>JAQJVL010000012.1:2310133-2653106 GCA_035578905.1 Stictocephala bisonia | reverse complement strand
AACTTGTATTCAGAACGAAAAACTACATCAAATTTAAAAAAATATATTAAAAAATCACAAAAAATAACGGAGAAAATCGAATTAGGTCTATAACATTTTAAAAAATTTTGAATGTTCGTTTTTTTTCATTAAAAACGTTATTTCCCCGGAATAAAAAGTGTTTTATCTTAAAATATAGATCTGATCCTACCCACTGGTAATAAAACAGTCAAAATTGGCGAGGCTTCTAGAGAGCGCATAAATACCTAAAATTCTTCTCATTTATTTTATGTTCAAAAAAATAAATACGATATCATTGGAGACTTAAAACGTTTCTTAATTATTAAAATTCTTAGACTTAAAATTCTTAAAACGCATTACAAGAAATACATTCAGTTTTGAATTTCAAATTCACCGACCTAACTGCAGTAAAATGAATTTTACATTTCATTTAGCAATTCATATTGTCTCTGCAAGAATCTACCGCAAAACATAATTGACCTGGTGGCTAGGTCCCGGTGTGTAAGCGAAAGATGAGCGAGTGGCTGCACCAAATTGGTCCAGACGTAGCTGAGGAGCTGATCAAATTCTTGAGACCATATGATTGAGAAATAGTTTCATGTATTCTATCAACAAACTAGATACCATCGTATTATCAATTCGAATTAATAAACTGAATCCATCAGAATGTTTCAATGTTGATATTATTCTTTTATTAAGAGGGCTCTAAACCCTGAGAAGTGTAAAACCTGCTTTGCGCGGACGGAGATACTGCCTTTATTTACTGTCATATAATTATAAATAAAATATCTATTTAAATATGTAGACTTTTTTACTAGAATCGCTTTGTAACATTTTCAAATTCTTCTTTATTTTAATTGTATGGGTTATTGAAGTCGCTCAATATTAAACGAGTGCCAAAATAAAAATAGAACGATTATTGGAATTTCATACAGCGATTTTAGCACAAAATTTATATTATTTCAGTTTAGTTTTGGTTTTAGATCGATACCTTCAAGGGTTTAGCCGCAATAGCCTATATGGTTTATTCACCTTTATTTTTAACATAAATCACTATGTTTCAGTTTAAAAATGTATTTTTACTTATTAGTCTTAAAAAAATCATCATTTTAGTTTATCTTCGTTCACAATGATCAATGTCTAAACGTTTAATGGACATTTACTGTTTATTTTACAATATTTTCATTATCTAACCTCTGTTCTTTACTAATGTAAACCGCACCAAAATAGTCCAATGATAGCTGTTGCATGTGATGTCCCCTCCTCACTTCTCGCCCAGCAATGTTGTCAGATATAAATCCACACAATATATGAATGATTTGTCTAAATATATGTTGCAGGAAACAAACATAATCGTTTGTTATTATAATCAAATGTACGTGTTTTGGTTATGTGTTAGTAGCTAGTAGTATCAGAACCTCACATTCTGTTGGTCTCATACTATCCGACACGTCTGCCGACTTGTCCGACTTGTTCAACGGACCTGGTTGCAAGAACATTTAAGCACGTTAACACGAATCTATTTCAGTTACCGATTTTAATTGATCAAAAAAAGTTTAAAGCCACTTAACCCTGGAATGGTAAGCTTATAAAAACACACTATTGGTAAGCATTCGTAAATTTTACGATGTATTTTGTAAATTTTTACTTTCATGTAAGGGAGCAAAAAACTACAACACATGAATTTAATACTTTATTGTAATGAAAAACAGAATTTAAATTCTTGTTTTGAATAATTTTGATTAATTCCATTTATAAATAATGATAAGTGACATACGGACAGATATAAAACATCGCAACAAATAATGTTTTTAAAAGCGAAAAGGTTCTTATTTTATTTATGGTTCATATAAAAATCACAAGTTTAACAGATAATATAACTTTAACATATTCGTTACAAGTCCAATTTTATTATATTTGCATATACTTCAAAAAAGCATTTGTCAACGCATTTTAAAAAGTGGCATAAAGTGGCATCAGTTTTCGATCACACGTTTCAACTGAAATCGATCAATTTCAGAATAACGTCTTCACAAATAGTTGTGCACGATGTAGTGAATACTAACTATACTTACTAGTAATTTTAATCCTAACATCATTACTCAAACCGGCAATGCGAATTTATTTCACTATACTTCCTAAAGCGTTTTCACACGCATCTCTACTTTTGAACTGTCTAAACGATGGTTCTAAAGACAATCTTGCTTATTATAAAGCTAATGGAACTGACACTTTCGGATTTCTTAATACTCATTATCACAACAACAAAAATAAAAATAAAAAATAAAAACCGAACTATACGATAACTTCAATCAATAGAAACTTGAAAGGCAACTAGGCGATCCTCAGGTTGACACTTATCAACTAAACTCATTCAACTCGTAAATGACTCATACTTGAACGATAAAGTTTGACTCGGTTAAACTTTGTTGATCGACTAAAAAGTTGATGAACTCAATTGAAACTAAGGTTCTCACTAGGTTTTTTGTTCAACTTTAGTTGATCAACTAAAATCGACTCGTGAGAACTCGCCTTTTATAGCGAACTTGACCGATCGTACATGTCGGAGGTGTATGGGGCTCTTCCGTCCGTCACATAGTTTTTGCGGGCCTAGTATTTCTTCCTTCGGCCATTGCGTGGACTGAACTGATCACAAGCACAACTCAAGTCACAAGCACAACTCAAGTACCGAATGAAACTTCTTCCTGTAATCGGACGTATTGGTCAGAACCGCAGAGAAAAAGAAACGTACATTGCATCAACAGTGCACTTAATGTGTGTCGAGTAGTTATTTCTCCCGTTTGCCACGCGATGGCAGAGCTAGAACCGTATGACGATTATTACTATAGATGTATAATTATGTAGATTAGTTTGCAATGTATTATATATAAGTGCAACTTAGGCGTTCTCTGTGGCCTTAAGAAAGCGACCTATGTTTCTTTTTTCTGTGTCAGTCAGATAGTGTATAGCAGGCTTTAGTTTTGTCTTCGGTCTTAACTGCCTGAAGGGGTTTATTTACAGATCTTATAATCAGCATAAGCTGTTTGTTAGCTACCTCAGATTTTAGTACAGTTTGTATAATGAATTTTGAAAAATTCAAATCTTTTATAATTACAAAATGAGTTGGTTTAAAAATACACTTGCCGGTAAACACTGAACTCTAGTGTTCCAATGAAGAATATTTGGAAATTATTTTAATAAGCTATCTAAAATGTTTAAATCACACACACATAAAACGTAAATTGATTTCAATCGGCGATTTCTTTTCTGGTTTGTTCAAGTGCTTGGATTGACGAAGAATGCGCAGAGTGATTAGCTGATCCTAGACTACACAACTGATTCGCAGGAATAAATAAAACAAAATGACACTGGCTGGACAGATCTGTCATCTACAGACCGATCTGCTAAGTTAATACGAGACATATTCCGTTTTTATTTACGAAAATTAAATTTAGCATATATATCATTTATATTTTAGATTATCTAAAATTGTCGAAACAAAAAATTATTTGCTGATAAACAGAACAGGGGTGTTTTTATGGAACACAAGATTTATTATGTGAGAGATGAAATTAAAATTAATAGCAGGATTTGTTTGGTAGTAAGCCAGAAAACACTTTCCGAACATTTACTACATCCATGATTAGTATTGAGTGGTACTTGAAAGCTAGTTATTTTAACACATCAGAACACTTTTGAACATTTACTACATCCATGTCTAGAATTTAGGGGTTCTATAAAAATAGTTTGTGACAGAACACTTTCCGAACATTTACTACATCCATGTCTAAAATTTAGGGGTTCTTTCTTGGTAACTAGATATTTTAGCACGTCAGAACACTTTCCCAACACTTACTACATCCTTGTCTAGAATTTAGGGGTTCTATAAAAATAGTTTGTGACAGAACACTTTCCGAACATTTACTACATCCATGTCTAAAATTTAGGGGTTCTTTCTTGGTAACTAGATATTTTAGCACGTCAGAACACTTTCTGAACATTTACTACGTCCATGTCTCAAATTTAGGGGTTCTTTAAAATAGTTTGTATAGTGCCAGAACAATTTCCGAACATTAACGACATCATAGCCACCCAAACACGTATGGTGGTAGAGAAGGAAAGTTTAAGGGTTCTACACAACAAGTGAATTAGCACGTTAGTATAACTTTGGAATACAGTCTTTAGTTTGACAGCGAATAAAAGAATTGGGCTTTATGTCGGACCAATTAGCGTAAAAAGTAAATAAATATTTTACGACTTTAGGAGGAAAGTAGAAGTTTAATTTGTCAAGGTTTGAAATATCGAGTTGGCATTTCTTGGCTGAGACCTTAGTAGGAGAAAGTGGCGAATGCCGAACTCGGAGGGAATTTTGCAGCGAGTTGTAAACGTTGGCAGCAGTGGCATTGTGGTCATATCAAACTCGGTGATAGTCATTGTTACAGCGGAGTTGACGTCAGGCATAACAATTCATCACTTCCTAACTGAACTCTAGTTACGAGTAACTTTACTCATATGACATCCACATCAACTATTTACATTAATTTTACAAGCTAGTGCTAAAAAATAAGCCATAATGTACGATAAATCAGCAGAAAACCCTTACTTGAAATTGTATGACTATTTATGTTGTAGCAATATTTCACCATGTTAAACTTTAAATCTTCGTGTTTTTTGTGTTGGATAAAGACTTTCAACGAAGCAATTGTATGGATAAATATTTTCATTGATGGAAACGACTCTGTAAAATGAAAACTGAATAAAGGTTTACCAAAGTAAATTAAAAGTACTCATATAAATAACTATAACTATACATAACTATACATTTAATAAGGATTACAACATCCAAGAAATGAATTTTACGATCTCTAGAGCAAATAAAGTTTCTAGAAGCAAATACTACTAATAAAGTTTCTAGAAGCAAAGAAAATGTTGTTTCAGGAAATTTAAGTAACTTTTTACTTTGTAAAGGTAAAATTCTGAAATGTATAAAACTTATAAGACATTCTTACCAACCAAGCATTAAAATATAAATATGATACATTTACAGGATTTCGAGTAGTAAAAGTGTAAAGTTGATACACAGTGAAAACTAGTTAAAATTCCGGTACTTTTGTGTTCCAGCTAGAATAAAAATTACTAAAACTTAAAACAACATTCAAAATTGCATATGTCATAACGTACAATTAAACAAGGAAAACAATGGTGTACATGGATTCTTCGTAGGTCTCTTAGTTTCTTAGTAAACAACCTTCAAACTCGGGTGTACATAAGTTCTGCGACGACAGTTGTTTTTGGTGTGACTTGTATGATAAACTGTTGAATCCAGATGTATTTGTCACAATATATTCAAGATTACCGTTTATTGTGAAATATACACTTCAATGTCGTACTAAATTAATTATTGATTATAACCTTACTAGGTACAGAGAGATTGTCCCAAGGACATCGCGGACCCTGTACACAGGGTGGCACTTAGTGTTTGAAAATTTAGCATGGTACAGTGGTTTTAGACATTTTTTATTCAACTTTCTCTTTAAGTGGCGATTTTTAAAGGATTTATACAAAATTAGTGACTTGTGACTAATAAAGTCAGTTTTACTTATAATAATCAAAATAAAATACTCTAAATTGTGATATATTCTTAAAGACCGTTAAATTTTCATTAGAATAAACTGTGTTTCGTTAAGATTGATTGCGTTTTATTGTGGTTTAAGTTACATGAAAGTATAACATTTGTAAGTTTTACAAATTCAATGCTAACTTTAAGAGGAATTTTCGTTACCAAAAAGTGAATTTAAAGGGTACAAAACTATCTTAAAAAGTGTCATAATAAATTCCCATTTAATTGTTATATTGGACTTAAAGAACGTCTTTCGTTGACTGACATAGCTTTACGTTTTTGTAACTGAAAGCACGGGTTTCAATAAATTATTTTAGCGTTCTTTAAGTTACAAAAGCGTAAAGCTATGTCATCCAACTAAAGACGTTCTTTAAGTCCAATGTACCAAATAAAAGAGGATTTATTAGGGAAGTTTTAAAAATAGTTTGACACCTTTCACGTTCACTTTTTGGTAACGAAAAGTCCTCTTAAAGTTAGCATTGAATTTGTAAAACTTACAAATTTTGTACTTTCAACCACAATAAAAGGCAATCAATTTGAACGAAAAGCAGTTTCTTCTAAAGGAGCTTTAACGCTCTTTAAGAATATACCACACTTTTTAGTATTTTATTTCGAGTATTATAAGATAAACTGACTTTATTAGCCACAAGTCACTAATTTTGTAAAAAACTTGAAAAAATCGCTATTTAAAGGGAAAATTTAATAAAAAATTTCTAAAATCACTGTTTTATTCCAAATACCATGTACAATAACCCAATTAATTTTTAAACACCAAGTGCCAACTACCCTGTATCTACTATGACTACGTATTGGTTTTGTTACTGTTCTACTCAATAGAAACATTATTTTACAAGCTAATTAAATTAATTACAGCATTCCTGGCGATTTAAACACGTGTAACACATTATGCATTTAAAACTCAAAACACAATTTACCATCTATGATCATTTTCTTTACATACGATTGACGATTCTTTACTAGTATTTAGTATAAATATCGAACCTCATGCAGTTACCTCAGTCCTTGGGTTAGGTTGTAGTCGCAACTCGTATCTTACCTAAAACAAACACATTTAATTACATTACATTGTTATAATTAATACAAGTAAGGCACTCTGTTGTAATCTGGTAGTTAAAATAATCGGTTTAAAAGATAGCAAATTATTATTAAATAATGAATAGTAATAATATGAATAATGAATTTATTTTCCATCTCTTAACAACTAGTAACATCTTTTTAACATACACTTTTGAAAATTTACACTGATCTTTTTCCAGTATTTGGTCAGCGTTGCGAAAAAAACGAAAAATAACTAAAAATGAATCCGTGGTATTGACCCACCCGCCCACCCATACACGTACATTGGTATTGACCCACCCACCCACCCATATACGTACGGTGGTATTGACCCACCCACCCCCATATACGTACGGTGGTATTGAGCCACCCACCCACCCATATACGTACGGTGGTATTGACCCACCCACCCCCATATACGTACGGTGGTATTGAGCCACCCACCCACCCATATACGTACGGTGGTATTGAGCCACCCACCCACCATCGTACGGTGGTATTGACCCACCCACCCCCATATACGTACGGTGGTATTGACCCACCCACCCATACACGTACGGTGGTACTGACCCTTCCACCAACCCATATACGTACGGTGGTATTGACCGACCCACCTACCCATACAAGTACGGTGGTATTGACCCACCCACCTAACCATACACGTACGGTGGTTTTGACCCACCCACCCAATACACGTACGGTGGTATTGACCCACCCGCCCACCCATACACGTACATTGGTATTGACCCACCCACCCACCCATATACGTACGGTGGTATTGACCCACCCACCCCCATATACGTACGGTGGTATTCTCTCGCAATAAAGTTCCATGCAGTCAACATGCCGCTCTCTATGATCCGCAGACAATGCACTACAATCTAACATAAATAGCTTACAATAAAAATGGCAATCATTATTACACTCAGTAATTACAAACATACCATACAAATTTGAAGAAACAAACACGAACGACAAAAATAAAATTGTAACATAAGTTAATACAATTTAATTTTTCCAGCCAAACTAGAAAATACTTATTTCACCCATATACAAACTAAAATAATCAGAGATTTATTATTCTTAATCAGCATAACATAAATAAATAACAAGTTAAAGTAAATTTTATGATATTCTTGTAGACAATGTTTAAAAACGTTTCTTAAAATTATACTTAACCTAATACATATGTTAAAAAAACCTACATCAGGTTTACTCAAAAGCCAAACTTTCAACTGTTTACAAAAACGCTTTACATTGTTGCACACTTTAATTTCCAATGGTAGCTGATTAAAAACTTTAAGTCCCATATCCAGCAAGGCCTGTCCGAATGTTTCTTTTCTTACTTTGGGTAATTTTAAGTTTCTTTTTCCAATACTTCTTGTTTTATATACTAAATCGTGTGTACCTTCATTTCCACTTCTTATATAAAATATTCTTAAAACCTTTTAAATGAATAGATTGTTCTAATGGCAGAATGTTTAACTGTACATATAAAGGGAAAGCACTTGTTCTTCTATTTGTATTTTAAATTATCCTGATAAAGTGGTTTTGTGTAACTTTCAATTTATTGATTATGTGTGCAGCTTATAGCATACTTTAATCTTAAATGTACTAAAGGAAAATAAAGAGTACGCATCAATATTATTGCAGGCGAAACTACATCAATTTCACTTATGAATACTTTGTCCTCTTACAAAGACGATACTTTGAATACAACTGAGAAGATTTTTAGCTCTGAAGACAGAGAAGAAAGAAACAGAGGTCACATTAATTCACTATTGCGTTAAATATGTGTCGAGCAGTTATTTCTCCTGTTTGCCTGCCAGATCCTTGTCAGAGTCTTCCTTATTCCCCCAATCCTCAAGGACAAACTAAGTAATTATTGTTACATACGTATAAAGATGAACATAAGTTGAAATCTATTTATAGTAACAACTTAGGCATTGGCTTCGGGCAGAAGAAAGTGATTTGTTTTTTTTTCTCTGTGCTCTGAACCAGAGTTTTTTTTTTTTTTTTCTAGAGAGAGGCCTTTCTCCTTAACTTTACTCTGCCCATTCTTCATAGACTATTGATCTGTGCGAGGAACTTATTCAGACAGAGTAAGGGGGAGAACCAGTAGAAGGTGAATAATACTGATAAATATTCCAGTATTGGCCGGATTCGAACCACAATATCTCTAACCCGTAGATGAGGAGTACAAACTTGACGCTATACCAAAAAGCGGATATATCTCTAACCCGGATTGGAGCGGCCGTAGATGAGGGCATAAAGCGTTGGCTTGCCACGCAGTTGGTCCGGGTTCGAATCCCGATATGGCCATTAAAGGTGTTTGCTCTGCCGCTCCTGTGGTTCGGAAGTCACGTTAAGCCGTTGGTTCACAGATTAAGTGTTATAGAGGGCTTCTTAGCCTTAACTTTGCCTGGTAAAATAAGACAATCTTTAACTTTTTAACTTTAATTTTTTTAACCCAGAACAAAGTCCTGACGTCTTAGATCACTCGGCCACCGGCTCGCCCCTACACAGGATAAATTTCCAGTTTTATTCCTTAAACATATTTTGGAACTCAGAATATATGTATAATTACTCCTTACGATCAAGAATACTGAAAGCTTCCGCTCAGTCTCCAGTTACAAGAATCTTAGAGAGCCATTTTTTAACGTAATTTATTATCACGCGTCTTATCGGTCTACGTACTCGTAACATGTGTTAGTCTCCATGCTTACGTGGCGTTGACTTTGTGGGTGCTGAGGAATGCTGACTCGTCTTACCTGTGCTGACTTGACACTGTCCGATAACTGCATCCAGCACCTGATATGTCTCAGGCAGATTAATGAATTATTAAATATAAAATGCTTTAAAAATCAATCACACATTGTCTCACAATTGGAAACCATAAGCAGGGAGGCTAAATTGGATGGGAGTAAGCGGTTTAGGGAAGCCCCGGACACGAGCCCTGCTGAACGAGCATCGCGCCGATGTCCCCACCTAACAGATGTTGTAGTGCAAACACTCATAGACGTGTAACTAAATCCCTAACCACGAATAAAATTGGAAAGGTGTACTAAATTGAAAAAATACTTAACACAGGTATTGTAGAGCGTTATAAAATATAAGTTAATTACGTGCAAACAGTAAAACGCTGCAGGTTCAATTACCATTACACGTAAACTTGTCTATAAATAATGTACGTATAGATTAAGTACAATTACCATCAAACCCTGTTAACAATTATGACCGTACTAAACTCAAGGTTCACCAACCGTTAAACATGAAAAACAATTATGTGAGTACAAAGTTCAAGGTTCAAATACAACTAAATATGGTTAAAAATATCCTCGTACAAAAATGAAGGTTCAATCACCATTAAACAGTGATAAACATTATGAACATAAAACACTGAAGGTCGTGTCACAAGTATGTAAGTGATGGACCAGTTTCAGTCTCATGTGACAAGAGTAGGTAAATAGTGAGACAGTTTCAGCCCCATGTCATGTCAATAGTTGGTAAGTGATGGACCAGTTTCAGTCTCATGTGACACGAGTAGGTAAATAGTGAGACAGTTTCAGCCCCATGTCATGTCAATAGTTGGTAAGTGTTGGACCAGTTTCAGTCTCATGTGACACGAGTAGGTAAATAGTGAGACAGTGTCAGCCCCATGTCATGTCAATAGCTGGTAAGTGATGGACAAGTTTCAGTCTCATGTGACACGAGTAGGTAAATAGTGAGACAGTTTCAGCCCCATGTCATGTCAATAGTTGGTAAGTGATGGACCAGTTTCAGTCTCATGTGACATAAGTAGGTAAATAGTGAGACAGTTTCAGCCCCATGTCATGTCAATAGTTGGTAAGTGATGGACCAGTTTCAGCCCCATGTCGTGTCACAAGTTGGTAAGTGGTGGACCATTTTCAGCCTCATGTGACACGAGTAGGTAAATAGTGAGACCGTTTCAGCCCCATGTCATGTCAATAGTTGGTAAGTGATGGACCAGTTTCAGCCTCATGTGACACGAGTAGGTAAATAGTGTGACAGTTTCAGCCCCATGTCATGTCAATAGTTGGTAAGTGATGGACCAGTTTCAGCCTCATGTGACACGAGTAGGTAAATAGTGAGACAGTTTCAGCCCCATGTCATGTCAATAGTTGGTAAGTGATGGACCAGTTTCAGCCCCATGTCGTGTCACAAGTTGGTAAGTGGTGGACCATTTTCAGCCTCATGTGACACGAGTAGGTAAATAGTGAGACAGTTTCAGCCCCATGTCATGTCAATAGTTGGTAAGTGATGGACCAGTTTCAGCCCCATGTCGTGTCACAAGTTGGTAAGTGGTGGACCATTTTCAGCCTCATGTGACATAAGTAGGTAAATAGTGAGACAGTTTCAGCCCCATGTCATGTCAATAGTTGGTAAGTGATGGACCAGTTTCAGTCTCATGTGACACAAGTAGGTAAATAGTGAGACAGTTTCAGCCTCATGTCATGTCAATAGTTGGTAAGTGATGGACCAGTTTCAGTCTCATGTGACACGAGTAGGTAAATAGTGAGACAGTTTCAGCCCCATGTCATGTCAATAGTTGGTAAGTGTTGGACCATTTTCAGCCCCATGTGACACGAGTAGGTAAATAGTGAGACAGTTTCAGCCCCATGTCATGTCAATAGTTGGTAAGTGATGGACCAGTTTCAGCCCCATGTCGTGTCACAAGTTGGTAAGTGATGGACCAGTTTCAGCCTCATGTGACACGAGTAGGTAAATAGTGAGACGGTTTCAGCCCCATGTCATGTCAATAGTTGGTAAGTGATGGACCAGTTTCAGCCCCATGTCGTGTCACAAGTTGGTAAGTGGTGGACCATTTTCAGCCCTACGTCGTGTCATAAGTTGGTATCGGGAGGGACAGTTTCAGCCTCATGTCGTGTCATAAGTAGGTAAGTAGTAGATAGTTTCAGCCTCATGTCGTGTCACAAGTTGGTAAGTGGTGGACCATTTTCAGCCCTACGTCGTGTCATAAGTTGGTATCGGGAGGGACAGTTTTAGCCTCATGTCGTGTCATAAGTAGGTAAGTGGTAGATAGTTTCAGCCTCATGTCGTGTCACAATTAGGTAAGTGGTGAGATAGTTTCAGCCCCATGTCGTGTCATAAGTTGGTATCGGGTGGGACAGTTTCAGACTCATGTGACACGAGTAGGTAAGTGGTGGGATAATTTCAGCCGAATGTCATGTCACAAGTTGGCAAAAGGTGGACAGTTTCAATTCTATATTGTGTAGTCAGTATACATTTCCAACTCAAGGCTAGTACTAAATCGCTAACAATATATAGCAGATTTGCCTTTCATCGATTTTCCTTTGGCCAATTACTAAATAAACTTCAAATTTAGGAAAATTTTGCTAATGAATATTAGAATAGTCTAACTTTGAAAACATGACTAATGGTATACAAAAGAATCGGTGATTTGAATGCCAATTGAACGATTAAACCACTTGTCACAGTGGGTCAATCTAGATCTAGGTATAGTCGATTCATATGATAATAACGTCTAAACTTTCCAATAAGAACGTTCTCGCAACTCAACATATAGATCGACAACGTATTAATATTACTGTGGAGTGACCTTCCGACCGCGTAAATTTTGAACTGACTGGTGAACCTCATTTGACACGAAATATAAAAAATTAGGGGTGTGTTGAAGATTTTCAAAACAATCTTCCAACAGGTTCACCAAACAGTAGCCTAAAGATAAAATAGTAACTTAGAAAACAGTTTTATTTTACTTCAAGTATAATAATCAATCAAATTAAAAATTTTTAAATTGTCATGTCGATTTCATGCAGCAAACTAGAGATGTAACGGATATCCTATTTCTATCCGGTATCCGGCCTATCCGGCAATATGTGTACTATCCGGTATTCGGTCGGATACTGCCTACTATCCGACCGAATACCGTATAATTAGGTGTGAAAATTAAATAGTTTTGGATTAAAATTACAAAACATTTGTATTTATACTAATATTTATTAGTTTACAAAGCTTTGAAAATTAATACTCAAATTTAATTTATGATTGGTGGTGGTGAATAAATACAAGTTTCTCAGCAGTCTTTAGCAGTAAACGGTTGCGTTTTTTCATCATATACAAGTCCTGCTTCTGAGAACAGTCTCTCACTGCTGAAAGGAGATGAACGATAGATTTTGACTATTTTGGAAATAATTGTATACCGTTTGGCATTGGTTGACCCCCAAGGGTCTTCTTTTCGATCTAGACGAACAGTGTTTTCACAATAACCGATCTCACTGGCAGCAGAACGTTTCTCCTCCATGCCCTCAGATTGGTTTCTTTCTTCTGCCACTTCACTAAAACGGTTCCAAAATCTTTGGTGTATCTCTTCATCGTCTCAAACATAAACAATCAGAATCGAATATCTGGTAGCTGGATATTCGGCGCTCCGGCCTGCAATCTTGTCGGATATCTGGTATTCGGTAACCGTCTAAATAACTATTCGTTACATCTCCAAGCAAAACACCTCCAAGTTCGCAGAAAAGTCATAATCCTTTACAGGAAGTTCTTAGTTGATTTTTCAGAAGACATTATTTTTAATTTATCTCAAATGCAACTAATAAGAGTGACATCATATCCTTAAAGCAACCTCTTCGTATTTTCCAGTGGCGAGAATGTTGATAAACAGTTGTTTACCTGATGAAGACACCGAGCCAGGTGGTGGGTAGGTGCTACCTTGAGGGCCCATTGTGTACAGGGGCGGCAGCTGTGAGTCTATTGCGGAAGGAAGGGCAGAGTTTGTCTGGACCGGGGTTCGGATTCCACGTCAAGGTACCGTTCGATGATCAGGTGGGAACACAAAAACACCCTCCGGTGCTATCCGCTCCCACGCCTATACTCACTCACTTCCTACTAGTTATATTTTTGAAGTATCAGGTGATTTACATATGTGTGTTTACAAGTTTTAACTAGAGTTTATTATAGCATTTTAATAAAAATAATAGTCTATCAACCAAAACTGAAGGAACAGTTGATACTTGGTTAACAACTGATATGTTAGGCTCCAAATACCCTACAGAAATGGTTTTTCAATCAACGACCACGAAATTGGTGGTTCACACGATACTGGTGTATCACACGATATTGGTGGACCACACGACATTGGTGGACCACACGATATTTGTGGATTGCACGGTATTGGTGGACCACACGATATTGGTGGAAGACGATATTGGTGGACCACACGATATTGGTGGACCACACGATATTTGTGGATTGTACGATATTGGTGGAAGACGATATTGGTGGACCACACGATATTGGTGGGTCACACTATATTGGTGGACCATACGATATTGGTGGACCACATCATATTGGTCGATCGCACGATATTGGTGGATCGCACGATATTGGTCGATCGCACGATATTGGTGGATCACACCATATTGGTAGACCACACCATATTTGTGGATCACAAGATATTGGTGGACCACACAATATTTTACCTAAATTAAATTAAACAGAGAGAAAGACTGAAAGTAGTGTATTATAAAAACTAGCTTATAAAAAAGTATATGTTGCTTTGGAGACATTACCGATCTCCAATGTTAATTACTATTTTTTTTTCTTTTTCCTTTTAATGCATGGCAAGAGTACTTTGTCCCTATGAAATGTCAGATATCTGGGTAGTTGCACAAATAAACGGAGGTTGCATTCAGTAGTGCGCTAAATATGTGTGTTGATTAGTTATTTATTTCTCCACTTCACCATGTGATGACAGGACCAGCACCTTGTCAGTCCTTTCTTTATTACTTCAAAATCCTCAAGAGTAGTAGTTATTACTACAGATGTATAAAGATGTAATCTTCTTTTAACTGCCACCGAGGCGTTTGCTGCAGACATCATCTGTATATTTTTCTGTGTGGTACCACTTACCACATGGTCAGTAGTTGGACTACAGCCCTGTCGTGAAACGCACGGTATAAACTGCTAAGATATTCAAAAAATGTTCTTTTATTTGCATTCTACGTTTCTAGTAACGGTCACAGAAATTTTGCGAGTAAATTTAGCGTGGTTTTACGTACGAATTGGATATTTTCCGTATCTCAGATGATTTAATAACTCGAAGGGCAATTCCAAAATATGCAAAATAGAGAGATTATTGACACCTAGAACAGTCAGAGTCTTTATAAAGATAAGATTATATTTGTGGTAATGATTGAAATTTAATGATAACCTGCAGTACCTGAGTCGCACTATATATTACAGACTCGCTTCGCTCGTTCAGAGCGTCGCCCCAAACCCTCCTGTGGTTCAAGCATCAATAGCTACTCAGATAATCACGGTTGGCTAGCGCAGCAGATTGCTACCCAAAATTAATCACAAATACTACGTAAGATAATAATGGTTGCTACTCAAGTAATTCACGGGGAGGGTTGACGTACATAGAAATGTACTTAATCATCTTTGAAGGAAATAAAGAATTTCAGTATGTAAGCCAACATAGATCGTGGATATATACTGTAAACTACACCACCGTGAGTCTCGTAGGTTGACAGTTAAAATAGGTCTGCCACTGTTGTCAACTCAAGGATGTGAGTAGAGTATGTAAGCCAACATTGATCGTGTATATGTAAAACTACACCAGCGTGAGTCTCGTAGGTTGACAGTCAAAACTAGATCTACCATTGTTGTCAACTCAAGGATGTGAGTAGAGTATACAAGCAAACATTGATCGTGTATATGTAAAACTACTCCAGCGTGAGTCGTGTAGGTTGACAGTCAAAACTAGGACTACCATTGTTGTCAACTCAAGGATGTGAGTAGAGTATACAAGCAAACATTGATCGTGTATTTGTAAAACTACACCGGCGTGAGTCGTGTAGGTTGACATTCAAAACTAGGACTACCATTGTTGACAACCCAGGATTTGAGTAGAATATATAAGCCAACATTGATCGTGTATATGTAAAACTACTACAGCGTGAGTCGTGTAGGTTGACAGTCAAAACTAGATCTACCATTGTTGTCAACTCAAGGATGTGAGTAGAGTATACAAGCAAACATTGATCGTGTATATGTAAAACTACTCCAGCGTGAGTCGTGTAGGTTGACAGTCAAAACTAGATCTACCATTGTTGTCAACTCAAGGATGTGAGTAGAGTATACAAGCAAACATTGATCGTGTATTTGTAAAACTACACCGGCGTGAGTCGTGTAGGTTGACATTCAAAACTAGGACTACCATTGTTGACAACCCAGGATTTGAGTAGAATATATAAGCCAACATTGATCGTGTATATGTAAAACTACTACAGCGTGAGTCGTGTAGGTTGACAGTCAAAACTAGGACTACCATTGTTGACAACCCAGGATTTGAGTAGAATATATAAGCCAACATTGATCGTGTATATGTAAAACTACTACAGCGTGAGTCGTGTAGGTTGACAGTCAAAACTAGGACTACCATTGCTGTCAACTCAAGGATGTGATTAGAGTATATAAGCCAACATTGATCGTGAATATGTAAAACTACACCGACGTGAGTCGTGTAGGTTGACATTTAAAACTAAGACTACCATTGTTGACAACTCAAATGATTGAGTATAGAATGTAAGCCAACATGGATCTTGTATATGTAAAACTACTACAGCGTGAGTCGTGTAGGTTGCAGTCAAAACTAGAGCTACCATTGTTGTCAACTCAAATGATTGAGTATAGAATGTAAGCCAACATGGATAAGTAAAACTACTCCAGCGTGAGTCGTGTAGGTTGCAGACAAAACTAGGCCTACCATTGTTGTGAACTCGATGGATGTGAGTAGAGTATATAAGCTAACATGGATCGTGTATATGTAAAACTACACCAGCGTGAGTCGTGTAGGTTGACAATCAAAACTAGGTCTACCATTGTTGTTAACTCGATGGATGTGAGTAGAGTATATAAGCCAACATTGATCGTGAATATGTAAAACTACACCGACGTGAGTCGTGTAGGTTGACATTTAAAACTAAGACTACCATTGTTGACAACTCAAATGATTGAGTATAGAATGTAAGCCAACATGGATCTTGTATATGTAAAACTACTACAGCGTGAGTCGTATAGGTTGCAGTCAAAACTAGAGCTACCATTGTTGTCAACTCAAATGATTGAGTATAGAATGTAAGCCAACATGGATAAGTAAAACTACTCCAGCGTGAGTCGTGTAGGTTGCAGACAAAACTAGGCCTACCATTGTTGTGAACTCGATGGATGTGAGTAGAATATATAAGCTAACATGGATCGTGTATATGTAAAACTACACCAGCGTGAGTCGTGTAGGTTGACAATCAAAACTAGGTCTACCATTGTTGTCAACTCGATGGATGTGAGTAGAGTATGTAAGCTAACATAGATCGCTTATGTATAAAACTGCTGCAGAGCTAGTCTATAGGTTTCCCGTCAAATTGATGTCTTCCACTTTTGTCCTTTCCAGGAACGCAGTAATGTTTGTAAGGAAACGTGACTCACGAATACAGAAAAGGGGGATTGTTGAGCGTGAGTGCTGAATACGGCCACGCTGCATCGCTGTGCTCCATATGTCGGCGCGTGGGCTGCTCACGTAAGTTGACTGTCTGTGTCTAGTGTACTAGTACACTAGTAACACGTAAGTTACTAGAGTACTAAACAACATTAGTTAGAACCTGATCTATGGGATTTTTAAAGCAGTATATGCGTGTCGCAGAGGGGTAGGCCTACTGTAGATTACTTTCTGCGATACCACTGTACGTGTAGGGGTGGGTGGGTGGGTCAATACCACTGTACGTGTACGGGCGGGTGGGTGGTCAATACCACTGTACGTGTAGGGGTGGATGGGTTGGTCAATATCACTGTACGTGCAGGGGTGGGTGGGTTGGTCAATACCACTGTACGTGTAGGGGCCGGTGGGTGGTTAATACCACTATACGTGTAGGGGTGGGTGGGTGGGTCAACACCACTGTACGTGTAGGGGTGGTGGGTGGGTCAATACCACTGTACCTGTAGGGGTGGGTGGGTGGGTCAATACTACTGTACGTGTATGGGTGGGCGGGTGCGTCAATACCACTGTACGTGTAGGGTTGGGCGGGTTGGTCAATACCACTGTACCTGTAGGGGTGGGTAGGTTGGTCAATACCACTGTACGTGTAGGGGTGGGTGAGTGGGTTAATACCACTGTACGTGTAAAGGTGAGTGGATTGGTTGTAACTTACGCTTAACGGTAGATTACTTTCGTACCTTACAAACATTTTTTTTGTACACGATGATCTCAAATATCAACATGGCTTTATTCCGTCTTAGTTCTCTTGCTTTAAACTAGAATTACTTTCATTCAAAAACAAAACATCGGTGTCTTATATACTGAATTATTAAACTTAATTTCATACAAACAAATAAAATCTTCAATAATTTATGTTTTTTGGCATATAGCATAAATTTGAAATAGATTTATATAAAATTTAAATATCAGAATTTTTAATTATATCCATGAAACAATATAGTATTAAAAATAATGCAGTTGACAAGGCTTTTATGAGTAGATCAATAAACTAACACACATTATCAACGTTGCTTTACATTCTTAAAATGTTCAATCTGTAAAAAGAAGGCCCGATTTCAATTTCATCACAAATAACATTATCGTTTATAAATGATAGGGAAAATAAACCCAAAGTAAAATAAATTTTAAAGCAAGAGAGACTAATTTTCTTAGCCATCAATTAGTTTAAAACATTATCTGCATAAATACTTCCATTCGCTGTGTGGTGTAGTTCCCACGCTTTCACCCAGGCGCGCTGCTGTCATCGACTTGCAACTATCTGGCCAACATTTGTAGTAGATTTAATGTAACGATTACCGGTTCAAATTTTACAGGACGATTCATTATAAGTTCCATTAGAGAGCCCATTGTTGTAAAAGAATATTGACTTTTAATGAAATAAAAAATAGTAAGTTTTGATTTATTAGTTTTTAATTTGCACGAAAATACAACAGAAAAATATAAATTTTTAAATGGGTGCTCTAGTAGGCTACATTTTATACTCTTCCAAACTTTGTAAAAATTATAATTGTCCAACCAATCGTTAAGTCTCAGTGCGAATTCGAAGTTAACATTGCTCTAATGGGATATAGATCCAATATGGCAACTGACTGTGCAGACTCGTAATTAAAGTATTTCATCAGTAAGTCTTTATTGGGACAGTAGAAACTCTGCATAGTAGCGCCCAAACACAATTCATAATACAAGATTCAGTTACTAGATTAAATCGTAAAATACGATATATATTCTCTATATTTACATAAATCGAGCATGCAACCAGAATCAGTCTGCCAGACACTGTGAGGGCAACAACGCATCCGCAGAAGTTGCTTCACACTGTTAGATTGTCTAGCAGTGCATTGAAGAGTTTGATTTCAATATAAAAATATATTTCTCTAAAAAGCTTGTTTTGTGAGTATTTTGAGGTTATGATTTAAACGAACATTATATCGGTTTGGATTAGATTTTATTTGAAAAAGGGGCAGATTTTTATGGACAAACAGAACTGTGGAAAGAATATAAATTTAAGGAAATTTGAGGACATTATTATCTTTGGAAAGGGTTTCCCAAGAATAACTTCGGTTAAAAATAAGTATTATTCTAATGACACATATGTGAAGTCCTGATACTCTCGTAACCCCAAACTGCAACTGCATGTCATTATCTAAATTACAACGGCCAACAGTTAATTACAAGTGTTGTGATCAATGGCCCAAATGTTTCAACCTCTTAGCAAATTTTGTCACTAAGTGTTTACTAGCACACTGGACCTAGCCCAACAGAAGATCGTCTTACATTGTATATCATCACGGACTTTAACTGAATTCCGAGTCTCCAGACAAGATGCCATGGTACCGAAGCAGATGAACAGAACGTTCCGACCGGGGAGGGTAACCAGTTCAAGTTGTAGTGTCCAGTCCGTGACGGCTCGTCAAGTCGAAGGCGAGTTCTCACGAGTCGGTTTCAGTTGACTGATTTTATTTGACCAAATAAAGTTGAATGAAAAACCTAGTGAGAACATTGGTTTCAATCGAGTTGATCAACTTTTTTGTGGGTAACCAAAAGTTTGACCGAGTAAAACTTTATCGTTGAAGTATGAGTCATCTTCGAGTTGAACGAGTTCAGTTGAAAAGAACCTGCGGACCGCCGAGTCGCCTTTCAAGTTTCTTTTGATTGCAGTAGTTTTTCGTGGCTTGGTCGAGCAGTATTTTTATTTATTTCTTTTTTTTTTTTTATTTTTGTTGTTGTGACATTGAGTATTAAGAGGTCCGAAAGTGTCTCTTATAATAAGCAAGATTGGAACCATCGTTTAGACAGTTCAAAAGTAGAGATGCGTGTGAAAACGCTTTAGTAAGTATAGTGAAATAAATTCGCATTGCCGGTTTGCGTAATGCGGATGTTAGAATTAATAGTAAGTACAGTTAGTATTAACTACATCGTGCACAACTATTTGTGAAGACGTTATTCTGAAATTGATCGATTTCAGTTTAAACGTGTTATTGAAAACTGATTCAAGTCACTTTCAACTTTTGTTGATCAACTAAAATCGTTCAACTGAAATCGATTCTTGAAAACGCTTTAGTCTTTTGTTTTTACAGCCAAAAAATATATTCGATGTGACCAACAAGCATTGTAACAAAATTTGAAACTAACAATTCAAACAAAAATGGACGTCTTTTTCTCCTCATATTGCATGTTTTAACATGGTTTATTTTCAACTAACATTAACTATTCATTTATAATTAAGCTATAATAGTAAAATACCCAAAATGGATATTTCTTAATTCAAATGTATTAATTCAAAGCCACGAAACACTACTGTATTTGTTTATTTTGCTTTAACATGGAATAATATGCAATATACTAAATATTTCTCTCTAGCATTTTCTGCTAATTGGGAGGTCAACTAATGGTAGAAATATGGTTATAAGATGAAAAACAATATGGAATCTTCATGCATATTTGTACAATGTAATTTAACTAATGTAAGCTATTATAGAAACAATAGTAATAATCATAAACAGGACAATATGTAAGAATGAGAATAAAATAGTAAATAATAAATTAATTATGCTGAGGCTAGTAGATCTATAGCTAAGGTGTTCAAAGTGGTATAAGAGTCTGCAGAGGATGTCGGCCATGTTGGTTTTAATCCTATAAGAACTACGTTATTTTCGAACCGAACATACGATCACGCGTATCCAAATCAAACAGTTAATTTTTAACGGATTTTTCCGAACAAATTACATTTTATCAAGAATGAAATTGCGCTTTGGAATTGCTTTGTGAATTTCTAATTAGTTTTATAGACAAAATTATAAAAAATATTTAGTTTGAAGTTTTTATTTTCACCTATTTTTCAAAACTAGGCGCATGTATTCAAAATAAAAAAAGCAACCAATGCGCAAAAAGATCACGTTTAAAATGACACCTAAACACAAATTTTGGTCAATAAATAAAGGAAAAATATGGATTCGCAAGTAACATTGTTGTTATGGGATTAAAAACAACATGGCCGACAGCCTCTACAGACTTAAAGTAGCAACGTAGAAACAAGATAGTGGAATAAAGTCAACAGGCCACAAATGGCATCAGTTTCACAAACGAATAATCAATTATACATATTAAACAATTTACACTACAAAAATATGTACATTTTAAAATAATGATAAATTTAAAATTAATAATAACAGCTTAATATTTAATAATATTATGTTTTTAAATAATTAAAAAAAAAATAAAATCACTAGGGAATACTCGTGCACGCTTCGCGTGTCAACTGCAACTCTCGCTGCGCTCAGTACACTTCGGCCTTCGGCCTCGGCATATGACTTTGGACTAAAAATAATAGTAGATTGACTATATAACATAAAATCACAATATTAAACTTATTTACAACATCTCACTCACACTACTTGCGTTACTACCTATTTATTAAGATAAATACTCTTTATTTTTGTTCAACAGCGGAAGATTAAACTCTTAATACATCAATACGATAATGTCAAACATACAAAATAAACATAAATAAATAAATAAATAAATAAATAAATTCTTTATTGCATGAATACAATTAACAATTGTGTTGCAAAAGTCAAATTTGTTTTAGCCTAAAACACTCACATACAATCGGACACATTCATACATACATCTTGCACATGCATCATACATTCACACACTTGACACCAGAATTGCATGATAGGGTGTTTACTGATTGTCCCAGCGGCTTTGAAAGAATTCTTCAACTGAATAAAAAGCACTTTCCACCAAAAGGTATTTCAAACGTCTTTTGAACAAATTCAGGCTTTGATTTTTAATTTGTTCAGGGAGCAAATTGATTATGTTTACACCCACTTGTGATGGCAGACGCTTGAAAGCTGCGCTTCTATGCCTCTGCGTTCTGTAATTATTCCTCCCTCTAGTTTCATAAGAGTGAACATCCCTGCCGCGCGTCAAAGTGCACTTTGACTTGCAGTACAGGGCGACCTCCAATATATAGAGGCAGGGTAGGGTCAATAATCTAAGCTCCCTAAATGCTTCTCGACACGACTCTCTGAAGTTTAATTTTATAATAGTTCTGACAGCTCTTTTTTGAAGTCTAAATACCCTTTCCAGCTTGTATTTAGAACAACTACCCCAAAGTCTTATACCATAGGCTAAGTGGGTATGGATCAAGCCATAATATGCAAGTTTTAAGACTTCCAGGGAGCAGAATTGTGCCAGGTTGCGCAGAGCAAAAATGCCCGAGTTAACTCTAGCACACACACTGTCAATGTGAACGTCCCAAGTCAACCCTTTGTCAAGGTGTATTCCAAGGAACTTTGTGGACTCTGTTTCCTCTTTGGACATGTTTATTTATTTACTAACAGCTGTTATTAATTAACTAAAATCAACCCAATGTTATTCTAATGGAAATAAGGACATTTTGAGGGGTGGTTTGTACCCCTTAGGAATAGAATCCTTTCTTAGTGGGTCCTAACGATACTAAAGGTAACTTCCTTTAAAATTTCGTGTAAATCCTTTCAGTGGTTTTTGAGATTTCATGATGAGTGAGTGAATCAGTCAGTGGTATTTGGCTTTTATATATATATAAATTAAAATAGGAATGTTCGATTAAAAATTAAAATGAAAAAGACATGTTTTTATTTTAAGTTTTAAATAACATTAATTATATCCTACAAATAAATAGTATATTTTGGATTAAATGTAAGTTGACAAACCAGCAATAAATGTCTGAGGAGAAATTAGTTTGACAGCGAGCATCTCCAGCATTATGAAATCTGAATATCTTTTTTCCTAATTGTCCGATTCCAGGAAATGTGAGGAGAATGCTGAGGCGATGACCTCACCCCTCCCTTGACGGTACGTGGAATGTTTGATATTCGGTTGTCAACGTACGTCATCGCACCTGACGCTTGTCTACTTCGTTTTTCCCAATAACGTTCTCGTGTTCTTTTCTAATGAGAATATGGAACAAATATCCGACAATAGTATGTAAATGAAAATAGAAATCAAAATTGTAAGGAAATTTACAAGTCATTTAGTTTTTGTAAAAACCATCGCAAATAATCCACTTCACCTCCAGTTTGTTGAAAATCGAATTTACAGGATTTTATGGCTATTTTTTATATCATTTAGGGAGGAAATTTAGGATTCCTTGTGGAAATAATAGTATGCCAAGTGTTGAGTCATGATACTTATTACATCGGCAGGCAAACGTTCAACATGATGTTCAACAGCGATTGTCAGCTGTCAACGAACTTACCTTGTCCAGAGATTTTGGGTCTACTTCCTCTTTCCAAAAACGGTTAAGGGATCGTCAAACTATAAATCTTAACATGGAGGCTTCCTCGGTCAGTATTCAAACTATTTTCACTATCGCAATTCGGGTTGGACCATGTCTGATTGCTATGAGAGTATATTGCACCACTCATCTTCAGGGCAACACACTCAGCTACTCGATCCACAGAGTATATGAGGCCAGACTCTGTCACTGTCTTTATTTAAATCAAATCAAAAAACCTTTATTGATACACAGAAAATCTATATAATAGTGTCAATGGAACAAAATAAAGTTAAATTACATATTCATAGATAAAATTAGCGTACATTTCTATGATAACGTAATAAAGAGTCTTTACAAAAAAAGTTCAACTTTTAAGACTTTTAAACTGATTTAAAGTAACAATATTTAATTAGACAATATTAGGTCTGATAATTCAGGAATTCCCCAATGCTATAAAAACGTACTCTGACAAACAATTCCTCAACTTCTTCCCAAAGCTCCCACCATCACAAGTCTTGATAGATAGTGGTAACGCATTGTACAGCTGAATGCCGTTGTAAAGGAGATGCCTTTCAAAGAATCTTGTTTCGTGTTTTGGTGGCTTCAAAATATTAAGGTCTCTAAATTTATATCGGGATTGTTGATCATTTGTCTGGAAAAGATGAATAAATAGAGACAGTGATAGAACCTGGACTCATATACTCTGTGCATCGAGTAGCAGAGTGTCTCGCCCTGAAGATAAGTACTACAATATAATCGAAACGTCGGCAACATGTATATAATGTACATAGCAATCAGACACGGTCCAAACCGGTTTACGATAATGTAAATAGTCAAATCACACAATCCACTTTGAATCTATCCTAGATACGTCCTACTCGACTAGTTTAAATAAGTTATATTTAAATAGGCGAAAACAAATTAAAACCTGTATTTGTTACTTATTTAAAAACAAAGTTAGATCATAACAATTGTCAACTGAAACCTCATGGGGGCAAAGAAACTTTAATGGACTGCGTATAGGACAGTACTATAAGTATCTTGTTACATCGTTATTACTACATTTGAACGTAATGTACTAACATTTCAAAATTTAATAGTTTATATTAGAAGACATAAGTAGAACAAGCCCCCTAATATATATTTTTTAAAGGTAGCAAGGTCAACTGACATTCTTACGTCCAAAAAATATGTTGGGAATAACTAATTCACGTCAGCTGCTGGCTAAGATTTAAGGTGTAAGTGAATTGTATCAGCCATGACAGTATCTTGTAGGTCGGATGACATTCTTACGTAGAACAAAGAGTTTGGGAATGACTCATCCACGTCAGTTGATGACTCAGGTCAGTCAGATGGTATCGACCATGACAGTCTCTTGTAGGTCGGATGACATTCTTACGTAGAACAAAGAGTTTGGGAATGACTCATCCATGTCAGTTGATAACTCAGGTAAGTCAGTTGGTATCGACCTTGACAGTCTCTTGTAGGTCGATTGACATTCTTACGTAGAACAAAGAGTTTGGGAATGACTCATCCACGTCAGTTGATAACTCAGGTTGGTATCGACCTTAACAGTCTCTTGTAGGTCGAGTGAAATTCTTACGTAGCACAAAGAGTATGGGAATGACTCATCCAGGTCAGTTGATGACTTAGGTCAGTCAGTTGATATCGACCTTGACAGTCTCTTGTAGGTCGAGTGAGATTCTTACGTAGCACAAAGAGTGTGGGGAATGACTCATCCACGTCAGCTGATGACTCAGGTAGGTCAGTTTGTATCGACCATGACAGTCTCTTGTAAGTTGAGTGACATTCTTACGTGGCACAAATAGTGTGTGGAATGACTCATTCTCGTCTGCTGATGACTCAGGTCAGTCAGTTTGTATCGACCACGACAGCCTGTTTTAAATTTACATTGGATCTTGTGTTGATAGTTTAGACAACGTCAAATTGTTACCGCCGTCAACTCGTGGCTATGAAAATAATTTCAACCATAAAATTTAAACACATAATACTTACAAATGTTAGATTTCATGGAATAAATAATTATAAAACATAGCAAATGGGTGGTGAATTAAGCCTGTGAACAAACATTGGTTGTAAATATCTCTAATAAATAAATTGTGATCACAATATCTGCTTTCGCGTGTTTCGAATCATGAAAATCTGTTGATATTACGTTTTCATTGGGTCATGTGACAAGTGTTTGATGATATGGAAGAATTATAATTTTAATAATTGAAGCTTTTTGAAAGTTTTCCATTTAAATGTATTTAAGATAGTTATATATTTATAATAATCTATTTTTAAACATATTAAAAGAACTCGGCGTCATCCACAAGACAACCTCACTAATAAAATGACACTCGCAAACACAATATCTGAAAACTCAAATCTGATGCCAAGGAAAACTCTGAAGAATTCTAAGTAAAAGCAGGATTAAGACAAGGAAGTGACCTACCACCACTGCTATTCAGCATACTTCTATAAAGATAATTCGTGAATCCAAGGGAGAATATAACCATGAGAACATCAAAGGAACAGGAATAGACAAAACCAACAACATCAGAAGTAAACAGAGAAATGGCATGAACAATGACAGAAAAACTATTATGAAATTGTGATTAAAACTTGACTAAAAAATACAAATAGCAAAACAGAATATACGTCATCTGACAAAACACAAATGACACAAATAAACACAAAAAATGAAACAATTAACTGTTAAAAATCCTTTAAATACCTAAGTGAATAGATCCAACTCAACGGCGGAGAACAGCCAACTCAACAGCCAACCAGGAACGGAAAAAGAAACTACAGAAATGTAACTCGCTAACATACAGCCGATACAACAAGAAAACCGGAAATATAAACGCGAAAATCCATCACTACAATACAGTTACCAAATCCACATAACTACATTCAACAACTACATAACTACTTTCCTACACTTGCACAGGTAAAGGAATCTCGAAGAGTATGAAATACTAGAGCAAAAATCATAAAACAAATATCGAACTAACAAGGATCAAAGAAAATAGATGCAAACTCAAACACAATATTAAAATATATTGAAAAAATCACAAACATGATGAAGGTTTCCGGACACATAATTATGATCCCCAAACTACTCACCGACATAATAACAGATAAAATGAACAATAAAAACTGATAATTTACTGGATTAATTAAATCAAGAAATATCTATCGTTAATTTACATAACATACGTGGACTGAAATCTCATCAAAACAAAGTACACTGATACAAATTTGAAACAGACAAACCTAAACTAAAAACAGGAGGAAAGTGGAAAAGTACTCAGTCAAAGAATAAAGGAATTTTGGGAATAAAGTAGAACAAACTCGCAAAGAATAAATGATAAATTAGTTTGCACATTGTTCTTAGTTACTGTAAAGATAAAATAACATAAATTTATTCCGAAAATCTTACTTAATTGTGGCCCTGCCGATCAACAAAACATACTTGTAGGTGGGGTCCAGCTTAACTATACATTAAATAAATGTTTAATATATATAATGAATGTAAACATAATTTAAACATAAAATTAGTATTTTGAGGGGGAAAATTAATCAAGTGAATAAGTGGCAAGCATAAGCAGGTTAAATGTATCACATAAGCAGGTTAACTGTATCACATAAGCAGGTTAACCGTATCACATAAGCAGGTTAACTGTATCACATAAGCAGGTTAACCGTATCACATAAGCAGGTTAACTGTATCACATAAGCAGGTTAACTGTATCACATAAGCAGGATAACTGTATCACATAAGCAGGATAACTGTATCACATAAGCAGGTTAAATGTATCACATAAGCAGGTTAACTGTATCACATAAGCAGGTTAACTGTATCACATAAGCAGGTTAACTGTATCACATAAGCAGGTTAACTGTATCACATAAGCAGGTTAACTGTATCACATAAGCAGGTTAAATGTATCACATAAGCAGGTTAACTGTATCACATAAGCAGGTTAAATGTATCACATAAGCAGGTTAACTGTATCACATAAGCAGGTTAACTGTATCACATAAGCAGGTTAACTGTATCACATAAGCAGGTTAGCTGTATCACATAAGCAGGTTAAATGTATCACATAATTTAAAACTTGTAGTGTGATATTTAGCAAGTTTGTTCCCAAAGATGGTACCTTTATACATTTCACGAGGAATGTGTAAAGACCTTCCCTATCCTCAACAATAGGTTTTGTCCGTCAAATGTGATGTACCATGTTCACGAACTCAAAAAGTGTTAACTAGTTCAATCAATATCAGCCTGAGTTATTTGTTCTAAGCTTGCCTGTTTTTCTCAGCTGAAAAATTACGAATGATACTAAAATAAACAAAAATTGATCTAATCGACTTATTTATTTATTAGTAAGACGCAGATCGTAGAGATATGGGACGTTATAAGGTGCTAATTAGAGTGACGAGTGTAGTCATTGTTTTTAAATAAAGAAACTGTAGTCATTGTTACTAACTAAGATCGACTGTTCCTCAGAAAGGCTATACAGGGTGGAAAAAATATGGAAACGCTTTCACAACTATTGTATGACTCCACTTGTTAAAGTGAAATCTTGTATATGATCATGTTTACAAAAAACATACTATTTGACGACAAGAGCGACATTTTATCTTTTCAGGGAGACGGCACACGAGGAGTTGAACGAAAATCTTCAAAGTATGCCTAGGTCGAGTTTGGTATCAAATGAAAAGTCTATTCAAGAGAAATTAATTGCCGCTAACCGGACTTCAAAAGGTTTATTGTTTCCAGAGTAGCGGTAATTAAAAAAAAATGATAAAACAAAAATAAATTATCAAATTATGTATGGAAACAAATAACGTTCTTGTAAAAGTGTTTCCATATTTTTCCACCCTGTATTCAGTAGAAAGTTATGCGTATCTAACAATGAAATTACCCTTAGAATGAAAGATGTTATAATGAAGGAGTTCATTTATTTATAACAACTTACATAAATATACAACAGAAACATCAATAGTAAAAAACATGATTCTAGTAGACTAATTTAGACGTTATAATATATGTTATTTATGTAATCAAATTGATTGTAATATCATTAATTACCTATACAAATAGTAGTTTATTTGTGAATGACCTAACAACTTGTAAATATTTGTGATAAATAAAAACAGAATCATTTCATCCTAACAGTCGGACAGTGAACTGTCACAACAAATTATATCAAGTAATTTTCTAATCAACTAGGCTGCTATATTTGTAATTAGTTTTTGTTTTAAACAGTAGTGAAATTGTAATGATGATATAAACCAAGCACATTTGATTTATTAATGATTACAAATAACATAATAATTTCTTATAACAGAAATTATAGTCGGGCCTATCCAACTACTATCGGTGCAGAAATTATGTGCACCCAAGTTTTAAGGTTGTTTATTAACAGATTGAGTCACATGTGCATCAATTTTGCTGCATGTAACTTTGTTTCAGTAGACCATGAAAAATTACCAAAACCTTTCCCCCAGACCATATAGTATGAAAGGCATAAAAATGTTCAGTTCACTTTATATCTTCAATATATATATATATATATCAATAAGTTAAAAATGTTGTGTATGACCCTATTAAAACTGTTTGCCCATATGTGATACACACGGTCTGGCCAAGTGCATACCATGTGCCCATATGTGATACACACGGTCTGGCCAAGTGCATACCATGTGCCCATATGTGATACACACGGTCTGGCCAAGTGCATACCATGTGCCCATATGTGATACACACGGTCTGGCCAAGTGCATACCATGTGCCCATATGTGATACACACGGTCTGGCCAAGTGCATACCATGTGCCCATATGTGATACACACGGTCTGGCCAAGTGCATACCATGTGCCCATATGTGATACACACGGTCTGGCCAAGTGCATACCATGTGCCCATATGTGATACACACGGTCTGGCCAAGTGCATACCATGTGCCCATATGTGATACACACGGTCTGGCCAAGTGCATACCATGTGCCCATATGTGATACACACGGTCTGGCCAAGTGCATACCATGTGCCCATATGTGATGCACGGGTACTTTGGAATGTAAATTATAACTATAAATTTGCAAAGAAATATTATTTATTGAACATTTGGTTTATATTTATTTAACTAAATAGAAATCTCTCTGGCGATGATCCACTGCCTGGAAAAAATTCAACATCTACATCACTATCGTATGGAGGTGATGCTGTAGATACTGGCTTGGATGAGCTGCCATGGATATCTATATATATATTATCTCTTCTAATATCAATTTTATCAATTTTTTAAAAAATACAACTACAATTGCAACTAAAAAATCGAAATGAAAACATAAAAAAAGCATGACACAAGGGGTAACAGCACTCGATTAGGATTTTAACAGCTAAAAAATCAGAAGGTGGTGGGAGAAAAATGTGGCCAACTTTCAAAAACCAACAACCACTGACACTTATCCACAGAGAAGACAATACGGCAGTACAGGGTTATAGGCTGAAAATATGCAGCAAATACGATTATTGGAGCCTTATATGAGTCCATTACTTGTGATCAAATCTGATACACGCGGTCTGTAGAGCAGACATGGTGTGCAGCAAATCTGATACGTGCGGTCTGTAGAGCAGACATGGTGTGCAGCAAATCCGATACACGTGGTCTTTAGAGTAGACATGGTGTGTAGCAAATCTGATACACGCGGTCTGTGGAGCAGACATGGTGTGCAGCAAATCTGATACGTGTGGTCTGTAGAGCAGACATGGTGTGCAGCAAATCTGATACACGCGGTCTTTAGAGTAGACATGGTGTGCAGAAAATCTGATACACGCGGTCTGTGGAGCAGACATGGTGTGCAGCAAATCTGATACACGCGGTCTGTGGAGCAGACATGGTGTGCAGCAAATCTGATACACGCGGTCTGTAGAGCAGACATGGTGTGCAGCAAATCTGATACACGCGGTCTGTGGAGCAGACATGGTGTTCAGCAAATCTGATACACGCGGTCTGTAGAGCAGACATGGTGTGCAGCAAATCTGATACACGCGGTCTGTGGAGCAGACATGGTGTGCAGCAAATATGATGCATGTGTGCTGTAGCATGATCGTCAAAAAATCAGCCTGGGACTCACCTGTTAAGAAACTATAACACCTCTGAAAAATCCAATAGCACTATTATTTTCATAATTAAATTGTACGTTGCATTTTGATATTTTACACCAAGTTTAAATAATTTTTATCCTATTTTGTAGAATAACAGCACCGGAATTTTCCACTAATCAACTTTACTTTTGTATTTCTCAAAACCCCGATAATGTATTACATTTATATTTTAATACGTGGTTGACAAGAAGTTTTAAAAATAACATTGATTAAATTTAAATTGTTCAATTTAATGTGGTTTAAAAAAAGATTTAAACTAACTTAAAATTACCAAATTTACTGACGCATATAAAAGTAATGTATCGTAACTCTACATTTCATAAGAATTACAACGTGACCAAGTAATTAATTTTAAGACCTCAGGACCAAGAAAGCGTCTTTTCAGGAAAGTAACAAGAACATTTTTCCAAGAAAATCTAAAATTCTGAAGTTTATAAAACTTTTATAAAACGGTTTTGTTGAAAGTAATTACACTAACAGTGTATACAGGGAGGAAAAAATATGCAAACTCTTTCACAACTTCTGTATGACTTCACTTGTAAAATGAAATCTTTTAAACTATCATTGTTACAAAGAACATACTTTGTGATGCCATTTGCGACATTTAATCTTTTCAGGGGGACGGCCCACGTGGAGTTGAACAAAAATCTTCAACGTAAGCCTAGGACTCCATTGGTATAAGTGAAATCTTTTATATCATCATGGTTACAAAGAACACAATTTTTTTGACGCCATTTGCGACATTTCATATATTCAGGGGGACCGCCCACGTGGAGTTGAACAAAAATCTTTAATATAAGCCTAGGTCTAGTTTGGTATCAAATTAAAGGTCTATTCAAGAGAAATTAATTGCCACAAACTGGACTTCAAAAGGTTTATCATTTCCAGAGTAGTTGTTATTTGAATTTCAACGTAACTAATACTTTATGGAACACAATTAAAAAAAAAAAAATATTAAATTAAGTATGGAAAAAAATAACGTTGTTGTGAAATCGTTTCCATATTTTCCACCCTGTTATATGTAATATATTAACGTTTGTTTTTAGTAATAAAAATTTAAAGGTGATGCATAGTGAAAAATATTTATAATTACAGTACTTTTATTGTTCAAACTAGGATAACAATTAAATTGTATGATGAAATTTAAAAATGAATATGTTACGTTAACGTAACATACAATTAAACGAGGAAACGTGTGTTTTGGACTTTCATATGCCTCTGACCATCACTCGAGTGGACATACTTTTGGCCGACAGCAGTGAAGAAGGTAACAATTACCTGTGGTTGCAGCAATAATAATAATAGCAACGACAAAAATCAAATGTCAAATGGAAATACATCAAAATAGGCATAATTAACATAAATATTTTAGAATATACTCGTAGGGAATTGACAATGTTTAGTCGCTTTCGAACTGGCGTGGGCAAATGTAAATACTGGAAGTTTAAATTGGGATTGACACTAGATCAGTCATGCGGTTGCGGGTCAAACAATGGATCACATAGTTACAGAGTGCCCTCCTACGATTTTTACGTTGGGATTAGCTAGCATAAACAAAATCAGTGAGTAAAGTCTTAAACGGCTCGATAGATTGAACTTAGCTTTGTGACAGGAGATCAGTTTATTAATTCCATTAACAGACAGCAGGACTCTTGGGTCTTGTTCCAAATATGTATCACTGCTTCTTTTTTAAATTTATAAATTGTAGCTGACAAGTAACTACAAGATATATAGTTATATTTAAATTATCAAAAGTCTATTTCACTGTGGATTTCCAATGACAATCTATTGGAATACAGAATAGGCTAAATAAAATGTGGTACTAATTCTCCAAAAACTGAATACGCTGTCTGTACTTTTACTCTAATTTTTCTATATTTCTAAGTCGAAAAGAGGTATTTTAAAAATAGGTATTTAATAAGTCTCACCAAAAAAAGGCCAAAAAATGGTTCTGTATTTTAAAAATACTTTGGGTGTCAGGGTATTTGCTCTAGTATATACTTTCACTTGATTGTTTTTGCCAAATAATAAATTCAAATATTTATGTTGTTATCTTCGATTTTATTTAAATGATATCACCAGCCGTTCCATATAATAGTATTCGATAACTTATATTACATTTAGTTAAAACCAATTAGTTAAAGAATATATTTCCTTTATCGTCGAGGACAAAATAATGATAATAATTATAATAGTAATAATCTAATAGTAATAATTTTTTTTATTGGAAATCTTTGTTATTTTATGATTTTTTTCTCGTTATCTTCGTTTTACTATATCATGTATATAGACTTCTGCACATTTAGTAAAAGTAAAAAGTGTAACGTTTGAAAAACAAAATTGAATTCATAACACGCCCTAATTAAAAAAATAAAGCAATTTAAAATATTACAACGGTTTAATTTTATTATTGAATATTAAATGAATTACAGTTTGGAAATTAAATACTAGCTACTATAACATTTTTTAGTATCATGACATAAATTGTTGAATTGGTAAAACTTCCAAAAAGGCTTTGCCTCGGAAGAAAAATATTTCTCAAAAATTTGAATTTTACTCTTAATAGTTAAGGAATTTATGTGAATAATGAATAAGTTGGGAGTTTTGAAAGTAAAGTGCCAAACTTCGGGAAATGGTTATATAGGTCAAATTAAAAAGAACATCAAGAATCATTTTTTTCCCAAAAACGCTTCTTTTACCAGATATCTGCCATTTTGTTTGTTTTTTTTTTTTCACAAAGAGCTCCGAGTTGGCTCAACCGATCTTTATCAAACTCGCTATGCATGTTACAATAATAAAAACCTATTTAAGAAAAAACAATCAACCTTGATCCAACTTAAAATTTCAAAATTGTGGCCACTTTAAATTTTTAAACGGAAATTGCGGGAAAATGGCAAAAAGAACTTAAAATTACTAAAAGCATGATATTTTAGATAACTGTATTAACAATATGTCAGTATACAAAAGTTAAATTCGGAAAAAAATCCGAGACACATTGACATTTATGTTGAGAGGCAGCAAAAAAGCTAAAAAAACAAATTGCTTTTTTTGCTGCCTCTCACCACAAACGTTAATGTGTCTCAGTTATTTTTTGTCCGATTATAACTTTATTATACTGACAGATTGGTCGTAAAATTATCTAAAAAAACATTCTTTTAGTACTTTTTGCTGTTTTCCTGCAATGTTCATATAAACATTTTAAATGGCCACTATTTTGAAATTTTATATTATATCAAGTTGATTATTTTTTCCAAAGTAGATCTTTATTATTGTAACGTGCATAGTGAGTTTCATAATTATTGGTTGAATCTATTTGGAGATAAAAAATCTTTTGTGACAAATCAAAATAGGGGAAATCTGGTAAACGAAGCGTTTTTGGAAAAGCTATTCTTCTTGTTTTTCTCTTTATTTTGACCTATATAACCATTTCCCCGAAGTGTGGCACTTTAATTTCGGTACACCCCTGCATTATTTTTTCCTCTGTTTTGGCTTATGTATGAACAATGTTGTAACAATTTATGTATCCTTGTATATATACTGTATATTTTTTTAGAAATAAACAATATTATTTTTTCGGCACTAATAGATCATTTATAATTTTTTAAATATTTTTATTTATTTGCTAAGCAGGTAGGTGGACTCTCATTAGTTGTATGTTTATCAAGTGGCTGGTTGGGTATGTCACGTATTTTATATTTTTCAAGTGGGTGAGTGGATGATAATGTAATTTATATTTATCAAGTGGATGGGTCGACAGGTTTGAATCATATTTTTGCCAAATGGGTGAGTGGATTAACGTGAATTATATATTTTTCAAGTGGGTAGATGGGTCTGTCATATATTTTATATTTATATAGTGGGTGAGTGGAATGTAAAAAAAAATATATTTATCAAGTGGGTGAGAAGACTGTTTTGAATTATATTTTTGTCAAATGGGTGAGTGTATCATCGTGAATTATATATTTTCAGGGACGTGAATGGGTATGTCACATATTTTATATTTGTTTGATGTTTGAGTGGGTCAAAACGAAATTTATATTTATCTAGTGGGTGGTTGGACTGTTTTCAATAATATTTTTGTCAAATGGGTGAGAGTGGATTACTGTGAATTTTATAATTTTCAAGTGGGTAGATGGGTCTGTCATATATTTTATATTTACCTAGTGGATGAGTTGAACTTAATAAAATTTATATTTATTAAGTGGGTGGGTGGAATGTTTTGAATTATATTTTTGTCAAATGGGTAAGTGGACTATCGTGAATTTTATATATTTCAAGTGGGTATAAGTGTCTTGTCATATATTTTATATTTGTTTAGTAGATGAGTGGTTTATAATGAAATTTATATTTATCTAGTGGGTGGTTGGACTGTTTTCAATAATATTTTTGTCAAATAGGTGAGTCGATTACCGTGAATTTTATATTTTTCTAGTAGGTTGATGGGTCTGTCGTATATTTTATATTTGTATAGTGGGTGAGTGGGTCATAATAAAATTTATAATTATAATTTGAATTATATTTTTGTCAAATGGGGTTTCATATTTTTCATTTTTCAGGGGCGTGAATGGGCGATTGGTTCGTCATCAGTTGAATGTGTGTGGAGCCAGCTCTATGGAGGCTGATTGTTGTGTATAATAGTCGATATATTCCCTTGGTGTTCGTTGATTATAACAGCAGCTAACACTGGAGAAGTACAGGGCAGAGATTTGAGGTTCAAGGTTATCAGCCGAAAATCAGGTGAATTACTTAGAGGTTAGGATCCTGCGATAAGAAGCTTACTCAATCTTACTATTGAGCTATTAATAAATCGATGTTTTAAAATTGTCAATTGATCTAATTCACGTCACTATTTAATTTATGTTAGTAGTAATACATGTTCACTTATGTATCTAAGATCACCTTTTAAAAAACAAACTAAATAAAAAAAAGTACATGTCATTAATAAAGGCTCTTCTTGGACTAAAATTACCTACTGAAATAAAATTAAACAGTATGGGTGTTAAATACAAATTATTTCTCTAAATAAGCCCTTAAAACAGTGTTGAGAGAGAGAGGTCAGGCGTCGAGCGGCAACCCGCAACGATGTCCTGTACCTGAATTGCGTTTATGATTGTCGGGCGTTCTCCACCGAGCCGGGCTAGTACTGGCAGACGGCAGGCAGACCGACCACCAAGTACGAGTAAATACGTTTATTGGACGATTTCCACAGCTAAGAACAAAGCTAGGCTAGTACTGGCAAATTGGACCACCAAGCTTATGCATTTGTCGGGAACTCTAGACAGCTAGAATGTGGTACAGATAGCATTTAGTTTGTGGCGCCTTTGAACAGCTAGCATTTATTTTGGGGCGCCTTTGAAGAGCTAGCATACGGTTGAGCTCTTGAAAATCTAGTTTACGGATTGGCTAGCACGTGGCGCTTTCGAACAGCTAGCATTTATTTTGTGGTGCCTTTGAAGAGCTAACATACGGTTTGTTGAGCTCTTGAAAATCTAGTATACGGATTGGCTAGCGTGTGGTGCCTTCGAACAGCTAGTATACGGTTTGTTGAGTTCTTGAAAATCTAGTTTACGGATTGGCAAGCATGTGGTGCCTTCGAACAGCTAACATTTATTTTGTAGCACTTTCGAACAGCTAGCTTATAGTTTGTTGAGCTCTTGAAAATCTAGTATACGGATTGGCTAGCGTGTGGTGCCTTCGAACAGCTAGCATTTATTTTGTGGTGCCTTTGAAGAGCTAACATACGGTTTGTTGAGCTCTTGAAAATCTAGTATACGGATTGGCTAGCGTGTGGTGCCTTCGAACAGCTAGTATACGGTTTGTTGAGTTCTTGAAAATATAGTATACGGATTGCCTAGCATGTGGTGCATTCGAACAGCTAGCATTTATTTTGTGGCGCCTTTGAACAGCTAGTATACGGTTTGTGGTGCCTATTAACAAAGTGTTGCCCGGTTTTGTTGTGATATCTGTTATTTAGTCTCTTTCCGTAGCATAATGTGTTATGCAATACACTTTTTAAATTATATACCGAAGAATAAAAATTAAATGTTTATACAAAAATTAAAATTAGCTAGCAGTCTTTTAGTAGGCCCTACAGCTAATGAGGGAAGTAGGTACGGTTATCTCGTCTTATCTTTCGGAGATACAGCCAGCTAATTGGTTCCACAGCTAACAATGAATCTCCTGTGTTGTAGGCCGAGGGCTGGTACAGCTCGTTAGAAACATTGGTAAACTTCTCCCACATAATACACGAGAGAAGTCTTCCGGCTGTACAATAATTATGCCCAACCACTCCAGTTCATGTTACCTACTCTTAGAAAATTAAAAATAGCTTGCCTGTAAACTAAAAGAAATACAATCAAGGTGCGTCAGTTTACTAGTAAGTAGCAAATGCACCGTAAAACATCATCAATCTTCAGTTCCGTTGACGGCCACCAGCCGAGCTACAAGTCACTAGAGTCGAACTTGTACCTGACAACTTTGTACTAATCTTAGTGGTTCCGTTGACCGCCACCGGCCGAGTTGACGGCCACCAGCCGAGCTACAAGTCACTAGAGTCGAACTTGTACCTGACAACTTTGTACTAATCTTAGTGGTTCCGTTGACCGCCACCGGCCGAGCTACAAGTCACTAGAGTCGATCTTGTATCTAATAACTTTGTACTAACCTTAGTGGTTCCGTTGACCACCACCAGCTAAGCTACAAGTGACTAGAGTCGATCTCGTATCTGACAACTTTGTTCTAGTCTTAGTGGTTCTGTTGACCATCACCAGCTTAGCTGCAAGTCATTAAGAGCGATCTTGTATCTGACCAGTTTTATATGAATTAATATTTGAAATTAGTATCCGTAGAATTAATTATAGTTATTGTTTAACCAATAATTCTTACAATAACTGTACTTTAGTATATAACAGTTTAACTAAAAGTATTTTTATACCAATTTCAAATATAGTTCAACATTACTTGTTGAAGTAAGTTTTCAAAAGACCACTTAGTAATTTTACTAAAACGCTATAAACTTATAAATGCATTTAACACTTATAATCTAATGTTTTAAAAAATTGTGGCGATTACCAAAATAGAATAGCATTTAAATAAAGCTTGCCCGTTGTAAGAGCAGTGGTGTAGGGGTGGTAGGTGGCGCGGCTATGGACGGGACGGGTGACCTGGGACTTGCAGTGTAAAAGTAAAAGCGAGGCGAGGTGGGGGAAGACGGGCCGGGTACCTAACGGTGTTGAGAGCGATGACCGTTCAGCTGCCTACTAACCCACCGGCACGGCCGAGCCGCGGCGTAGGTCAACAACCCAACCTACTACGTCCGCCTCGCCTCCGTTACGGCCTGGAGGGGCCCGTTACTGGAACCGTACGGGCCGCGTCATCGCTGCCGGCTCCTCTACCGCTTGCGCAACGCCCCACCACTCGCGACCACCCCGCACTCTACCTTCAATACCCTATCAAAGTATTCTATATTTTTTCTAAGCATTTAAAAATTTTCCCAATTTTAAAAATAACTGTATATACTTCAATTTACAATTATATTTTATTATTCTTATAACCCTTTTAGTGCCAACGTCCTATTATCAGGACGTCAAACAAACTGCATAAATTGCTAACCCTTTCCGTCCCAACTTTCCGAAAAACCCAGCGTCCGGTTTTCAAGACGTTCAGAAATAAATGTTTTAAAAATACTTAAATGTTTTAAAAATAACTCTAAATATTTATATTAATAATATAGAAATGTTCGGAATAACATTTGCTATTATAAAAACACTGATTTGTTACGATAGAATGCTTTATTACAGTACCAAAACTTGTATTATTTTGTTGCCTTTGATTTGCATTATAACAGCTGTATTGATTTTCTTCAGATGTGATCGTCAGCTGTGGTTAATTGTTGTTTCATTACTGATGTGATTGTTTCTGTAGCATGGGAGGTAAAATAAGTAAAATAAAACGTAGTGTGTTGTCAATAAGTGATAATACAATCGCTAATTGCGTGCATGACGAGAGTGACGAATCAGACCACATATATGGCTTAGTTGTTAGGAGTAGGATAAACACTCGAAATGCAGTGTTTTTAAAAAGAGTCATAACTTTTTTTTATTTTAAACAGGCCATTGTGAATTATGAATTTATTTGAAGATTTTTTTCAACCACAGTTGAACTTTCATAATTCGAACTTTATTAACTCAAATTCCTCGATAAATCGAATTTTTATTGATACCCTTAAAAAAACTTGTATCAATCGAGTAAAACTACTGTTTGTAACTAGAAAAAAATCTTCTGGCGACATTTGACCTCTATAAGTCGAACTCCATTATGATTTACCTCTAGGCTATAACTCGAAGTCCAATATTTAAGTAGAACTCTCTTAAAATGTATCTCCAAAAGTCACACGCTACAACCACTCTTGTGTTTTTTCTCCTAGTCACACGCTACAACCACTCTTGTGTTTTTTCTCCTAGTCACACGCTACAACCACTCTTGTGTTTTTTCTGCTAGTCACACGCTACAACCACTCTTGTGTTTTTTATACTAGTCACACGCTACAACCACTCTTGTGTTTTTTCTCCTAGTCACACGCTACAACCACTCTTGTGTTTTTTCTCCTAGTCACACGCTACAACCACTCTTGTGTTTTTTATACTAGTCACACGCTACAACCACTCTTGTGTTTTTTATACTAGTCACACGCTACAACCACTCTTGTGTTTTTTCTCCTAGTCACACGCTACAACCACTCTTGTGTTTTTTCTCCTAGTCACACGCTACAACCACTCTTGTGTTTTTTCTGCTAGTCACACGCTACAACCACTCTTGTGTTTTTTATACTAGTCACACGCTACAACCACTCTTGTGTTTTTTCTCCTAGTCACACGCTACAACCACTCTTGTGTTTTTTCTCCTAGTCACACGCTACAACCACTCTTGTGTTTTTTATACTAGTCACACGCTACAACCACTCTTGTGTTTTTTATACTAGTCACACGCTACAACCACTCTTGTGTTTTTTCTCCTAGTCACACGCTACAACCACTCTTGTGTTTTTTCTGCTAGTCACATGCTACAACCACTCTTGTGTTTTTTCTGCTAGTCACACGCTACAACCACTCTTGTGTTTTTTCTCCTAGTCACACGCTACAACCACTCTTGTGTTTTTTCTGCTAGTCACATGCTACAACCACTCTTGTGTTTTTTCTGCTAGTCACACGCTACAACCACTCTTGTGTTTTTTCTCCTAGTCACACGCTACAACCACTCTTGTGTTTTTTTCTGCTAGTCACATGCTACAACTACTCTTGTGTTTTTTCTGCTAGTCACACGCTACAACCACTCTTGTGTTTTTTCTGCTAGTCACACGCTACAACCACTCTTGTGTTTTTTCTGCCAGTCACACGCTACAACCACTCTTGCGTTTTTTTTCTGCTAGTCACACGCTACAACCACTCTTGTGTTTTTCTTGTGTTTGTGTTCATGTTAGTGACAATGAGTGCTCAAAGGAAAAACAATACTTTGACTATCGGCGACAATTTAAAAATAATCAAGATAGTGAATGAACGGTCGCGCAAATGAAGGACATAGCTCCTGAATTTAATTTCAGCTGTGGCTGCCATAGAAAACATAGTTGACTCACGTGTTGCCAACAGCCATAAACAAAAGAAAATTACAGATTACTTTTAAGTTTGTCAATATACATCACATTCATTTTTCTTTCCTTATTTTTGTTTTATTTTGCTATATAATATGTATGCTTGTACCTAGTTATAGGCTGGTTTTGTTCTTAGTTGTAGGAAATTAAAATGTAGTTTTTACCTCTATATTTCGAATTGTATGTAAGTGACCTCTATGTCTCGTTTACTTCAGTGAATCGAATTGCGTAAAACTATAACCTCCATACACGAACTATTCATATCTCGAACTAAACGTAACTCGAAGGAATAAGGGGTTCCTTTGATATTCGAGTTATCAAAGTTCGACTGTAAATGGTGTTTTAAATAGTGTTATCAGCTCTGGTCAAAGAATTGTTTAGTGCCATTAACAACGCAACAAACTCAAAAAATGTTTCAAAATATGTTTTTGTAAATATATATAAATACAATAAAGTTGTAAATTTTGTTAAGTCCTTTTTATTTTATATTATATTACAGATAATCTCTTTAGAAAACTAATGAAACTCAAAACAGTAATTTTGCTTCATAAATAGAATGTTTATAATTTTTGTAGTTAAGTACGACAAAATCCTGGGGTTTGTGGGTATGTCAAATACGAAAATACCTGTTTTTTTTGGAACAACTTTTTAAAAAATTTCTGGGATGGAAAAGGCTCTAACGTCACAAAAATAATTCTTCAAAATTTTCAAACATGAACTTTGTATTGATTTAGATTTAACTTCTCATTTCTTAACACACACTTTTATATAAACACCAATTTTACTTTGTATGTATAATATTCAAGTGTATTTTTATACAAAACGTGCCAAATCATGTCAGAAAACAGCTGTTTTACAGTGGTTTTGGACAAAACGAAAATTGGCACAACTTTTTTATGCCAAACAAAATGAACAAACAATTCTGAAAATTCAACATGATGTTAGTAACTAAATATTTTTCGCAGTAAAGTAGTTGAGCCAGAGCCAGAGCCCACCTAATGTTAATCATGGTCATAAGGATGCCCACTGAAAAAAAGAGACAGCAAACCTTTTTATCTAGCAGACTACATTTATTTTAAATAAAAATAGCACACATAGTGTTAGGCAATTTTAAAGTTATTTCAATAGACTGATTATTTATGTATAATTAGTTGTACAAATTATTAATTTTGTGTAATAAATAACAGAGATAGGAATTATTTAATGGCACATTGCAAAAATGTATAAAAACCGTCTAGCACTGGCAGAGAAATTCCATAGCACTTTCAAAATTCCATTAGAAATAAAAGGGCTAACTAATTATTATTATATAATTAATTTATTATATAATTATTTATTACAGCATTCATTTAATTTTTATTATTACACAATAACTACCTCAACGCTCAAATATTCATTTACAAGTCTCAATTGAAATACAAAATTAAAAATAAACAAAAATTATAGTTAGACAAGAAAATAATTTGTAATTAATAAATGAGTATTTAATTTTGCAATACCTACGTTGAAGTGATATAATTGAAAGCAAAGATTAATAATCCCAACCTATTTCATATTAATTTTGTCTTTATTTCAATGAAAAAGTAATTTAACTTATTGTTTTAATTTAAAATCACTTCATAATTCTTTTACGTGATCTTTCAAATTAAACTCAATCCTTCATGCTTTAGACATAGTTACTAGAAATAATATAAATAATTATTTCAAACAAAAATACAGTACAAGTAAACGTCACACAACACAAATTTATTACAATATAAGCACAAAATGTACAAATATATTACAATACAAGTACAAAAAGCACGAATACTACGGTGATCGATTCCGTAGTCGCGTGAATTATTCTTTTGTGAATCTCTCTGGTCTGAGGAAGGTGAGCGTGGTTCACCGAAATCGATCACCGTAGTATTCGTGCTTTTTGCACTTGTATTGTAATATATTTGTACATTTTGTGCTTATATTGTAATAAATTTGTGTTGTGTGACGTTTACTTGTACTGTATATATACCAACACGTATTATGCTAATTAAAAACTAAACAAAAATACTAATATACCCTATTCCTGGCACGACGAATTATTATGTATAACGTGTAAGTTCTTACACTGGCTAAATGCATCAGACGGGCGCTACATAATCATTTATTGCAGTGTTCAAGTTTGCAGTATTGATGTCATTTTTTTCACCATTGTTATCTTTGAAATATACCCGATTCAATGGTTTATTTTAACGTTTTTCATCGATTTAAATAATGATTAAAATTAAGGAATAAAGTAAACAAAGTCGACACCATTACAACTAAGGCTAGCTTTGTGCTTCAGAGTGTATTGTTGAAATGTAATTGATATTTCTTTATTGTTAGAGTGTTTTCAGTAACTTACGTTTTTCTTGATGTTTTTTGGGTGATTATTACATATCGATATATTTTTACATATTTTAAATGTTTTACATATGAATAATAATATGAAGTCTAGTTACAAACATGTAAGTAACTTTATATTTATTTATTTAAAAGCAAATATCTTTATGTTAATTTTAATACTAAGTACAACTCTATAGTCCTCTATACAATAGTTTCACCAGTAACCAAGTGTTATGTTTATGTTTATGTAGGCCTACTATATGCGGAATATGTAATAAAACGTTTTTGTTTAAGTTCATGTCCTTATTTATTTTATATTTCCTAAAACTAGATAAAATTGTCTACTTTTTTTGACTGTCTTAGAATTTATAAATATTTTATAATTTCTCAGGCATACTCCCACTCTTTTTTATTTTTTATTAACTAGTTTTATAAATTTCACACGTAACAAAAAATTCCTACATTTTGTATACGCACAACTATTATGCTAATATGATTCTATGATTCATATCAGAACAAAGTTTAATACATTTTAATAATTTTTATGAATTTTTTTAAAAACAAATCGTCTGCGAAACGTTTCATAGTTAGGAAAATAAAGTTGCCAGGAGCAGGGTTAAAAGAGATAAGTTTAATAAAACCTAAACTATACAAGCTTTGATCATATCATTAATTACAATTATATATCTCATGTAACAGGAATATTTGAGCCAGTAGGTTTGTTAGTTTAGAGATATGCCGCTTCAGTTGGTATAAACTGCATTATCTTTTAATGGGACTACACTAGCGCTCCACTACTGGACCTCAACTGATAGTTAAAAACACAAAAATAAGCATTGGATGAAAAATCTGTGCGTATATAAAATCAGTTATAGAAGACACCTCAATAATTTCTACTCGAAGATCCAAGTTCCCTCCTTACTTTAGTAAAATAAAATTTTTAATAATTGATTTGAATAATATAATTGAACACTCCATATTCAAGTACAACGAACTCAACATTCAATACACAACCTCACTACAGCTTACTTAGGCAATGTACAGCCTAAACAACTAGAAGTAATAAACAAGCTAGTAAAAAGATTTTAAAACATAGAACAGGGGCCTTTTTTCATAGTTGATATATAACTAAGAAACAAGAACATGATCTTTTATCAGCGGAAAATGAAGAAAAACGGAATAGTATTTTTTTCGTAAAAATAGTGATGTGGGTTCTCAAATTGTGCGTAATTTTGCTCTGGTCACGAATATGGCAAGGTTTTTTTACATCGAACCATTACTAAGCACGTTTGTGGTGGAAATTTGCTGATTTCAGAAAGGTTAAGTTCTGTAAGGATAGGATTGAGTTGGGTATTGATAGGTTAGGTTTGTTTAGGTTATGTTAAGTATGTTTAGGTTCTTAAATTTGTTTAAGTCGTGCTAGGTTTAGTTAGTTTGTGTTAGGTTTGGTTACCTATGTTATGTTTGGCTAGGTTATTTTAGGTAAACCTAAGTTAACCTACCTGACCTTACAAACCCAAACAAACCCTAACCTATCAATACCCAACCTAACCTAACCTAACAAAACATAACCTTACTGAAACCGGCACATGTCCGGCCACTGACGTGCTTCTTTATGGTTCGATTGCAAATACCTTTATTCGTAATCAGGACGAAATTCCGCACAATTTGAGTACCCACTTCACTAATTTTTTTTTTCATAGTTTTTTACGGCTTTTACGCTAAAAAGATCATATTTATGTTTCTTAGCAATGTTTATACTATGAAACAATCTTCAGCCAAAATATCGACCTGCTATACAGAGTGGGAAAAAATTTGGAAACGGTCTCACAACGTTTGTATGACTTCACTTGTAAAAGTGAAATCTTTTACATGATCATGGTTACAAAGAAAATAATTTTTGACGCGACATCTCATCTTTTTAGAAGGTCGGCCCACGATGAGTTGATCGAAAATCTCAATGTAAGCAAGCATAGGTCGAGTTTGGTATCAAATGATTGCCGCAAACCGGACTTCGAATGGCTTATCCTTTCCAGAGTAGCAGCCATTTGAATGTTGTGAATACGTTTTTCATATTTTTTCCACCCTGTATATGATTATCAAAACATAGTCGTCAATAAAATCGACACTCAGCAGTTTGTGTACGTAAGCTTGTTGCTGCAGCATGCTCAATCACACTATGATCCTCAAGTCTCGAGAATTTAAAATTGAACGTAACCGAGCTGTTTTCTAATGCAGTAGTAATATAGTGCTATCGTAGATCGTAAAGAGGCACTACTTAAAGAATTTAATAAGATTTTGAATGCCCCGCACCTTCCCATTACCCAAACAAACGTAAATGGGAAGGTTTGTTTGGGTAACCGTCAATCTCCCACGTCAGAACGGTCGCTTAAAATCTCGAAACCCACCTCTAAGTACTGCTTTCCAGTTGAGCAGATCAAATTTCTCGCCCAATACTAGCTGGGCCATAACGTGGAACAGTTTTTAAGTTCCTTATTAACGATCCGTCAATACCTGTAGGTGGGATGAACCTCCCTCGTAGGGAATAGAGACTGTTGAATCGGTTCCGAACTGGAGTGGGCAGATGTAACTACTGGAAATACAAATGGGGATTGATAGTAGACCAGTCATGTGATTGCGGAGAGTCTATCCAAACAATGGATCACATAGTTTTAGAGTGCCCCTTGCGCTGTTTTACGGATGGATTAGCCAGCACTAACAGAATCTGCGAGGCAGGTCTTAAATCGCTTGATGGACTGGATTTAGCTTTGTGACAGATGATCACTTTACATTTTTATTTCTACTAAGATCTAGTGACTTATGAAGTTTTTCCATGTTAAACACAGCTTTTATATAATTTTTAAATTAAAAATTGGTAGCTGACCAAAAAAACCATACGCTATAAGTCTGTATGTATCGTAGATCGTGCGTGCATTCGGCTAACATAGCTTTTCTACATAATATTTACGTATGGTTAAACAAAATATAGATTATTAAGAATTATTAATATTAAATTATATCCTTTATAGGCTTAGTCATCCCTGTTACATCTCATCTATTTAAACATACTGTTCAAGTCAACGTTCTTATAATTAGAATGTTGGCCTGAAGTTGTCGTCCAAGGCATTTTGAGGGAAACCTACAGGATGAGTGTCCTGTGGGTCATTAAATATATTAAATATATACCTGTCATAACAGAAGAGAAGAGTGCAGAGGGGCCATCGCCGGCGTGGCCGCAGCCCTCCAGGATGGGGCCTAACTGGCAGCCTCGCCGTCCTTCCCATCTACGACTCCCGGGTTAGTGCGGCCCGGATGGCCCATTTCGAGGGCAATAGGGATTAATCACTGGTGGTCCTTTGCTAAAAATATTATTTTCTTAGAATTGTGTATTTTTTCTTTTGCTTATTAAAAGTTTACACTGATTCTACTTTCCGAAGTTCCCGTATTTTTATTAAACAAGTTACCAAGTCAAGGTGTATATTTGTACTGTTTGAAAGTTATTTTTTAGCGTAAAACTGTTATGATTGTAATTCTTTTTATTCATGCCACTCCTACGCATTAAAAAAAAAAAAAACAAAAACACAATTTTAAAAATGTATGCATAAAAATTCATATCGTCTTCACGTATCTTTCCTACATGTTTGAATTTAAATATAATATGAATTGTCTTACTAATATTTATGTTGTTTCTATTTTATAACATTGGCCGTTTTGTTATGGCCACTGAGAGATTAAGAGACCCTCCATCAACGCACGCACACACACCGCCAGGGCAGCCCTTGTAAATTTTTCTCGGTCATAAATAATTTGCAACTGGGGTGTCTAATATAAAATTGAAATAAACTAACGTTTTTGTAATGTACGTAAAATTATGATTAAAACAATTCTAAATTTGAAATAACTACAACATTTTTAAGTGTAACATTTAAATATATATTTTGTTAACACCAACATATTATTAATTAATCATTTAAATACGGTATTAATGTTTTACATTATCATGTTTGGTATCATTGTTCTTAGATTTTCATGTAGATTACAAAAATAACAATATCAGGAGAGAAAAATGGAAGATTAAAAAGCTGCAATTTTGTAATAGTATTATAGTGAGTGATTTATGGTAGAGACGGAGCGAGGTCGTTTGCCGCTGCTGAGAGTGTTTGTGTGAGGTAGTGAGGGCTACCTAATCCTTCAGGGGCCATAGCTCGCCGGCCACACCTTGGATATCATTACACAGTGGCATATTACTTCTGTTATATATTATATTGGTGGGTTTTGCACGCTTTTGTGTTGTTATGCGATATTATTACTTTTATATAATTGCTAAGCACATTAGTGTACATGCTACTTTACAGTTTTTGAAAAATAGATAAATTATTATTATTTTTTTTTTTTTTTTTTGTTTCTGTAAGGGAACTGTTGAACCTCAGTTTATTAGTGTTAATTTAATAATGCTGCATTTTAATTGGATATTTTTGTGATCTAGCGTTAAAAAAAAATAAAATAAAATAATTTCAACTAAAACTGGAACTGAGATTAGGCCAAACCTTGTCATGAAAAAACCTTAAATGATTCCAGCTTTATAAACAAAGATTGACATTTACTAACATTTTTATTTTTTATTTATTTATTATAAATAGTTGATTGATAATATTTTGTGCTGACATGATAACCCAAAAAAGAAAAGGTTTGATTCTCGACCCAACAGCTCAATTACCTTATAGAAAACACTCATGTCAACGACGCATTGAACATTTAAATGCAACACATTTACGGGTATTCTAGTAATAACGGTGTAAAATTGATGCATAGTAGAAACTAGTTAAAAATACGATGCTTTTATGTTACAACCAGGATGAAAATTATTGAAATTTATAATAAATTTTAAATTCAAATGTCATAACTTACAATTACATACATTACAAATTACAATATACACATGGTTATTGATGACCCACCCACCCACAATGTACATACGCAATGGATGGCTCTCCCACCCCTTACACAAGAGGCTGATGCCCACCCACCCATCCTTCACATATGAGGCTTGACTCACCCACCCACTCTTTACATATGAACTTGGCTCACTCACCTACGCTTTTCAAATGAGACTTAATGACTCACCTATCCACCTTTTACTCTCGAGGATTGTCTGTGTAGTGGTCAACGTGAATTTCTGTTACCACTTTATTGTTGCAGTGTTATTTTACGTTAGCTGATTATGGTCTCTGTTCCTACGATGGTCTACACATCATAGGCCAAAAGAGAAGTCGTGAGTGATATGAAGTCGCCAAAGATGATTATGCTCTTATCGTAACTTTCTACTAGAATCACTATTTTACGATGAAATATTTAAAAGAGCCCATACTATTTAAGGTACTTTTCTTTAGTTTTTGAAACAGCGTGACTTCATCATTGATGCATTAAACAATAACGTATAATATTAAAAGAAAACATGAACTAATAGGAACAGTTTAAATTACAAAAGTGATACAGTAGAAAATTACAAAGTAAAATGTCATAAATACAGTATATTAAAACATTTGCTGTGGACTAAGTGCCTTCAGTGTACTTTATTTATCAGCCAGAACGATGATGGTTTAAGAACAGTAAAATGTCATAAATACAGTATATTAAAACATTTGCTGTGTACTAAGTGCCTTCAGTGTACTTTATTTATCAGCCAGAACGATAATAGTTTAAGTACTGTAAAATGTCATAAATACAGTATATTAAAACATTTGCTGTGTACTAAGTGCCTTCAGTGTACTTTATTTGTCAGCCAGAACGATAATAGTTTAAGTACTGTAAAATGTCATAAATACAGTATATTAAAACATTTGCTGTGTACTAAGTGCCTTCAGTGTACTTTATTTGTCAGCCAGAACGATAATAGTTTAAGTACTGTAAAATGTCATAAATACAGTATATTAAAACATTTGCTGTGTACTAAGTGCCTTCAGTGTACTTTATTTGTCAGCCAGAACGATAATAGTTTAAGTACTGTAAAATGTCATAAATACAGTATATTAAAACATTTGCTGTGTACTAAGTGCCTTCAGTGTACTTTATTTGTCAGCCAGAACGATGATAGTTTAAGTACAGTAAAATGTCATAAATACAGTATATTAAAACATTTGCTGTGTACTAAGTGCCTTCAGTGTACTTTATTTATCAGCCAGAACGATGATGGTTTAAGTACAGTAAAATGTCATAAATACAGTATATTAAAACATTTGCTGTGTACTAAGTGCCTTCAGTGTACTTTATTTATCAGCCAGAACGATGATGGTTTAAGTACAGTAAAATGTCATAAATACAGTATATTTAAACATTTGCTGTGTACTAAGCGCCTTCAGTGTACTTTATTTATCAGCCAGAACGATGATAAATTAATTACAGTAAAATGCCATAAATACAGTATATTAAAACATTTGCTGTGTACTAAGTGCCTTCACTGTAATTTATTTATCAGCCAGAACGATGATGGTTTAAGTACAGTAAAATGTCATAAATACAGTATATTAAAACATTTGCTGTGTACTAAGTGCCTTCAGTGTACTTTATTTATCAGCCAGAACGATGATGGTTTAAGTACAGTAAAATCAGTATTCAACTACGATTTCAAGTAGCCTGTTTGCTGAAATTACAATAAAATCTCAAACTTTTGCTTTAGTTCACTAAAGGGTTATGAAAATGAGGTTGGATAGTTTAGCTCTATGCTATACAAAACAGGCAACTCTTATCATTATCTGGTGTAAAGATAATTTTAAATATAACCCACAATTTAGAACTTTTCCATTTAACATATTTTAAAATAAACTAAGTAAAAAAGGCACATAAGATTGTTGCAGGGAATTTTGAAGTAATAAGTTTTATCATCAATCGTTTACTACTACGATACGTTTTCAATATTAAACACTTTTTTATTTTAAATACATTTAAAAATATTTCTCGAACACAAAAACCTAAAGAGAAGAATAAATATGAGACAACCCTATCACTCCTATTTACACAAATTGAGTATTCTAGGGTTTATTATTATTTATTTAGATCCTTATTAATAAAACAACTTCATTTTAATAAACAACCATCACTTTCAAATTGTTACGTTAATGTTAATTATTGTCATCAAGTTTAACAACAAAAGTCTGATTTAATGATCCGATTGCTTCTTGAGTCACGTAGTTGTAGTTATGTGTCAGACATTTTGAGGTTAGGACACAAGTATAGTACCTGTTTTACAAGCCATTTTTGTGAATTACTCTTTGATCAAAAACACATTCGACGAAAGTTAATCTAAAATACATACACAATCTAACAGTTTTTACCACCTACAAGTTGTATTATATGTTATTACGACATGAGGACAGTAAGTACGATATTTTAAGGGTTGTTGTTTCTTTGTTCAGTTTCTCGTAAAACCTGTGTCCAAAGTCAACATTTCCTCCGACTGTCCCTCCAGTACCAGGATTCCTAAGCTTAATTCATTTTAACTTTGGACACAATTTCCAGTCGTACATAAGCTAAAGTGTTTTCACCAACCTTGCCCCTAGGCCTTGACCTTGCTAGGTATTGCCACAAGCATGGCAGTGGTAATATTTACAGTTTAAAAGGTATCTAATAGGTTTTGTACTATATCAAATTCATTAGGAGAGGATTAATATTTTGCCAACTATATACCTATGAGTGAATGAGGCTTATGTATTTTTCAGGCTTATAATTATGGTCGATCGGTTGATTATTTAGCACTTTACTCAGTTAGCTAGGACAGGTTGTAGTTTTGCAGATCTAATTCTCAAGGAAGATTTACGTATTATATTGCGACTAATGATTAAGTGACGTTATATGTTCAGTTGTAGTAAAAAATATAAAAATTTTAAGTAATAAATTTTATTTTTAACATTGTTACGGCTTTTAATAATATCCCTGTACCGCATACAAAGGGGTAAAGTGACTATGGAGACGGTGTGATACACACGAAGTTCCTGCATGAAAAACGATATGATAAGGAAATTAGTTCAGTGTAAAACAACAGGTTGATAATAATAAATGGGATACCAAAAAGCATGAGCACAGGACCACCAAGATACAAGACTTCTTCTCACAGGCACGCACCAGATAAATAGTAAACAGATGGGGGTGTACGTGTACGCAATGAAACGCACTGACGCATCGGCACGATACGACAGTCAGCTGGTCGGTGGGGCCTGCGTACTTGTAGCTAGTGGTTCGATCCACCCCCCACCCTACCACCCTCGCAACGACACACACCCACCTGACACACATCGCACGTTACATGACCGCATGCCAGTCCACCGCTAACGTACAACAGTTGTATACTTTATAGCTGTAAATATGATGGGATTGTATTGAGCTTATCTAATCGTAACATGACGTCCCACCAAACCTCCTCTGCACATTGATATGTTTAAAGTATCATCGCCAATTACATTTACATGATAAATTCGGTGCAATACCATTACTTTTAAAACACATTTTACATTAATATATGTGTTTAAATTAGGTAACACTAGATTATAGCTGATTAATTTTACCCATATCTTCGAACCACATAAATTATCTACTAGCCGACCCCTACAAACCAAATAATATGCAACCCGCCTGTTAGCCGACTCATCAACCCAATATCATACTGAACCATTTAAGCTAGTAATTCTCAACTAAATAGCATACTGCACGCTAGTAAGCCAGTACGTATCAACTAAATACTGTAGCATCATACCCGCTAGTAAGCCAGCCATTCTCAACCAAATAACATACTGCAGGCTAGTAAGCCAGACATTATCCGATAAATAGCAAACTGCACGCTAGTAAGCCACACATTCCCAATTAAATAACATACTGAACGCTAGTAAGCCAGACATTATCAACTAAAAAGCATACTGCACGCTAGTAAGCCAGAAATTCTCAACTAAATAGCATACTGCCCGCTAGTAAGCCAGACATTATCAACTAAAATGCATACTGCACGCTAGTAAGCCAGAAATTCTCAACTACATAGCATACTGCCCGCTAGTAAGCCACACATTATCAACTAAAATGCATACTGCACGCTAGTAAGCCAGACATTCTCAATTAAATAGCATACTGCCCGCTGGTAAGCCAGATATTCTCAACTAAATAGCATACTGCCCGCTAGTAAGCCAGACATTCTCAACTAAATAGCATACTGCCCGCTGGTAAGCCAGACATTCTCAACTAAATAGCATACTGCCCGCTAGTAAGCCAGACATTCTCAATTAAATAACATACTGCCCGCTAGTAAGCCAGACATTCTCAATTAAATAGCATATTGCCCGCTAGTAAGCCAAACATTCTCAACTAAATAGCATACTGCCCGCTGGTAAGCCAGACATTCTCAACTAAATAACATACTGCCCGCTTGTAAGCCAGACATTCTCAACTAAATAGCATACTGCCAGCTAGTAAGCCAGACATTCTCAACTAAATAGCATACTGCCCGCTAGTAAGCCAGACATTCTCAATTAAATAGCATACTGCCCGCTGGTAAGCCAGCCTTTCCGAACTAAATAGCATACTGCCCGCTGGTAAGCCAGACATACTCAACTAAATAGCATACTGACCGCTGGTAAGCCAGACATTCTCAACTAAATAGCATACTGCCCGCTGGTAAGCCAGACATTCTCTTCTAAATAGCATACTGCCCGCTAGTAAGCCAGACATTCTCAACTAAATAGCATACTGCCCGCTAGTAAGCCAGACATTCTCAACTAAATAGCATACTGCCCGCTGGTAAGCCAGACATTATCAAGTAAATAGCATACTGCCCGCTGGTAAGCCAGACATTCTCAACTAAATAGCATACTGCACGCTAGGAAGCCAGACACTCTCAACTAAATAGCATACTGCCCACTAGTAAACCAGACTTTCTCAATTAAATAACATACTGCCCGCTAGTAAGCCAGACATTCTCAACTAAATAGCATACTGCACGCTAGGAAGCTAGACACTCTCAAATAAATAGCATACTGCCCGCTAGTAAACCAGACTTTCTCAATTAAATAACATACTGCCCGCTGGTAAGCCAGACATTCTCAACTAAATAGCATACTGCACGCTAGGAAGCCAGACACTCTCAACTAAATAGCATACTGCCCGCTGGTAAGCCAGACATTCTCAACTAAATAGCATACTGCCCGCTAGGAAGCCAGACATTCTCAACTAAATAGCATACTGCCCGCTGGTAAGCCAGACATTCTCAACTAAATAGCATACTGCACGATAGGAAGCCAGACACTCTCAACTAAATAGCATACTGCCCGTTGGTAAGCCAGACATTCTCAACTAAATAGCATACTGCCCGCTGGTAAGCCAGACATTCTCAATTAAATAGCAAACTGCCCGCTGGTAAGCAAGACATTCTCAACTAAATAGCATACTGCCCGCTAGTAAGCCAGACATTCTCAACTAAATAGCATACTGCCCGCTAGTAAGCCAGACATTCTCAACTAAATAGCATACTGCCCGCTAGTAAGCCAGCCATTCTCAACTAAATAGCATACTGCCCGCTGGTAAGCCAGACATTCTCAACTAAATAGCATACTACCCGCTAGTAAGCCAGACATTCTCAACTAAATAACATACTGCCCGCTAGTAAGCCAGACATTCTCAACTAAATAGCATACTGCACGCTAGTAAGCCAGACATTCTCAACTAAATAACATACTGCCCGCTAGTAAGCCAGACATTATCAACTAAATAGCATACTGCCCGCTAGTAAGCCAGCCATTCTCAACTAAATAGCATACTGCCCGCTAGTAAGCCAGCCATTCTCAACTAAATAGCATACTGCCCGCTAGTAAGCCAGACATTCTCAACTAAATAGAATACTGCCCGCTGGTAAGCCAGACATTCTCAACTAAATAGCATACTGCCCGCTAGTAAGCCAGACATTCTCAACTAAATAGCATACTGCACGCTGGTAAGCCAGACATTCTCAACTAAATAGCATACTGCCCGCTAGTAAGCCAGCCATTCTCAATTAAATAACATACTGCCCGCTAGTAAGCCAGACATTCTCAACTAAATAACATACTGCCCGCTAGTAAGCCAGACATTCTCAACTAAATAGCATACTGCACGCTGGTAAGCCAGACATTCTCAACTAAATAGCATACTGCCCGCTAGTAAGCCAGCCATTCTCAATTAAATAACATACTGCCCGCTAGTAAGCCATACATTCTCAACTAAATAGCATACTGCCCGCTAGTAAGCCAGCCATTCTCAACTAAATAACATACTGCCCGCTAGTAAGCCAGACATTCTCAACTAAATAACATATTGCCCGCTAGTAAGCCAGACATTCTCAACTAAATAACACACTGCCTGCTAGTAAGCCATACATTCTCAACTAAATAACATACTGCCCGCTAGTAAGCCAGCCATTCTCAATTAAATAACATACTGCCCGCTAGTAAGCCATACATTCTCAACTAAATAGCATACTGCCCGCTAGTAAGCCAGCCATTCTCAATTAAATAACATACCGCCCGCTAGTAAGCCATACATTCTCAACTAAATAGCATACTGCCCGCTGGTAAGCCAGCCATTCTCAATTAAATAACATACTGCCCGCTAGTAAGCCATACATTCTCAACTAAATAGCATACTGCCCGCTAGTAAGCCAGCCATTCTCAACTAAATAACATACTGCCCGCTAGTAAGCCAGACATTCTCAACTAAATAACATATTGCCCGCTAGTTAGCCAGCCATTCTCAATTAAATAACATACTGCCCGCTAGTAAGCCAGCCATTCTCAATTAAATAACATACTGCCCGCTAGTAAGCCAGACATTCTCAACTAAATAACATACTGCCCGCTAGTAAGCCAGACATTCTCAACTAAATAGCATACTGCACGCTGGTAAGCCAGACATTCTCAACTAAATAGCATACTGCCCGCTAGTAAGCCAGAATTCCTTAACTAAATAGCATACTGCACGCTAGTAAGGCAGCCCGTCTCAACTAAATAGCGTACTGACCGCTAGTAAGCCAATATTAACCAAAAATCATACTACCCGTTTGAAAGCCAACCCTTGCCAACCAAAAAATCATACTACTCGCTTGTAAATAACCCTTGCCAACCGAAATCATACTTCCCGCTTGTATCCAACCCTTGCCAACAGAAATCATACTACCCGCTTGTAAGCCGAACCTTGCCAACCAACAATTTTACTACTCGCTTGAATCATCACATCCCACTGAGCAGGTGAATATAGAGGACCTATGTAAGAATATAAATAAAACGGAATTATTTTGTCACTGAGGGTGATTTAAATATGTAAGTGTTAACGTTTTGATATTGTTCGGAGTTTTATATATTTTGTCTATATTTATTTTCTCGTGATTATATATTATTTTGCATTAAAAAATAGGTTTAACCTAGAAATATTTTGAAACAGTTGTTTACTTTAAGCAGTAGGCCTGCTTGTTGATGTTTAGACCGAGCTATAGTTCATTATTTCCTTGGATAATTTTTAGAATAAGTAACTGTTGTTTAATCGGCTATTTGTTTTTTTTATTTTCATCTTTATACATAATGTTTAATAATTAATATAAAACATATACAATTTCAATAAAACGCGTTTTAGATTTATTTACGTTATGAAACAATGTTATTTACCAAATTTCCATATATCGTTGGAATAGTTGTTTTTTACAGAATGATGTTAATTGTTACTTGTAATTAAATCACAAATTAGGCTAACTTAACTTAAGAGTAATCTGATATTGTAATTATATTTGTGAAATTGACAATAATGCTGTGTAGTGACTGACGCCAAACCAGTCCATGAAAGCAATCCGACAAGTATCCTATCATAATAGATTCGAGTCACTAAATATAAATAAATAAAATAAAATAATATTAGTAAATTTAATTTTGCCGAAGTAACATGATATAAAATAGCATTTTTATGGCGGCACTTGATTCTTGTACTGTATTTATTGGGTTTATAATCTCCATAGTCAATTTGTAATTGTATTAACAAAATATTGTCAGATAATCCAGTAATGCAATAACAATTATTGTTTTATAGTTATTTTGCTAATTAGACAACCAGGTAAGCTTTAAAGACAGTCTCGAAAACATCTATAGGAGTTTTCAACTGTCAAAGAAAGCTTTGGGTCCCGCCGGACTCCAGACAAAATTTCTTTTCAGTATTTCTCAGATTAAGTTTGTCGCGGAAATGTTCGTTACCCATGTAAATTTACATCGTGGCTCTGAGCATGAACCCCCACCATCGACCACCGCAGCAGATACCTTCTGTCAGCTGAGCAGTTAGTGTCCTAATTTATATTGGAGTCCAGTGTACCCATGTGTGCTGTTTGTGGTAGTTTTTTCCTTATTTTCTTCATTAGGTATATGGGTTGTGATATTGCACTTTTGTAGTTATTTGTAAAGAAACTAACATTATTGTTTTTTTATTTAAACAGTGGTCAATGAAATAAAGCATATATACCGTATAGTGTGTTATCAGCTACCATTTGTTAATTATAAAGCTGCGATGTATATTTGGATAAATATCCACAAGTCATGATTATGTATTCATTGATTATAAAATGTAAAGTGATCTCCTGTCACAAAGCTAAGTCCAGTCTATCGAGCCATCATACTTGCCTCACTAATTCTGTGTATGCTGGAATCCCTTCCGTAAAAGAGCGCAGGGGGCACTCAGTAACTATGTGATCCATGATTGGATAGACTCCCCGCAATTACACGACTGTTCTACTGTCAATCCACATTAATACTTCCAGTTATTGCATCTGCCTACACCGGTTCGGAACCTATTCAAGAGTGTCCACTCCCTACGAGGGAGGTTCATCCCACCAACAGGTATTGACGGATTGTTAATAAGGAACTTATTTCGTCCATCAAAACTGTTTCACGCTACGGCCCAGCTAGTATTGGGCGAGAAGTTTGATCTGCTTGGGGTGTGATGTTGTGCGCATATTATGATGGTATATATTTGGCTACCTTAGTGATTATTGGCAAGGCAGGTCATAACTGTTGAGGAGTGAATACATTTTAATATTGATTCTGCATGTATTTCTGTGTAAGATACTACATTCCTTTTATCTCTATACTTGAAAGCCTTCAAAAAGTTATCTATTTTCAAGACATTTAATTTTTTTTGTTGAAAATCTATCTTTTTCGTAACTTATATAGTAGCTTTTAATATTTGTTATTATATTAGTGAATACATGCACAAAAGTTCAAATAAACAGAAAAATCTAATTTAAATGAAAATCGTTCATAATTTGTATTTTTTTCCAAAAAATAGGGCCCTTTAGACTCCTGTGTGCCCCCTTTGAGGATTAAAGGAATCTATTTAGTTCAGAGCCTAAAGAACTTTAAGGATCGTTTTGGGTCACATTTTTTGGAAGAAATTGGAAGCAATTCGGCGAGGTGGCGGCGAGACGAGGTGACGGGGACCTGCAATCGATAGCGAGGGCTGGGGAGGGGTTGTCGGGGGGATTAAAGGGGAAGGAGCCTTCACATTGTTTCTGGTCTCTCTCCACTAACACTCTCTATTGTTAATATATAAATCTCTTTAATTAATTTTATTGGTCAGGTTATTATTGGAAAATAAATTTAAATTATATAGACTACAAATTTAATATATCTTTCACAAATAAAAATAAAATCATACAGGAAAACTCAAAATTAAGATAAATTAGGAATATAATAAATTAATTGAGATAACTTTAATCTAGTGTATATGGGCCAGACAAAAAAATACAATCTTAAAACAAGATTCAAAGAGCATAAAGCAAATTTTATATCTAGACGACATAATAAATCAACAATGGCTAAAAATGCACTTGAAGGAGATCACAACATAGCAAAAATTGCAATACTAAGATTTTTTTAACTTCCCTCGCCAGTTCACATAATCTGGAGATAAGTTCTTAATAATCTAGTTTCGATGCTTCTGAATCGTTTATACATTAAAATATATAATAAATGAATGATAAATAATGAACCTCCGATCGTTTATAATTTTTATAATTAAAGCCTTATATACTATAATTATAATATTAATATATAATATATATATTATAATTTATATATACTATAATTGAACTCAAAATATTATTTTGTATATATACTAGTTTTAAATCTACTATATATCATAAAAATTCTATTTTTATAATTTGTAAACAAATGTTCGAAATTTAATTTGTTGTGTCTGAAGATGCCAAACTTGGAGGTGAAAGGTTTTACAAATATAAATTATTTTATTAGAAATATTGAGATTAAAAAATATTTTAATTGAAACTTCTTTTATTTGAACCTAATTTCAGTCCGTTGGTAGGCCCTATTATTATAGTATTTTTAATATTTTTTAGTTGGCATGAAAAACACACACGTATATAAAGTGCCTACCCATACTCGTATGGTATTTTATAGAGAAAATTTACAATGCATTAAAAAAGTTCAAAATATCCACCGGAATCTACCTATGTATATAAAAATGAAACTTACGCATGTTTGTGTACACAAAACTGTTTTTATTTTTTATTAATAACTTGTCTGTTATTTTACTCCCTAGATAACAAAATGCACCTTTCCCACGACGTTCCCTTTAACTGATACATCTGACACGAAATCCAGACACAATGTTTAATATTACACCATTCATTTCGACTCAGCTCAGTTTTATATTAAACATTGAATCTGATTTTCATTAATCATATACTGTATACAAAAGCCAAATACTGTACCACTGACTGACTAACTCACTGACTCATTCACTCGCTCATCATGAAATCTCAAAAACCACTGAACGGATTTACACTAAATTTTAAAGGAAGTTAGATATATTATTGATGGGACCCAATAAGAAAGGATTTTTCCAAATTATATTCCTAAGGGGTACGAACAGCCTTTCAAAATTTTCTTTTTACTATAAGAAAACATTTGGTTGATTTTAGTAAATTAGATGTTTTGTAAATAAATAAACATGTTTATTTTGTATATTTTACATTACCCTATTCATGCATTAAGGCTTTAATTTTCAGCTGTAAAAAAAAAATAAATAAATAAATAAAAAATAATAAAAACGTTTGAAATAGGCTAAGTAATACCCTATACTAATAAATAGGTAGCAACTCAAGTCGTGTAAGTGAAATACTGTAAATAAGTTTAATATTGTAATTTTACGCTATACAGATAATCTACTATTATTTATAGTCAAAGTCACATGCCGAAGCGGAGGCCAAGGCGTATCGAGCGCAGCGATAGTCGGGGTTCCCACGTGAATGGTGTAGAGGTGTACCCTAGTAAAATATAATGACGAAATCAAGACATATTATTTAATATAAAACTAAGTCGAAATAAAACTAAAATAGACGATACTCAGGACATCTGACCGTTTACCCGCTTTGTACACAATCACTTGCTCAGTATTCCTACATACAGATGTCACGCGACATTAAAGACGTTTTATTTTGTATGAAAACAATTTTTATTTCTGAAAATACCTGCTAGATAATCTTTAAATATTGCATGAAGATAATAAAAAACACTGTTTATAAAGGAGAAAAATATAGAACCAAATAGTTTGCCCGTTTCAAAAAGTTTAAACTGAAATCATGTAAAATATAAACTGAACCAGGCAGTAAAATATAAATTAAACTGGTAAACAGTATTATTAATTACATTTTCAATTACTTATAGTTGAAATTATTGGTTCAGGAATAACTGAATTAATGCATTTTATCTAATGCATTATATAACTGACCGGATATATTATAATTTTAATTCACCACGGAAATCATTGAATTTTCCCACCAAGTATTTTGCTTCAACCTCTCCCCCCACCCACCTTGCTTGAATCCATTTGGACACATCTTCAATAGTGTTTTGCGTTAATTTTATATCCTCAATATCATTACCGATGCTAACAAATTTAGTATAAAGTAGAAACAAATAAACAATGAGGAAGGTCAGAAAGTAAATATTAAAAATAAAAAGGTTTCAAGAACGGATCCTTGAGGAACACCACATGGTAATGAGTTCATTCTACCATTCACCATTTATCAAAGTTCTTATTTCCTGTAGTAAATTAATAAATTATATCAGCTATTTATTTAAGAAAGAATAAATATTATCATTTTATTGTTTGAAGGCAATAGGAAAATCACAAGTGAATTGAATTAATCAATACACTTACTATTAACAACTCTACTAATTTATAAAAAACTTTAAAACAATGAATTTCTTTATCGTTACAGCTGAAGCAAAAGTTTCGTCGTGTTCTCCAATGCATACGTATCAGTATAGTGTGCAATTTTTCTGTACTGTTTGCAGTTTTAGACCTATTTCAGTTTAAGCATTTTAAATGGCCAACAATTTGCCAATTTACTTAGCCACGTCAATAAAGACTTTTTTCATTTTGAAATGGGGGAAATTGGTTTTATATTTGTGAAATAAATTGTATTATAATAGCTGATTTATAATTAATTAACAAATCAATATGACGCCTCCTCTAGTATGTTTTAAAGTCCTTTTCTGTTTTATCCCAAGCTATTCAAATATATAAGATCTGCTAGAATACGTCCACAGAGGCATGTCTTGATCTACTCACATCAATTAAAACTCCAATAGTAAATATATATATTTTTTTGTCTTCCACCATGGTTCAATATATTTATAGTGATTTAATGGAGTATTTTTAATTTGAACCATGGTGTATTATATATACAGTAATCTAATGGCGTAGCTCTGATTTGAACTATGGTCCAATATATTTGCAGTGATATAACGGAATAGCTCTGATTTGATCCACGGTTATATATTTTACAGTATTATGATGGAATAGCTCTCACTGGAACCACGGTTAACCACATTGACATCAGTATGTTTTTCATGTGTCTGAATCACTCCAATTTTAATCAGCACAACTGATTTATTTTGTAAAACCTATCTCTCTGGATATGATTTGTCTCAATTTCATTATTAGCTTACTAAATAGTGAAACCAAGCTGCTCAAAAACATATTCATTCATTCATTTTTATTCATTATTATTAAGACGCCGATCGTCAAGATATGGACGGGTTTGACGGGCGAATGAGTGTGATGAGTGTAAATGAACGAGAGTAGTCATTGTTACTAACTAAGGTCAACTGTTCCTCAGAAATAGCTATTGATTAATAGCCCAATAGGTAACTAGAGGATCTAAAGCTTTACGTGGAATCCGAACCATGTAATTTTGGTCTGATTTTCAGCTAACTGACAAGCCTGAGACTCTGTTCTCTTCTCTACACACCATCCGAACCTTGACTACCATCCAACATGGACACTCCAGACTTCTCTAGTAGTCCACGCCGATGAAAACCATTTATCGGACGCCATGTTGGCATTAAGAGGGCCGAGCATAGAACCTATCGATTCACGGACAATCTGCCCAGACAAACTGGTCGGGGTAGGTACCTAAGTATCGACAAAACCCGTCTGGGCAGATTATCCGGCCCTGCAAACATAATTTTTGACAGTTTAACGATTTGGGCTGGTTGACCGCCTTGACGAGAGTGCACTGGTTGGTAATAAAGGATTTTACCTGCTGGGTTGTCTTTTGCCAACGTAAGATACGTATATTATCATAAACTGTTAGGGTTTAATGAATCTGAAAGTATATTAATTAAAATAATGTACCATTCGTCAGCGTAAAAACACTATTGAAAAAGGAGTTTCCTTCCCTGTGGAAAAAGATGAATGGGAAGCTCAAAGGATCAATATTTTTTTCCTTTTGTAATTGTAGTTTTCTGATAGTTTATCCAGTTTTACAGTAATAAGACTTTTGACAGATATTTATTTTGGTGTCTATCTTCAATCTATCTATTACGGCGCAGTCTGATATCAATAGTGTTATTGGGTGTCTCCTTGACTACAAGTCTAACTAGATCTTTCAATGAAGGTATCGGTTGATCTCGCAAACCATTATAATCTATTTTAGGAGTACCACAATATTGCAACCACTGTAATATCAATATGGTAGACGACGCAATTTCTCCTACGGTTCGCCTTATATTTTATATTATTCCAATTGTATTATTTTACCTCTCATTTAATTCTGGATAGTTTATGATATTCCTACTTATTCTAGAGTGATGATTGATTGGTGTTTGACGTTTTCCTAAATAACTATTTTTATAGTCCTTTCTATTAAATCAAGGCAAACAGGTTGAATCGTCAATAATGTATAAAAGCTACATTTTAACTGAGTTGATAGAACATCTGTTTACGGTGAATATTTTCACAGTTATGTAATAAAACAAAATACTTTTAGCATATACTGTACTTATAAAACTAATTAAAAAAATATTCAGTCATTTTTAAAACACATCAAATACATTATTTTCATACCAACCAACAAGTAGCTGACAACCAAATATTTCAAATCTTTGAAGTACGATTGGATAGCGTAAATTATCAAAAGGTGGTCATTAGCAAGTGATAATTCAATATTCATGACGATAAACTTTGAAATCATATTAAATTAATATGTTATATTGTCCTCCAGTCTCAGAATATTTGTACACCTGAACAACAAATGCTTGACTTAATAAGATAAAACTGATGAATTAGTTATTTATCTTCTTTAAAAAGTAAAACTAATTTGTATTTATATTTGTTTGTATAAAACTAAAATATTTAAATACTATTGCACTTTAAAAGTCTTACACTTTTCAGACCGCATTTTTAAGGAGCCCAAATATTATTTTATGGTTGAGGAGTACCTCACCCTTGTCAAACTGCCAAGGTCGGACATTCTGTTCATCTGGGCAGAATATCCGGCCCTATGAAACAGGTAAACTAATTTTTGACAGTTTAACGATTTGGAAAGATTATCCGTTTACCGAACCCATTGCCTACAATCTCCTCAACACATAAGTAAAAATAACCTAAGCAATGGTACACCCCTGCGCGTGTCTTCAGTATCGCCCACAGTGCTTTTGCCACTTATTTTGTGTCTATGTCTGTTTGTCCATTATCCATTACTACACTATTCGTTCAACTGCAAGAAATTTTTAGTAAGTTATGTATTGTTTCCCGGAGAAAAATATTACACAAGATGACAACTCATTACTAAAATATGATGAATAATTAATATTTGTTGTTCCATTATTGAAAATAAAGCTATGAGCTTGAAACCATTTGGACGCATCTTAATAGTGTTTTGTGCTAGTAATTTAATATCTTAAATATCTTTACCGTTGCTAACAAATGTAGTATAAAGTAGAAACAGATAAGCAATGAGGAAGGTCGTTTATACATATTAAAAATAAAAAGGTTCCAAGAACGGATCCTTGAGGAACACCACATGGTATATTGACTTCATTCGACCATTCACCACTGAGAAAGTGTTTTCATTGGCGGTTCTCGAGGTATGACTTAAAAAAATGAATTGGTACCCTATTCACACCATAATAAGATAACTTTCTAAAAAGGGCGCTGTGGTATACTATTTTGGTTTCTTGTGGGTTTAAGACCAGCAAGTACGCAAGACCAAACAGATCATCCTAATCCTATGTGTATGGTGGCTTAACTCAGAAGAATATCAATCCAACCCCCTCCCTCCAACTTTAAAACTCTTACCAATTTCCGAAACAACCTTAAATATAAATGTACAGAAATTTGGCAAAACTATACACTTCATACTGCAGGAAAGCGAATTAGCAAATCTGATCTTGGTTGATTATTTGATCATACAAACTGTAATTTTGATAACTTTAGATGGATTTTAGTTTGGTATATTTTACTTTTACCTTATTCCTCTTGATCGATTTGGTTTTTCTCCTCATACCTACCGGGGCCGAATCATCGGAAAATGTACTCCTATTGGGACTCTACAGTAATGTTACGTCAATTAGCTCCACGTTCAGTTGTTGACGAGTGATTCTGAAACTTACTGATGTCAATAAAAGTGGTGCTGACGCAACCATATAACTTACACCAGTGGTCAGTAAAGGGAGTATTTTCTTACTACAGTATGTTCTTACTACAGTTGTACTTACTACAGTATGTACTTACTACAGTATGTTCTTACTACAGTTGTACTTACTACAGTATGTACTTATTACAGTATGTACTTACTACATTATGTACTTACTACAGTATGTACTTATTAACAACCAGACATATTTACGCAATTGTTACAGCAATTATGTAGTAAACAAACAAAACATACAAATATACAAAGACTAAGTTAGGTAGAAAACCGCAAACAATTAATTAGGGCCACACTCTTCCACAACTGTACGCAATCGTGTCTCTAAACGCAATTAAATGTCATACATTAAGCCTGTAGCCTAACGAGGAGAAATTTATGGTTCATTCACATTTCCGAGACCATTTTTAACCCTCAGCGTAGCATTCATTGACCAGAATACATTCATCTTGCTTATAATGATTAAATACGGCAAGTGTAGGAGACTCGAAGTGATTCTGGACATTTGGTCTTGTGTTGATAAACAAACATCTGCTATATACAGGGTGGAAAACAAATATTGAGACGCTTTCACAACTTTTATATGACTCCATTGGTAAAAGTGAAATCTTGCGTATCATCACGATAGCAAAGAAAAAACTTTTTGACGCCATTAGCGACATTTCATATTTTCAGGGGGACGGCCCACGTGGAGTTGAACAAAAGTCTTTATTATAAGCCTAGGTCGAGTTTGGTATCAAATTAGAGGTCTATTCAATAGAAATTAATTGCCGCAAACCGGACTTTGAAAGGTCTATACTATCCAGAGTATCGGTTATTTTAATTTCAAATTAACTAATTTTAATAACGATTTTAGGTAAATTATTCTGATCAAAAATTATACTTAATGGAAAAAATAACTAAAAACAAATAAATGATCAAATCATACGTGAACAAAAATAAATTTTTTGTGAAAGCGTAGAAAATAAATTTGATATTTTTTTTAGTTATTGTGTTCTATAAACTATAATTTTTGATCAGAATAATTTACTTAAAATCGTTCAATAGCTGAGAAATAATATTGTTCAAATTAGTAACTTTGAAATTCAAATGACTGCTATACTCTGTAAAGGATAAACCTTTCGAAGTCCTGTTTGCTGCAATGAATTTCTATTGAACAACCCTTTAATTAATACCAAACTCGACCTAGGCTTACATTACAGATGTTTGTTCAACTCACGTGTCCCCCTGAACAGATGAAATGTCACAAATGGCATCAAAAAGTGTGTTCTTTGTAACAGTGATCATGTACAAGATTTCACTTTTACCAGTAAAGTAATAGAAAAGTTGTGAAAGCGTTTCCATATTTTTTTCCATCCTGTATATATATATCGTATGGTTTTTCCAGCTACCATTTTTTTATTTATTTAAAATTATGTAAAAGTTGAGTTTTATACTTGGAAAAAAGTCCAAAAGTCATTATATTATAATAAAAATTAAAAATAAATAAATAAATAGCAAATGATCTCCTGTCACAAAGCTAAGTCCAATCCATCAAGCCATTTAGGACCTGCCTCACTGATTCTATTCATCCTAGCTTCTATTCATCCTAGCTAGCTAATCCCTCCGTAAAACAGTGCAAGAGGCACTCTGAAACTATGTGATCCATTGTTTGGATAGACTTCCCACAATCACATGACTAATCTACTGTCAATCCCCATTTGTATTTTTAGTGGTTACATCTGCCCACTCCAGTTCTGAAACGATTTCAGTGTGTCCACTCCCTACTAGGAGGTTTACCCCACCTACAGGTATGGAGGGATCGTTAATGAGGAACTTATTTCGTCCATCAAAACTGTTTCACGCTACGGCTCAGCTAATATTTGGCGACAAATATGATCTGCTCAACTGGAAAGCAGAACGTGGCAGTTGTTTGGTACGTGTATGGGTGGGCGGGTGGGCCAATACCACTGTACGTGTATGGGTGGGCGGGTGGGCCAATACCACTGTACGTGTATGGGTGGGCGGGTGGGCCAATACTACTGTACGAGTATGGGTGGGACTTTAGTGGGGGCATCTGGGTAGAACAAGACGTGTGTTTTGATCGCTCCGTAGTTTTAACATTTTATCGAACTTCTAGTGATTGCTTAGCGTTAAAAAGCTGTGAACGTGCGTGTTTTAACTCGTGACAACGTGTTTAAGGCGAGTTGGACATAGAGTTTTGCTGTAAGTCATGATTAATTGTGTTTAATGTAAAGCTAACCTACAAGCTAACCAACAAGGTTAAACAAGAGTACAGCAACAACTCCACGTTGAAGTAACTTCGGAGTATCGCGATTACTGACCTGCTGATTTCCAAGTTTTTTTATCAGTCATATAGCTCAACTGATAGCACACACCCACACTGTGCAAGAGGCCCAGGATCGAAACCACCTGACAGCTATAAACTTTCGTGGGTTTAGAGATTTTCTGCTTCATCTCCTAACATCTGCTATAATATGACATCTGTCATAATATGACATCTGAAAATGACATTTTTATTGTAATACTTACATGTATACTTTTGCGAGATTCTTCAGTGACATAACTTTCATATTTTTCTTAACATAATTGACATGAGGACATTGCTAATGTTATGGACCCTGACATCCACTATTACTGATTCGTGGAACACGAAATTAACTTTTTTCCATTCACCCGTCACTAGATATTCTCTTCTACTTAAATGACATCACAATCATTCACTGCGACGTGTATTTGATTGGGCAATCATACGTCATACACTGCCGTTTGTAATGGCGGGGAGGGAGGGTGGCCCTAAGTAGCCAAACTCTTAATTTGTGTGAAATTATTTTGACAGTTTTTGCTGTTATAATTACAAGTGGTAATTTGTTCAAAAAACAAAGAATATTATAAGGAAGGAAAATAAATGTCTCATTAAATAATTGTTGCATATTTTAATTGAAAAGTAAAAATCCTTAGAATGTTAGTTAAATTTGTTTTACTAAAGGGCAAATGTTTTTTCCAATTAAACAATTAGCAAACGTCATGCCTAAATACTAAATATACTCTTCAATCGTTGTTTCAAACATAAACTATCACATGTCACCAGAAACAGATTTGTCTGTCTGTTAAATTTTGCTCTGCATAAATCATTTCTGTAAATTATAAATCATAAAGACCCCAAAACAGATCCCTGTGGTAAGCCACTTTTAATTTTGCCAAAATTACGATAGACGTTGTTAATTGTAAACGATAGGCGTTGTTTCCTAATAGGAAAATAGCTCTTAAATAAATCTTATACCACCCCCCCCCCCATCACCTAAACTAAACAATTTCTCTAGTAAAATATCATCATTGACTGTGTCAAAAGTTTTTTTATATCCAAGAACAATCCACTAACTTACCATCATTTATATTACTCAAAACCATTTCCATAAATGCAATAGTGCAAGTGCTGTGTTTAGCCCATGTCGAAAGCCAGACTGATTCTTACTAAAAAGATATATTTTCAAGAAATGTCACCACTATTTCATTTCTTTTTCAAAGATTTTTTAAAGGCAAGATAACAAATCAATTGGTCTATAATTGCATAAAATGTTTTAATTTCTTTGATGTAAATTGGTATAATAATTGCCCTTTTCAATTTTTCCGTAAGTAAACCTGATTCAAAGCTGAAATGAATTATTTATAAAAGAATGAGTACGATTTTTCTATATTTTTTTAAAACAATTGAGAGCTTTAACCATCCATAATGGGAAATTTTATATTTTTTAAAGATTCGATAATTCTTACCAAATCATTTTCTAGTATAGTATAGGATCTATAAATTAAAATGTGCAACAGAAAAATCATTAAAACTGTCTGACATTCAGCAATAGAAAGTTTATTTGTTTGTCTAAATCACTAATAATTTTTCACCTATTGACAAAAGGAATTGAATTCATTTGCTACTTTATTAGAATCATTTGTAATTTTTCCATTCATATACAGTTTAACTTTCAGTTTTTTTCTTTTTTTTTCTTGACTAGTTACTTATTTCAAAAGTTACCGAATTTGCTCCACATTGCTATTATTATTTGGCTTAACGACTTTAATTATTTTAGATTTAGGTTTTTTACTTCCTGAAATTAATCTGCTGACTTTCTCATGAAAAACATAAAACGCGAACGAAGCATTTGGTTGCAAAATCACAACAATCCAATAATCACAAACAAACATTGACTCTACTTCCACTAGTTCTCAACCATTTCACGTGCCTTCAAAATCAAACATTAGTTTCACTTCCACTCTCCCATCTCTACAAATAATCATCAACGAATGAGCTATTATAGTCATAACTTGGCTTTACTTTGTCTTATCGTAAACATTAATTGGCTTTACTTATAGTCACTTATATCTAAAAGTTCATTTATATTTTTTACTTCTTCTCACCTACCCTTAAAAATACTCACTAAAATATAGTGGTATTGTCTTAGTCATTAATTATCTCTGTTTCTACTCACTTATCTATACGAACTTTCGCCTAATTTTATTACCGTTATAGGCATTAATTAGTTTTACTTCTACTCCCTTATTTCTTCATATTCTCAACCACTTTAGTGCTATAGTCCTAGTGATCAATAAGCTCTACTTCTACTCACTTTTCTCTACATATTCTCAACCACTTTAGTGCTATAGTCCTAGTGATCAATAAGCTCTACTTCTACTCACTTTTCTCTACATATTCTCAACCACTTTAGTGCTATAATCCTAGTGATTAATAAGCTCTACTTCTACTCACTTTTCTCTACATATTCTCAACCACTTTAGTGCTATAGTCCTAGTGATCAATAAGCTCTACTTCTACTCACTTTTCTCTACATATTCTCAACCACTTTAGTGCTATAATCCTAGTGATTAATAAGCTCTACTTCTACTCACTTTTATCTATGTAGACAATCACAATACAAGAGTACAAGAGTACAATACACAATACAAGAGAATACAATATGTATTCTCAACCACTTTAGTGCTATGGTCCTAGTCATTAATAAGCTCTACTTCTACTCACTTTTCTCTACATATTCTCAATCACTTTAGTGCTATGGTCCTAGTGATTAATAAGCTCTACTTCTACTCACTTTTCTCTACATATTCTCAACCACTTTAGTGCCATGGTCCTAGTCATTAATAAGCTCTACTTCTACTCACTTTTCTCTACATATTCTCAACCACTTTAGTGCTATAGTACTAGTCATTAATAAGCTCTACTTCTACTCACTTTTCTCTAAATAGTCTCAACCACTTTAGTGCTATAATCCTATTGATTAATAAGCTCTACTTCTACTCACTTTTCTCAACATATTCTCAACCACTTTAGTGCTATAATCCTAGTTATTAATAAGCTCTACTTCTACTCCCTTATTTCTACATATTCTCAACCACTTTTAGTGCTATAATCCTAGTGATTAATAAGCTCTACATCTACTCACTTTTCTCTACATATTCTCAACCACTTTAGTGCTATGGTCCTAGTTATTAATAAGCTCTACTTCTACTCACTTTTCTCTACTTATTCTCAACCACTTTAGTGCTATGGTCCTAGTCATTAATAAGCTCTACTTCTACTCACTTTTCTCTTCATATTCTCAACCACTTTAGTGCTATAGTACTAGTCATTATTAAGCTCTACTTCTACTCACTTTTCTCTACATATTCTCAACCACTTTAGTGCTATAAGCCTAGTCATTAATAAGCTCTACTTCTACTCACTTTTCTCTAAATATTCTCAACCACTTTAGTGCTATAATCCTAGTCATTAATAAGCTCTACTTCTACTCACTTATCTCTACGAACTCTCGCCTAATTTGAGAACTGAAATAGTCAATAAATGGCTTTACTTATAATCACCTATCTCAACACCCTCTCGCAAATTTAAATCGTGCATTAATTAAATTAAAACCCCAACATATATAATCTAAGACCCCTCCAGGCATTGTGGATGGATTCAGACCATAACGAGAACTTTTTTTATGTGTGTAAGTATTAATTAATATAATAAAGTTTAGTTTTAAGGGCCAAATTTCAACCTTAGTTATGCTTAGACCTGTTAACCTTGAGATCTATCAATGCGGGAGGTTTTTTAAATTAGAGATGGAGAAATGCGTGGTGAGAACATAAACACATTCCAAAGATCATAAAATAAACTTTATTACATTATGAGCAATAGAAAAATCGATTAGATTACTATAAAAAGTTGGTACCCCAGTTTTAAGAAAGTTTTATTTATTAGATAAACTACACTAATTCTTTGTTAAGTATAGACTTTATCAGTGTTACAAACTTAATTAATATAATAGTTGTTAAAGGTACAATAACAAAATCACAACATACGAAAATATATCCTTTGTTTTTGTTAAGGAATAGTTGCACCTACGGATGGCAAATATTTTCAACATATCGATATATATATATATATATATATATATATATATATATATATATATATATATATATATATATATATATATATATATATATATATATATAAAACTATCGACAAATTGCAAACCAATATTTAATATCGATCTAAAGTTAATATCGAATGAAAAATATCGACTTATCGGGTCGAGTTGTAAATGATTTGTCAGTTTAAAATGATGCACTAGTTCTTATGTCATGATCAAAAATACATTCATGTTTTGCTGTCACTATTTAGAATAGCTTACTGAATGTAAAAATTAAATACAATTATCTACACGAAACAAGTTGTGTCTGTGGGGTTGAATGAAAAAATTCAAAATAAAAATAATTATACCTTTAATTATTATGTTAACTATAAAAGAATAATGTACAGTAATAATGCTGTTATTTTTGTTTTCCACATTTAAAAAATGCCATTAGGCTTGTTATAAACACTAAAAATCAACAAATTAATTCACTAAACTTCATTTTAGTGCGTTAACCTCACGTAAAAATGCTAAATAAAGTTACTTTGTTATTTCAATGCACGTTTTGTACGCATAAGAGGCAATTTAAATGTGTTTTTTTTCGAATAGCGATGATTTTGACGAGAGAGAATAAAGTCAATATTTAGTGATATGATACATCGGACCAAAATATCGATATGACCGATACTATCGAATAAAAATATCGATATATTGTATATCGAATATCGAAGTATATCGAAGTATATAGAAGTATATCAAAGTATATCGAAGTATATCGAAGTATATCGAAGTATATTTATCGATATTTCGTTGCCTTTCCTAGTTGCGCCATAGAACGTATGTATTAGTGTAGTGGTTGTCCACTATCTGCACCACGGTTAGCGTTTAACTACCAGTAGCGTCACTGTCTATTCATTTACCGATGACAAATAGCAACGAATAGTGTTCTAAATTGCTTGAGCTTGTAGGTTTCTTGCGTGAGATGACCTTGACATGTCTTAAGTAAGAATAAGCCTATTAAATTTACTGCCACTTGACGCTTGATTATCGTGCACGTACTTCGAGGGTTTATTTACTTCCATCTCTGATGTTTCAAGAACCATGATGATGAACCTCCAACACAAGCCGTTGTGGCCACAATTAACTTCCATACAACGTCAAATGCGTATTGTTCTTCTGTCGGTGCAGAAATTATGTGTACCTGACTTTGAATGTTGTTTACTAAGAAACTAAAGCAGGAAGCCGTCACCGTTAGTCACAGTCCGGCAACGACCGACACCGTAAGTCACCGTCCGGCAACGACCGTCACCGTCAGCAGCCGCCTTCACCGCAATTTTTCTGGTGATGCCCGTCATTGCTCCGTCAGAAACCGAAGTTAGCTACGACATACTGCTGTTGCGATGGAGAGTTCGTCAGGTGAGGAGTTCTTTGTGATAGACGCGGCGTGTGCTGAAAAAGAAGAGAGACAGAAACGGAGGAAGCATAGTTACTGGGCGCACATTTTCAGAAGAAGAAAAGAATATGGTGAATTTTATGATTTGTTTGACGATTTGAAAAAAAGACGAACCTAAGTTCTTTTATATTTCCGTATTTCTCCAAAGAAGTTCTACGAGTTGATCGAGTTGCTGAAATTCGCAGTTATATAAACAATAACTTCCGTGAGGTCATTGGTCCTGAGGAGCGACAGGCCCTGACACTGAAGTAAGGAAATTAATTTCCAGATGAATATTTCTTATATGGGTATGCGTAGTAACACTCCCCGAACTAGAGAAATGACGCACCGGCTGTCCGGCAAGAATGCCCCAAAGAGCAATGGCGACTGACGGAGACGGTACGGAGCTCTGACGGACGGATGTATTGGGTTGACGTTCATTATAAACAATGCAAAGCAATGTTGTCGGTACACAACGGTGACGGTTGCTGCCGGACGGTGACTTACGGTGTCGGTCGTTGCCGGACTGTGACTGACGGTGACGGCATAGTGGGTTTCCTCAATAAGGCATATGAAAAATGTAATCCCACCGTCTCTTTCCTCGTTTAAGCATATGTTATACCATATGCATTTCAAATTTTTTTATTATAAGTTTTAAATATTTTTATCCTAGTTGCAACAAAAAATAAGTACCGGAATTGTAACTAGTTTTCACTGTGCATCAACTTTACACTTTTATTTCTAAAAATACCGTTGATGTATTGTATTTATATTTTAGCACGTGGTTGAGACAGGAATGTTTTCTGTAAGTTTGATTAATTTCAGATTTTTAGCTTTTCAAGAAAAAATTGCTTATCAATTTCCTTAAATGTTTTCATGGTTTCTTAAAATTATCTTAATTACTTGGTCAGTTGTTATCCTAATAAAATGTAAGTAGGGTGGAAAAAATGGAAACGCTTTCACATCAACATTACTTTTTTCCATATAAAACTTGATAATTTAATTTTTATTAGTAAATGTGTTCCGTAAAGTATAATTTTTATCAGAATAATTTACTTAAAACTGTTAAATAGCGGAGAATATTTTTCAAATTAGCTACTTTGTAATTCAAAGAAACACTACTCTGGAAAGGATAAACCTTTCGAAGTTCAGTTTGAGGCAATTAATTTTTCTAGAATAGACCTTTCATTTGATATAAAACTTAACCTAGGTTTACGTTGAAGATTTTCGTTCAACTAATCGTGGGCCGTCCCCTTGAAGATATGAAATGTCGCTAATGGTGTCAAAAAGTGTCTTTGTAACCATGACCATGTACAAGATTTCACAATTACAAGTGAAGTCAAAAAAAGGTTGTGAAAGCGTTTCCTTTTTTTCCACCCGGTAGTTACGATACATTACTTTCATGTGCGTAAGTAAATACAGTGATTTTAAATTGATTTAAACTAATTTAAATTTATCAACTTAAAGTGATTTTTATATTGATTTAAATCAATTTACTATAGATTTGTATTTTGTTCTAATTTTTTAATAATCGAGTTCAATATAGCCTCAGAGAAAAAATAAACAATGTTTGTATCCGATAGTGAGCTAAATGTGTGTCGAGTAGTTATTTCTCCAGTTTACCATGCGATGGCAGGGCCAGCACCTTGTCAGTCCCTCCCCTTATTCCCGCTAAATTCTCAAGGACAAACGCAGTAATAATTACAACAGATGTATAAAGATGTTCATTAGTTGTAACTTTTATATAACTGTCACTAAGGCGTTCGCTGCGGCCTTAGTGACTAGGGATGGCAAAGCTATATTGATATATCGCAAATATCGACAAATCTGTTTCCATATTTCGATAAATTAGTATTGATATTTTCTTTCGATAATATCGGCCATATTGATATATTGGTTCGATATATCACATCAATAAATATATCGATGTGATATATCGAACTCTCCACGAAATCATCACGATTCGTAAAAAAACACATTTAAACTGTCTCTTGTGCGTACAAAACATGAAGTGGAAGAATAAAGTAACTTTATTTAGTTTGTTTACGTAAGTTAAGTGGAAAATTGATTTCTAAAACTTGTTTCTTTTAATGGTTTATCTGACAAGTATTGGAAGTAGGTTCAGTTAATTTTTTTTTTTTATTTTTAGTCTTTATAAAAAGCCTAATGGTATTTATAAATGCCAAAAAAAAAATATAGTAATAAAGGTATAATTATCCTTATTTTGAATTTTTTTCAGTCAACCCCACAGACCAAAACTTGTTTCGAGTAGATAAATCTATTTAATTTTGTACATAGTGACAGCAAAATATGAGTGTACTTTTGGTCATGACATGAGAGTTAATGCATGATTTTAAACAGATAAATAATTTAAAATCTGATATATCGGTTATCCGAAATATATAATATTTCACTTATTATATTATCGATATTTGGTTTGCAATATATCGATATTTGAAAATATATGCCATCCCTATTAGTGATCTGTGTTTCCTTTTTTCTCTGTGATATAATCTAATGTCGCGTCTCTTTATTGGATAAATATATTAAAATCTTCAATATGTAGAAAAATCTATATTTTTTGTGAAATATTTCACTGCCAAAGAGGGCAAAGCCAAATACCACAGACTGATTCACTCATCACGAAATCTCAAAAACCATCGAACGGATTTACACGAAATTTTATAGTTAGCTTTAGTATCAAAGGGACCCACTAAGGAATAATTTTTCGAAATTCCATTCCTAAAGGGTACAAACAGCCCCTCAAATTTCTTTTTTCTATAAAAATAACACTGGATTGATTTTCGTAAATTAATAACAGCTGTTTTGTAAATAAATTAACATATTTATTTCGTATATTTTACATTATCCTATTGATGCATTAAGAGTTTAATCTTCAGCTATTAAACAAACAAATGAAATAAACACGTTTGAACTAGGCTAAATAATACCCTATACTAATAAATAGGTAGCAACGCAAGTAGTGTGAGTGAAATACTGTAAATAAATTTAATATTGTGATTTGAAATTATATAGATAATGTACTATTATTTGTAGTCAAAGTCACATGCCGAATCGATCGCAACGAGAGTCGGGGTTGTCACCCGAAGCGTGCAGGGGTGGTCCCTAGTCAGATATAAAAGAATTTAAAAATTGAAACATTTGTTTACTGTTTTCGTTGTTTTATCATTTAATTTGTCTAGTTGTCTGCTCATACAAATCACTCTATGGAAAAAATAAGGAAGTTTTTTTCATAAATTTTATATTCTTTATTGACGGACAGTGTGGTATATTTGTTATTTATTTACTGTAGACGAGTTTTTAATTATACTTCATTTATGGTTTAGTCACCCTTAACTATCTCGTTCTCGAGTAAGGATTTAAACAACGTTATTTTATACATTCCATCGAATATTTATTGATGTAGTCTATAGCATTGATTGCTCCGTCATGTATGTAAATAGCACATCATTGATTCTATTTAAACAGGGTGGAAAAAATATGGAAACGCTTTCACAACCTTTGTATGACTTCACTTGTAAATGTGAAATCTTGTATATGGTCATGGTTACAAATAACATACTTTTTGACGCCATTAGCGACATTTAATCTTTTCAGCGCGACGGCCCACGTGCAGTTGACCGAAAATCTTCAACGTAAGCCTAGGTCGATTTTGGTACCAAATGAAAGGTATATTCAAGAGAAATTAATTGCCGCAAACCGGACTTCGAAAGGTTTATCCATTTAAATTCAAACTAAATTCGAGTAGCGGCCATTTAAATTTCAAAGTAACTCAAATTTTTGTTGTTCTCAAAAAATGTTGTTCTGAATTTTTGAACAACAAGAAATTGCGGTTAACATATTTTTACCGTTTCCCGCAATTTATGTAAAAATATTTAAAATGTCCACCATTTTGAAATTTTAATTTTGATCAAGTTGAAATTTTTTCTAGTATATATCTCTATTATAATAACATGCATAGCAAGTTTCATAAAGATCGGTTGAGCCACCTCAGAGATAAAACTTTTTCTGAAAAAAATGGCGGATATCTGGCAAACGAAGCGTTATTGAAAAAAATGATTCTTAATTTTCTCTTTATTTTGACCTACATTACCATTTCCCGAAGATTGGCACTTTACTTTTGGGACACCCTGTATATATTACTTTATAGCGTGTTTCGACTTATTTTACTTATAATTTTACTTACAATCACCAAATTAAAACTAAGTAGTGGTTGGGTCAGTACCACTGTACTTGTATCGATGGGTGGGTGGAACACAATATCTTTATTTAGTGATTTTTTTTGTATAAATCACAAAACAATCCAAAAGAGTGAAATAGAGGTAGAGCTACAATTACTCCAACAAAGAATCAAAAAAATGAAGTGATGATAACAATTTTAAATCGATGAAGGTTAACGTAAATATAAATAAGGAACATTGTAGCGTTACGTTTACTTTTTTACGTCCAGTGGTTTTTGGCAGTGTGTTTTCAAACTCGGATATAAATTATTTTAAATCAGACAGTAGTTTTATCTTTCTATAAATTTAAATTTTTTCTAACTTCAACAACAACTAAGTAAAGTAAATTGAACAAATTTATTCTTAAATTTAAATTGAAGTAAATGTAAAGTCTCCATTATTGTTTCAGCGGGGTTTCATGTCGTTGGCTGCACTTTAGTTCGTTCGTGGTTGGAGGAAGGAATGTTGTAATGGTTATCATATCGTGTGTGAGGTGTGAGGCAGATGACTCTGAAGGTAAAAATGCCGGAGCCGTCAGTTTGGCGGTCAATGACCCCGGCTACAGGTGTATGTACCTATCCCGGCGATACTCACCTAACGGCAACATTGAGCAACCAATAAATAGATAGTTTATCACTGATTTATTCCCTATATTACGCTAGTTCAAAGTATAAAAATACGATTCATAAGTTAAAATTGAAAACTAGCATACATTGACTAATGTCTGTAGCGACAAAATGATACTACACGTCATTTTGTTGCACCATCCTGTCTAACGCACAAACCCTCCATTCATTGTTATATCTGTTCTCATGTAAATGCCGACGTTTGAAATGACAAAATGATACTACACGTCATTTTGTTGCACCATCCTGTCTATATAACGCACAAACCCCCCATTCATTGTTATATCTGTTCTCATGTAAATGCCGACGTTTGAAGTGACAAAATGATACTACACGTCATTTTGTTGCACCATCCTGTCTAACGCACAAACCCTCCATTCATTGTTATATCTGATCTCATGTAAATGCCGACGTTTGAAGTGGCAAAATGATACTACACGTCATTTTGTTGCACCATCTTGTCTAACGCACAAACCCTCCATTCATTGTTATATCTGATCTCATGTAAATGCCGACGTTTGAAGGGACAAAATGATACTACACGTCATTTTGTTGCACTATCCTGTCTAACGCACAAACCCTCCATTCATTGTTATATCTGATCTCATGTAAATGCTGACGTTTGAAGTGACAAAATGATACTACACGTCATTTTGTTGCACCATCCTGTCTAACGCACAAACCCTCCATTCATTGTTATATCTGATCTCATATAAATGCTGACGTTTGAAGTGACAAAATGATACTACACGTCATTTTGTTACACCATCCTGAGTAACGCGCAAACTCTCCATTCATTGTTATGTCTGACTTCATATACAGGGCGTTTCTTTTAAGACGCAACCCATGATTTGAAATAAAATTGAACCTGTTTTTTTTTTTTTTTTTTTTTTTATAACAAGTCGGTAAATAGTAGATTTGTTATGTTTACCTGGAAATTGTTGTTCAAAAGCATCTTAACATAAAATAAACGATTTCTTTTTTTAATATTCCTCCGAATAAACACTCTGTGGTCTTTGCTCAAAACCATGATTCTAACCTCAATTTAATGACATTGCACAAAACCTAAATAAAGTTAACAACAATGTAACAATGTAAGTCAACTGATAGCTGAGGAAAAAAGAAGAACCGGGGCTACCAACCTATGAACTTTTAATTATCTTAAACCTTCATTTTCTGTACTTCTGAATAGGGTTGCGTTTAAAAAAAATGCCTTGTATATTCCGAAGTTTGTAATGACAAAATGATATTACATATCATTTAGTTGCACCATCCTGTATTGTAAAACTATGTCATAGGCTTCAACAAACAGTTTGTTTTGCTATGGACCAAATCTGAGATGAGTTGGGTTATAGCATCTCAGGCGTAGACTGATGTAGTTGTGAACTTTGAACAAGTGGGAAAGAGCCGTTATAATCCGACAATGGTTATAGCCATTAGTTTTAACGTTCCAAGAGCAGTTATAAGTATATTTTTTCTTTTAAAAGTAATATATTTCTTTATAATTATTATTTACATTAGTACTATATAATAATAATTATTATCATCACTGTGATTAATAATGCATGTGTCAACCTCACCAACTGATGGATGCGTTTTATTTTTTTAATATTATCGTAGTTGCGACTAATAAAGCAGTAAATTATTCAATATTCCAAGAGAGATTGCGATCCCCGCGAGAAATTTCTATTCATTATACATACGCGAACCCGTTTTATGTGTACGCAGCTCCTCCTTCATTTCTTGACCAATTTAAACGGTTGAGGTGTAAACAAATTTGTCTCTGTTCGTAGCTGTGCAATAAGGTGTTAATTCTTCAATATATTCACCCTGAAGGGTATGGGAAGCCCTCACAGAACGTTTGGATATTTTTTAGAAGAGGACCCCCACGTTTGAAAGATTTTTTGAAGGAATAGAACCACGAATGGGAATAAAACAAAACATTAACTGTGATTCAGTAAATGTTATAATGAAGAAATAGACACATTTTAACCTAACCTAACCTAACATATCCTAACCTATCAAGAGTGGCGGTCCTCTTCTAAAAAATATCGGAACGTTTTTCGACCATAAGAATAGCATATAAAATGTTTTATACAAGTGAATCTACAATTTACAGCTGTTTAAATGTAAATATTGATATCTATACAAATTTAACAGCTGTTGGAATGTAAATAATGGCGTTTGAAATATTGATGATGTTAAATCTTTCATAATGTTAAACAAGGAAAGGTTGTAAGTACGGTTATATTCACATCCGATTGTAGGGCTTCGCTCTACTGGACTGGTTTCAATGGCAATCTAATGCAGTTATTTTATTTATTTCATTAATCTTCAGTTGTTAAATAAAAACAAATATAATGAACACGTTTGAAATAGGCTTAGTAATATCATTGGTTGTTTATACCAATAAATAGGTAGCAATATAAATACTGTGAGGGAGATACTGTAAATACTTTTAGTATTATGATTTTGCTGGTACAGTACCTACTAATATTTCTACAGGCGTAGGTGTAACGAGCGCAGCGAGTAACAGGGCTGGCACTTGTAGCGTGCAGGGGTGTCCCCTACATTATAACCACTGTTCAGATTAATTAATTCAAACCACTGTTCAGATTGATCCATAAAAATTGATATTCAAATATTTAGTCAGCTAGTGAGTCAGTGTAAATGACGCACATTTTACGCAGTCACACGTAAGCAAATCCTCGGCGCATGCGCACACTGATGGCGGAATTACTGTACCATGTAACGAGTTGTGGAACCGCCTTTATTACTCTGTAAACACGGACCTTGTGATTGTAGGGTCAGATGAGGTCTGCTAACAAAGGCACACATGTTGTGAATTATTAAGGGCAATTTTGTTACGCACTGTCTTAAACTTGCCTTTGTCGATCGACCGTGCAAAGCAAGTTCTTTGTTAAGACATGACCCGTATCTTCTGGCTGTGATTACAAAATGAATAAATGAAAAATTAAATTTATTTCCAGCATATAATAAAATAAAAATGAAGCGCAATACAATACCATATACAATGCATTATAGACTGAAATACAATTTGAGAAAAAAATAAATATAAACAAAACAAAAATTAGACTAATAATTAAGGTTTTCAATAAAAAAGAGAAATATAAATTAGTGCTATAACATGGGCACGACGCTTGTGCGTAGGCCTGAGTTGTTGAAGTCAACCAATAATTTATTAATTAAAATCGGCAGAAAATTTTATATAAATAAGTGTTTTTCATGTATAAAATCAACACAAATAGTAATTACAACTAAAAATAAGAAATTCCAAAAGAAATATTACCAAAAAGTTTTTGGTCGACCGATTGACCGAGCGAAACAAGTATCTGTTTTGACGTCACGATGTTCTGTTTGTGAGTAGAGAATTGATCGACCGAGCGAAGCAACTTCACTGTTTCGACGTGACCGTATCTTCTGTTTGTAAGTAGAGAATCGATCGACCGATCGAAACAAGTTCTCTGTTTCGACATTACCGTATCTTCTGTTTGTGAGAAGAGAATCGATAGATCGATCGAAGCAACTTCTCTGTTTCGACGTGACCGTATCTTCTGTGTTTTACGCATCTTCATCAGAGTTGGTATATAGGAACTTCATACAAACAGAACACGACCAACACGTTTGTTTATATATAAAGAACACTCAAGAGACAAAGGTTGTAGAAAATTAAATACCTGACCATATCATCGGAATTTAATTTTGATTAACCTTATAGCACAAAAATGCAAAGATGCATGGTCAGGTGAGTATCACGCTTTTATTAAGTAAGTCCTTTACCTAAATAAGGTTTTTGAGGTAAATGGTTTTGGATATGAAAATGTCAAGATTACCAAATTGTCGAGAATGTAATTCCTGACTTAGAAGTTTTTATCATATTTGAAAATTGTTCAACCTTTTTTCAGTTAAGACCCAAAAACGCATACCGTACATAGTCTCCAACTATAAAGGCACTATCGCGTTTATGAAGCGTCTTTTGTGATTTTTCTAAAGGGTTCAAGCGAATAGCTTCTAAACTCAAACATAAAATGATGGGAATTAATTTTCATAAATGAGTGGTACATGCAGATTTGTATTTTAAGATAATACTGTTTATATTAAAAATCATAATTTTACCTGAAAATGTAAAAAAGTATACTGACATTGTATTTAAGGGATGATACTAATTTAATTTATGCACTTATTAATCTATTGAGAGTATATTTACCAATAGGCGATATGAGACGTGTTTTATTAAAGGTAACTGTTATTAATTAGCGCCCTACACCAAAGTGTACCGTAAACCAAACTGGTACCAAAGAAATTTAACCGAAGGCTGCGTCAGAAGCCTAGACTGGTTACTATGCAATGGACTTTCTTTGGAATGATTATCAATCAATCAAAAGGGAGATCTTCTTGCCTATTTATATATATATCAAAATCACAATGAGAATCCGATTGCCTATATCAGTTTATGTAGTTGAACACAAAACCCCCCTTGCCTTTATCCGTGTGTATAAATCACAATGTCGAGCCTTTGTCTATATACGTTTTTCAAAATCAAAATGACCATCCCCTTGCGTATATCCGTGTATATAAATCACAATGACTATCACCTTGTCTATATCCGTCTGTATAAATCACAATGTATATCCCCTTGTCTATATCCGTCTGTATAATCACAATGTCGATCCCCTTGTCTATATTCGTTTGTATAAATCACAATGTCGATACCCCAGTCTATATCCTTCTGTATAAATCACAATGACTATCCCCTTGCGTATATCTGTGTGATTAAATCACAATGTCGATCCCCTTGTCTATATCCGTCTGTATAAATTACAATGACTATCCCCTCGCGTATATACGTCTGTATAAATCACAATGACTATCCCCTTGTCTATATTCGTCTGTATAAATCACAATGTCGATTCCCTTGTCTATATCCGTCTGTATAAATCACAATGATGATCCCCTTGTCTATATCCGTCTGTTTAAATCACAATGTCGATCTCCTTGTCTATATCCGTCTGTATAAATTACAATGACTATCCCCTCGCGTATATCCGTCTGTATAAATCACAATGACTATCCCCTTGTCTATATTCGTCTGTATAAATCACAATGTCGATCCACTTGTCTATATCCGTCTATATAAATCACAATGATGATCCCATTGTCTATATCCGTCTGTTTAAATCACAATGTCGATCCCCTTGTCTATATCCGTCTGTATAAATCACAATGATAATCCCCTCGCGTATATCCGTTTGTCTAAAGATCCCCTTGCATATCTATATACGTGACTATATCACAATGAAGACCCTTTTGATGTTGTATTCGTTCACTCTTACAAGTCACCTGTTACAAGTACAGTACAGCCTTGATTCACGTGTCGTTTGACAGTTTAATGGTCTGTATTCTCGAATTTCATTAAAGCCGTTCCATATTTCACACGTTTGTTCTTACTAACTACATTATAGGTAACACTATATCGTTCTGTAACTTCTTCATATCTATCCATAATCTTAGAAAATTCCAAACAATTACGAGACCAAAATATCAATCATACAGTACCGCGTGTCCAAATAAACAAGAACAAAAATTTCACTTCTAATAAATTTCTTTTAAGGAATAATTTCAGTTTGCATCAATTGAAAATATTTTAAACTGATAGCTCTGATACGTTTTAAAATGTACGGCCTGAATCACTAAAATACTTGACTTAACACAAAATAACTTGTCAGAGAAATCAGTAGTGATATTTGGAATCATTCTGTAGGATCCAATTTGATACTAATAATTCAATTTATTGAAATTTAAACATTTAAGTAAGGAATGAGTGTTGTAAGTTATTATTGTTATTAGTTGTTTTTATTGTTTATAAGACAACAATAGGAGCTAAATATTGAATACATAATAATAATAAATCCTTTATTGCATAGACAATTGTATATACATTCTATCGCAAACGTCAAATAGTCAGTTAAAATAAAATTAACCTAAGACCCTATCTAATCATTCATTCATTACAACAATTACATACAAACATACATACAAGTGGGGCATTCACACAAAACAATCTATAGTGTTTGTAACACCCACAAAGTCAACGGTATGAGTCTAGCCAATCAAGTTGGTCTCCCAGTCGTGTGCTAGGAACTCCCCCACGCTGTAAAAAGCCTGGTCAAACAGTATGCCCCTCAAGCGGGTCCTAAATATTTTTGAATTTTGTGCAATTTTCATTTCTTTAGGTAAGCTGTTAATTAATTTGACACCCACCTGCGAGGGCAGGTGTTGATAGACTACCGTTCTGTGTTGCTCAGTAGGGTAGCCATCTCTGCCTCTTGTATTATAATTATGTATGTCACTGCCCCTTATTAGAATGCATTTGGACTTAAAATATAGAATTGTTTCTAGAATATACAAGCAAGGCAGAGTCAACAGCTTGAGTTGTTTAAAAATTGGTTTGCACGACTCTCTGCTCATTAAATTTGTAATAATTCGGACTGTCTTCTTTTGCAGTCTGAACACCCTCAAGAATTCACTATTAACACTACTTCCCCAAATCACCCATAAAAGTACACAGTAGTATGTGTTATTTATTTCTATAAATTACTTAAATAATGTCGGAAATTATCAGAGGAGTTATAGATATGTGTACAAAGTATGAGTATAATAGTCCATAAAACACTCAAGTGTTCTGGGAGTGTTTTATGGAGTAAACAATGGTTACTTTGGTATTGTAAAATACAAATACATTTTCCAACAACAGACAATCAATGGTATTGACCCGACCACCCACCCATACACGTACAGTGGTATTTCAAGGATTTAAATCGAAACTGTTATGTTAATTGATTTTATTGTTGTTCAAGCCAAATTTAATTCAAACTCAAGTTACCGAACTAACCTTACTAACAGAACGAGTTACATATCATCTTGACAATCTTCACTTATATAGGCAAGCGGATCGTCATTGTGATTTAGACACACGGATATAGGCAAGCGGATCGTCACTGTGATTTAGACACACGGATATAGGCAAGCGGATCGTCATTGTGATTTAGACACACGGATATAGGCAAGAGACACACGGATATAGGCAAGCGGATCGTCATTGTGATTTAGACACACGGAAATAGGCAAGCGGATCGTCATTGTGGTTTAGACACACAAATATAGGCAAGGGGATCGCCATTGTGATTTAGACACACGGATATAGGCAAGCGGATCGTCACTGTGATTTAGACACACGGATATAGGCAAGCGGATCGTCATTGTGATTTAGACACACGGAAATAGGCAAGCGGATCGTCATTGTGGTTTAGACACACAAATATAGGCAAGGGGATCGCCATTGTGATTTAGACACACGGATATAGGCAAGCAGATTGTCATTGTGATTTAGACACACGGATATAGGCAAGCGGATCGTCATTGTGATTTAGACACACGGAAATAGGCAAGCGGATCGTCATTGTGGTTTAGACACACAAATATAGGCAAGGGGATCGCCATTGTGATTTAGACACACGGATATAGGCAAGCAGATTGTCATTGTGATTTAGACACACGGATATAGGCAAGCGGATCGTCATTGTGATTTAGACACACGGAAATAGGCAAGCGGATCGTCATTGTGGTTTAGACACACAAATATAGGCAAGGGGATCGCCATTGTGATTTAGACACACGGATATAGGCAAGCAGATTGTCATTGTGATTTAGACACACGGATATAGGAAAGCAGATCATCATTGTGATTAAGACACACGGATATAGGCAAGGTGGTCTTCATGTTGATTTAGTCACACGAATATACGCGAAGAGATAGTCATTGTGATTTAGACACACGAATATAGGCAAGGGGATATTTATTGTGATTTTGTGTTTTTGAAAATGTCTGTATCCAATGGCAAGTTTTTCAATGGAGGAATTACCAATTATTCTACTAAAATTGGGAAGGTGTCTCCTGCGACTCTGAGTCAATCGAGTTGCGCGCCGTGAACCCGAAACTTTGCCGAGTAACAGCTCCAGTTGCGCCGAACAGTAAGCATTTGTAGGTGGATTTCCAGGAAAACTTAAGCAATGCAATGCTGTTACAAAGTGAGAAATGGACTATTCTAATGAATGAGATTTTCATTAACTATTAAATTAATTTTCAGTTAGGAAAATGGTTGTATACTTTTCTTTTAACTATCTATATCAGTTATAACGTATTTGAACATTTAAAATTGTGTCAATTTTATTTTAAATGATAATATTTGTGCCAGTTCTGAACTTCAGTTTATCATAGAGATAAAGTTGAATGTATATAATATCGAAAGATTCTCAGTCCTGCTATTCCCCAATTACACTGAAACATAGTAGGAACACAGATGAAAAAGAAGGAAAACAGGAGAACTAACTACTCGACACACATTAAGTACATTATTGGATGCGACCTCTGTTTATTTCTTCTCTGTGGTAGGACCGAGAGGATTCTATTTATTATGTGTGTACGTCATTGAAATATAAGACCAATCTACTTTGAGGCGTTTGATTACCAAGCACTTTGGTCCAATAAAATATAGTTTTGTTATTTACACGAAACAGTTCAGGTGTGAATTTTAGAAAAGTTATCATATTTTATATCAACATTTTTATATCAGTTAGTTGGATTCAAATTCTGTCGCCAGAAAATGTTAGCCTAGAAATAGAAATACAATTTTAGAAAATATTGGTAAATTTGTTCTAGATTTCAAAAGCTTCGAGTGTTTTTTTAAAACTAACACAACATTTCGACATGTATGAAACTCCCGTCGTCTTCAGGTGCTACTTACTACCTTACTCTACATAATATAAACCTTTTTTTTACTACTTAACTAACCCATATCAATGAAGAAACCCCTTAAAAATCACATTTTTATATTAGGCCTATATTACGATGGACTTCTAAAAAATCATGCCTTCTTACAATCAATGAACAATACACACAAAAGTTATCAAGTAGTAAAACCGTCAACTTATCCAACAGCGTATCGTATGATTATTTGACAACTCCGTTAGCTACGACCGGATGAGTAAGTTAAGGTTCATATGTAGCATAAGGTAGTAAAGTAGCACCTGAAGATGACAGAGTTTCATACCTATCGAAACGTTGTGTTAGTTTTAAAAACACTTGAATTGAAGCCTTGGCATTGGATATCTTCAACAAATTTACCAACACGAACAATCTAACACTAACAAATAACTTTGAAACAAAAATTTTAGAAATCTTTAAGATTATTATTTTAATAAAATTCAGATGACATTTCCATCTTAACCTGTATTTGCATAGTAAACCTTCTAAGCTAATATACTGATCCCGTTGTAGGTTCTCAAAGTACCGTATTCTAACCTAAAATACCTGTTGCCCTTGTGGCGCAACTCTAACGTCCAATTTTAAGACCCATTTACCTTAGCCCTATTTGTGTTGTAAGCAAAGTCGCAACTCGGATCTGGCTTCTAAAACAACCGAATAGTTTAAACACAGCTAACTATTCAACTGATTTAAGTTTACATGCTTTCTATTTCATTAAATAAATACACTTATCTTTTTTAGTTCTACTTGCGATTGGAGACTTGTAAACATTGATATCATCCTCTCATTTCTATCAGGTTGACCAACCTTACGCGATTGGATGTTGATATATTTAGATATTTCACCCATCTCATAAAATCACGTTCACAAAATAAAAAAAAATAAAAAAAACACGTATTACAGTGAAGAATACTAAAGTTCTATTTCTGTTTGTACAATATATTTTTTAATTTGCTTAATTGTGGGATAACAAACCTTTTAACATATCGACAATCGAACATGTGAGTTTTGAAATTAAAGTACGTTTTATCACCAATGTCTTTGAAGCAAAATGTGTATAATGACATTATACACATAACTGAATCGAGGCTGAAGGTTGAGGTCAAGCAAGGTCAAACGTACGGAAAACAAACGGACAGTGACAGAGGAGTGCCTGGATCTGAACATAAACAGTCCAAGTGCCCGCTCAATGAGTACTATTTAACTGTCATTCATTAGCTTGAATGATACTTTACATTAAAAAGGCCAATTCGAAGCTTAGTATTCTATAAGAATTATTAAAGAATATTCAAGTCTTTTTCTTTTTTTTAGATTATGTAAAATATTGCTAAAGATATTTAAAATCGTCGTTTTTTTTAATAGCACCATCATAAAAAATGAACTTGTTGTAATATTTACATTATGTTTTTTGGAATTCTTTGCATGAAAATGGTATGTTAAAATTTTTAAGGCAAATAATGTAATAAAATATTGGATTTAAAAAAAACTAATTTAAAAAAAATTGTTTTGGGCTTGATATTGGGTGCAGATACTGTAAAATTTTGTGTTGATTAAATTTTAGTTCTTCCTCTCTTATATTAATTCTTATTTGTTTTAAATACTATATTACATATAGCTTTTGTAGTTTGCCATTTAGTATAAACTATATATGTAGATTGTTCGCACTGTAGATGGTCCTCCGACCCGGATATGTGGATAAGACTTAGACTGCGTTATTTATTGTTCGCACTGTAGATGGTCCTCCGACCCGGATATGTGGATACGACTTGGACTGCGTTATTTATTGTTCACACTGTAGATGGTCCTCCAACCCGGATATGTGGATAAGACTTGGACTGCGTTATTTATTGTTCACACTGTAGATGGTCCTCCGACCCGGATTTGTGGATAAGACTTGGACTGCGTTATTTATTGTTCGCACTGTAGATGGTCCTCCGACCCGGATATGTGGATAAGACTTGGACTGCGTTATTTATTGTTCGCACTGTAGATGGTCCTCCGACCCGGATATGTGGATACGACTTGGACTGCGTTATTTATTGTTCACACTGTAGATGGTCCTCCGACCCGGATATGTGGATAAGACTTGGACTGCGTTATTTATTGTTCGCACTGTAGATGGTCCTCCGACCCGGATATGTGGATAAGACTTGGACTGCGTTATTTATTGTTCGCACTGTAGATGGTCCTCCGACCCGGATATGTGGATACGACTTGGACTGCGTTATTTATTGTTCACATTGTAGATGGTTCTCCGACCCGGATATGTGGATAAGACTTGGGCTGCGTTATTTATTGTTCGCACTGTAGATGGTCCTCCGACCTGGATATGTGGATACGACTTGGACTGCGTTATTTATTGTTCACACTGTAGATGGTCCTCCGACTCGGATATGTGGATACGACTTGGACTGCGTTATTTATTGTCACACTGTAGATGGTCCTCCGACCCGGATATGTGGATACGACTTGGTCCGTGTTATTTATTGTTTAACTTTATATCTCGTTTAAATGTTTCTTCATAAGAGGTGATATGGTAACAATTACTGCAGCATGATGATAGTAATAATAACAATATCACAAAACGTGTAAAACAATACAACATTAATAATACTCTACATTATTGTGGTGGAATGCTGTTTTGAAAAATATTTTATTCATAAATAATTGATGACCCATAATCGTAAGATGGTATCTAACTGGGGCCAAGTGCAATTACAATTGTACGTTTGGCTAGTCCGGGCCCGGCCCCCGCCGGGACTAACGGCAGACTGCTCACTGCTGTCCCGTTACTGAGTCCAACAAAACCGCCATTCCTATTCCCTACCGATAACTGTTCTTTTCGTTCACTGCCAGGCCCCAACCAATTTCCCCAAGGTAAGGTTTTTTTAATAACGGATGAGAGGTAAGCGATACAGCTCCTACACTTGACATTAAATAAAGCTGTGAACTTTTAATGAGGTGACCGGTAGTGGGGTATCTTTCTCTACCATGGAAGGTCGCAAGGTCTGTGCGGCCCGCCACAATCAGCTTGCGACCCTCACCATCACGGTCCGCCAGCAACAGTCAGTCATTCAGTAGAGACAAGCAGGAAACGTATTTAAAAAAATAATTTCGTACGTTCTTATTTTTTGCGCTCTTTTTAGGTAAAGTAATTTACTAAGCCGTTTGGACGTACACTGTTGTTTGTAATAATTTAGTTTTTAAAAGTGTACAAATTATGATTACGTTAATAACTTTTGTGAACAGTAATGTGATACATTTCTCGGTTAATCATTTGGAGGTTGGAGCCGCTATATCTCTCTTCAAAATGTTACAAGATTTATTGTTGTTTAATTTTGAAAAATAAACTATACAACAAAATTGTTATTTAAAAAAATAACAACCACGAAGTGTTTACATTATATCCACCCATTATATACGTATTACATAGACAGTAAATAAACGCTCAGGGAGCCAATGAATATGCGCTCTGGAACAACCCTGCCAGACTTTGAAATTTAACAATACACGACAATTGACATATAAATACCCGCTCAGTGAGAGACATGGTATTATATGTGCTGTTAAATAACTAAATTATCCATCGTAATATACATGCATTGAAAATAATGAGACGTTTTTGTTTTGAAGCTCTTAGTTTTCCGTTTGTCATGATTACAAACAAATTAACTAACTTAAATTACTTTATTGCAAAGAAAAAATATATACATATTTTAGAAATTATGGGATTCATAAATGTGTAACGTTTGAACAGAACAGAGCTCAGAGTACGTGGTATTCTGTCTGTTTGGGAGCGTGACCTGGGAGAGCGGACGGAGGTCGGGTCAGCACTTACCTCTGATAGTACTGGGCATATCCACCTCAGAGCATAATCCGGAAAGACAACTGCAACAGCACTCAACACACCAGGCACATAAACGTTCACACTACCACGACACACTGGATGTCAGTGACCTCGGAGCTGGTGCGGAGGACCCACGAAAGTTCCGTCAAATTCGTACTCGGTCTCTTGGAGAGTCATACCGTGGCCGTGGAGGTCACCATTACGGGCGACGACTTAGAGAAACGACTGATGAACGAGGATTTAAGGTAGAGGCAGATCCACTGCGACGTCTTCAGCAGCGGGCTCGCGGGCACTCAATGGACTATGGAGGAGGAGGAGCGGTGTGCGTTGTGGCCCGGCCCGCGGGATAGCGGTCTACTGCGGCTCCGACTCCGCACCGCGGCATAGCGGCCAGGTCGTTGAACCCGAAACAACGGTTTGTTTATATTCACTCTGCCTGTACCTCACCTCTTCGAGCCTAGCCGGCTTCTTTGGAAACGTTTCGTCCGGATGTGCTCCTTGAATTTCGCATTTGATGCAGCAGGTTCGTCAGCAGGTCTTAGGCGAACAGAGGAGGGCTCCCGAAGCTTCTTGAATCGGTGGTTAGGAATCTCATTGAGTCACCACAGAAGGTTGTTGTTGTATATGCCCAATAGATCAACCACTTTACTATGGATAAAAGCCTTTGGTCCATTAATATTCTTTTAACATATTTTTTAGGCTAAGAGCCCAATTTTCCGAAATGGACATTGCAAACCAGAAAGCTTTTCACTATATCTCACATGGTTAAAAATCTATAAACCTTTCACATTTCGAAACTATGATCAACCATTGCAGCAATTTTTTATATTTTTGTTTCAAAGTGAGTTTTTTGTATTCTTTCAAAGTTTTGATCCTCCTTGGGCATTTTATTGTTTTGAGTCTCATTTTTCTTCAAGAACATCAGTCTACCTTAAATTATAAGTGGTAGAAACTATTTTACAGTCGGTTGTCATGAAGGGCACTTATTTGTTGAATTCTCTACAAACAAACAAAGGGGTAAGTAGTCCATATTACGAATGATGTAATGTATCGATGTATTTGACGTGAAGGATCGCAGATTTACGGCACTTATTTATGTGAATTCTTTACAAACAGAAAGGGGATGGGTTTCCCATATTACGAATGATGTAATGTATCGATGTCTTTGGCGTGTATAAGGCACTTATGTATGTAAATTCTTTACAAACAGAAAAAGGGGATGGGTTGCTCAAATTACGAATGATGTAATGTATTGATGTTTTTACCGTGAAGGATCGCAGATTCTGTGGTTCGGAAGTCACGTCAAGCCGTTGGTTCCCAGGTTAAGTGTTAGAGAGGGTTCCTTAGCCCTAACTTCGCCTGGTTAAATAAGGGTAAGGGTAAGGGTTAAATAAGGGTAATAAGGGATCAGTAACTTTTTACTTTTATTTAAGGCACTTGTGTGTGAATTCTTTACAAACAGAAATAACAGGTAGGTAGCCCATATTACGAATGATGTAATGTAACGTTGTCTTTCACGTGAAGGATCCTAGATTTAGGCACTTATTTCTGTGAATTCTTGACATGCAGATTAAAAAGTTCCCAGCTTAATTATGGGAACCTAATAAAATATCCCATACGATCTATGGGGTAGGTAGCCCATATTCTGAGTGTTGTAGTTTGGATGTCAGATGTCGTGAAGGAGGACAAATTTAAGGCACATATTTGAGTGAGTTATTCGTTAAAAGGTAGCTACATTTCAAATTGTGAAATCGGAGATATAATGTTATTTTATCTCTCAAACTCAAATATATCCAGGAACACACCCGATTGACAGTGAACGAGAAACGTGTATTATTTAATTGAGGTACAGTATGTTTGGGAGATGTTCGACATTTTAATCGGACTTACTGACGTGGAAAGTCTTGTAAGAAGAAGTTTCATGAATTTGTTGAACTCTCTCTCTGAAGAGCGTCTTTCCAAGTTTCTCTGGAGGAGCTGTATAAAAACACCGGGATCCAAGAGAAGGGAGTTGCGATAAGAGTGGCTGTTCTAGGGCTGTTTTGTTTTTTTTATATAAAAAAGGAGAGGCCAATCTCCTCTTTACCTTACTCAACTCATTACCCATACATAAAGATATTTATTTTATCATTTTACAAGATTATCAAAATGTACAATCATAGATACAAATTATATTTTAATGTATTGACCATATTGTTCTTTATCATTCTTGCCAGGTCTGACTTTTCAAAGATAAATATGAAAATAAAAAATAACAAAAACATATAATTTAAATGCGATATAATAATAATAAAAGAAACTTATAATTATCTGACCGTTGAATATATTTGCAAACCAAAACCAATAATTTTTTTAAATTGAAAATCTTCATAAACATTTCTTCGTAGAAGAATAAATATAGGGCCTCCAAGATTAAGCCTGTTTGAAAATTCCAGTACACTTTAATAAATATACTGTCATCACAGCGACCAATACATTAATTGAAAAAATAAACTCTCTCACTACATTAAAACAAAATGAATACATAAATAAAATGTAAAAAACTTACAACTATGCAACCTGCTTATTATTTACACGTATAAAAACTTAGTTACATTGTACAGAAAAATAAACATAGAACTTCTTGAAAAATACACTTAGTGTTTAAAAATAAAAATATATATCAATAGAACTCACTTAATTAAACTTGGATATTTAAAAAGATATGTACATGTTCAATTTCAAGCAGCTATATCTTGAGCTTTTTCAAAAGTACTCCCTTACTTTTTGATGTTTTAGTGCTGCTTGGGATGGGGGTTTGTTAAACATCCATGGTGCTTTAAAAATATAGGATTTACAAACTAAGGTATTATTTGGCTCGAGTACTTGAACATGATCTACATTTGTCAATTTATATCTATATTCAATTATCTGATTGGTAAATGTTCCCGTAGTATAATAATATTTTAATACCTTAAAAACAAAAATATATTTTAATGTTAGAATTTGTAGGTGATCAAACAAAGCACGTGAAGGTTCTGTAATTTTCTTGAAAGTAATTATTCTAATAAAATGTTTTTCCTGCAAACAATAGACTACTGATCTGTGCGGGAAACTTATTCAGACAGAGAATAACCACTACAGTACAAAGTGAATATTACTGAAGGCCAGGATTCGAAGCTGCGTTCTCTCTATTTATCAGGTACAAATTACTAACGCCTTAGACGGTCGGCCACTGACTCTCCCTTATAAACTGGTGGGTGAGGTGCCAAACTGCGACCTTCCACATATATCATCTATCCTAATAAATCTGAATAACAAATCCTAAGTAATAACTGATCATTGAATCATCATCGACCGGGATTATCTTGGACTAATCATATTGATATGGCTTGTTCCAAGTTGTCATCCGGGATATACGTTCTGAGAACCCTGTCCGTGATATGTCCCAATCAAGTCATGCTTGCGGCGTATTATGGTCTTATTTATCCTCACTTGTCGTATGGAGTGTTCTTTAGGGTGGCTGTTCCTCAGTTGACTTAATGAGACTCTTTAGACTGCAAAAAATTAGTAAGGATAATGTCCAAACTGAAGTCTAGAGAGTCCTGCAAACCCATGTTTAAGTCGTTAAAGCTATTGACATTGCCTTGCATTTATATTTTAGAGGCTGCATCTTATTGTATGTTCAAGTGTGACCTCACCAGAGGCAGTGAAATACATAATTATCCAACCAGGCAAAGAGAAAATAACAGAATCGTACAACATGGGATAGTAACCTACGAGCACCTTCCCTCACAAGCAGGTGCTCGCTTGGTCAATAGTCTTCCGATAGAATACAAAAGCAATATTGAGCCAAAGGCTTTCAAGGCACGGTTAAAAAGTTTCTCATTTCCGAGGCCTTTTCCTCCGTTGGAGATTTCTTATCCCACAACTGGGAGACCAATAATTCGGTGGTTTGACACTGGAAGCTGGAGTATCTGACTTAACCCAATTGTATGGATGTGAAGAATGTATGAGCCAAAGTATGTATGAATGTGGAATTATGTAGGAATGACTGCTTTAATTGTAATCAACATTATAATTATTTAATTAACGCCTGACACATTATAATTTTTTTGTACATTAAAAAAAAATAATAATACATCTAGTCATAAAACAATCTTTTTAATTAAGTTGGAACGTAGTCTTGTTGTACACATGAAGTTCTCAAGGTTCACTAGCAAAGGTCAATGGAAAAATAGCCATTACTGTCGGCGCAGAAATTATGTGCACCCGAGTTTGAAGATTGTTTTATAAGGAACTAAGAGGCCTATGAAAACTCCAATGGTAAAACTCCGTTTTCCTTGTTTAATTATTCGTTATGAAATATGAATTAAAATTTCTTATTATAAGTTATAATAAACAAAAATTTACCAGAATTTTAACTAGTTTTCACTGTACATCAAATTCACCCCATTATTACTAAAAAAACCCCGTTAATGTAGCACATTTATATTATATTACATGGATATTATAAATGTTTCCTTTAAGTTTTATACATTTTAGAATTTTATGTTTTCAAGAAAAAAGTTCTTATCAATTACATGAAACATTGTTTTCTTGGCTTCTAGAGGCTGCAAAGTTGATTATTTGGCATTGTCGTAATCCTAATTAAATATATAGATACGATACATCATTATCATATGTGTAAGTAAATGTAGTGATTTTAAATCGATTTAAATCAATTTAAAATAACTTTAAATTGATTTAAATAAATATAAAATAATTCACTTACACATATTAAAATTATGTAACGAATCTATATGTGTAATAAGAATTACAACAAGACCAAATAAAATTTTGCAACCTCTAAAAGCCATGAAAACAATGTTTCATGTAATTGATAAGAACTTTTTTTTCTTGACAAGATACAATTCTAAAAATCGTAAAACTTACAGGAAACATTTTTATCAATCACACAGTGAAATATAAATGCGTTACATGAACGGGTTTTTGATTAACAATGGTATAAATTTTACGTACAGTGAAAACTAGTTTAAATATCGGTACTTTTTTGTTCCAACTAGGATAAAAATCATTAAAACGCGTGATAAATTTTAAAAATGCATATGGCATAACTCACAATTAGACTAGGAAAGCAATGGGGTGATTATATTTTTCGCGGGCCTCTTAGTTTCTTAGAAAACTACCTGCAAACTCCGGTGCACATAATTTCTGGGCCGACAGTAAATTCGTCACTTTACGCCTTGCGAAGGACACATGCAAACGGTACGCTTAAAGTTACGTCAGGTATGGAATAGCGGCTTGGGGGGGGGGGGGGCACAACGTAACGAAAATCCCCGAAATTCAGGAAAAAGCAATACGGTTAATGGATAAACTAGGACATAGAGAAATGAAATGAAATGAAATACGTCATTATTTAACCAGACTAAGTTGGGACCAAAAAGACCCTTCTTCCACTTAACCTGATACAAAAATAATTACAATTATAACAATTTTGTTTTTAAATATATTAATTACAACTGAATAAAAGTAACAATAACTAATATAATACAAAAAATAATTAACCATCCTAAAGTAAATAATATTAATAATTATAGTGAAATGATATATGTAATTACAAGTATGAAATAAATTAACAGACTTAGAAATAAAAATAAAATTATGAAATTCCACTTACACCCTCACACACGCTCCCTTCAACTGGACCACACGCTCATTCACACATTTATCAACTTAGTAGCAAATCATAAAAACTAAAAAAAACCTTACAAAACACATTCATACGTATCCTCCAGATGTTTGCTAAACACTACCGGCCGTCATCGGACCCGCAGGCTTTTACCTCCGCCCTGAAGCGATGATAGTTATCAATGTTCCTCATACCATCTGGAAGGGAATTCCAAAGACGGCGAGAATTTACGCTAAACGATTTATTAAATATTGAAGTTCTATGAGTAGGAATACAAAGAAGCGAAGCACCCCTGCGTGTTTCCCAGGCACTAACATGAGACAAAAACTTGAAGTTATCATACAGATATTTAGGAGACTTCGTGTGCAATACCTTATGTAAGAAAGAAATGGTGTGAAATTCATAGAGCCCCTTAATTTTTAGTAAAGATAGTTGATAATTTTTAGTAAAGAAAGATGTAGAGCTAGTTTTAAAGTACTAAGATTTTTGAACGTTGACCTTTCTATACATTCTCGAAACAAAACTATCAAGGAACCTTCCTCGAAATGGTGATCTCTATGAGCATAACACAATACAGAATCAGAATACGTTGAGGAGAAGTAACTAAGTACTAAATAATAAAAATATCTAACACTAAAGTAATTTATCATGATATAAAAAAATTACAACGCACATAAGTTCCACTTGACAAATTTCTATGATAAACTTAATCTTATAAATTGCTTATAATCACCTTTTTCATTTATTTAAAATAATGTTGTATCCTTCTAGGAAATTAGAGCTTTCATGGGCAATTTTGCCTGTGCGAAGGCCCGAGTCATCAGCGCGTGGAGCGAGGAACTCATTGGCATACTTAACAAATCAAAATATTAATTTTTTATGTACAAATTTGTGATTAAGTTTTTTCCTTACACAACAGTTTATTGAAAAGGATTAAGAAAAAAAGGAGATTCTGATGACGGGAAGGCCACGTAGGAAAAAACCAAAACTAGGCGCAGACACACCGGAGGTAAGGGTGTCAGGTCAAGACCACTTGAGAAAAACAACCTACGCTGGAAGAACCTCTTTAATGCCCTGCCAGATGAAATTAAGCAAAATCAAGACAATTGTAAGAAAATTAAGACAGCACCGAAGAACTGGATTCTGCAGAGAACCATCTACACTTTAGAAAAATTGTACTTGTGGAAACAATTTAACACAGACTACCATTAATTTCTGTAGCCTAATTATAATTTTTCCTGTACTGCAAATTACATTCCTTTTATAATTTGATCAAGAAAATTATAGTAACTCATCCTCACGCACAGGCTTGCCTTCGTGAGCATCATATTTCCATAATGCGTTTGCATCTTTTGTTATTATTATTTTGTTTTGTTCATATAATCAATTTGTATCTTTTATTATTATTTGTATTGCTTAACATATAATTAATTTGAAAATGTTTGAAATGCAAACCAAACTGCAAGATAAGTAAGTAATGGAAATAAACAACTTTTGATTTGATTTTTATTTCAATTAATAATTTTCATTAACTGACGCTACTTGTAATCTTGATGTGCTGAAATCGGTTTTCGGTGAGTTAATTATTTCCCTATTTTATAATCAAAATTAGTTAATGACGTTCCCTTGAGACAGGAAAAATACAACATCAAAAATGTTAACAACTACATTGGAACTTGTGGCCTTATGAACTGGCGAATTTAGCGGATTTTAAATCAACTAAAAGACAAAACCGTTAAAAGTACAAATTTAATTTTTTTATAACTTCGTTTTTTACACATAACTGAAGGGATTAACATGTTTTTCATTTTTTTAATGTAATAAAAATAGTTATAATTTAAAAGTAAAAAATGTATTTTGTTACCTTTAAATTTATAAATATTTTTTTCATTTTTTAAAATGAACGGTTTTACCTTTTAGTTGATTTAAAATCATCTAAATTCACTATTTCATAAGGCCACAAGTTCTAATGTAGTGGTTAACAAAAATTTACATTTTTCCTGTCTCAAGGGAAGGTACATTAACTAATTTGTATTATAAAATTGCGAAATAATTAACTCACCGAAAACCGATTGCACCACATTAAGGATTATCAATAAAGAAATTACGACTCATGCACCTCCCTAATTGGAATTCCATAGATTGCTATTGAAGTGCTTCGCTGATCTCTTTTTTTCCAATTCGAGACTCATTCTTGGTACCCATCACAGTAATTCAGTTGCTCATTTTAATCAAACTGCAAGTTTTCACTCGCCAAACAACACTTACCAGTTTGGCTTCCTTGTGGGCGTCTGTAAATCGCTTTACATTCATTTAGATCTTGATTCACAGCTGGCTCAATAATTGTACGGTCAGTCAAACGACAGAAGGCTACAAGGAACTGCTTCAGTTATCGACAGATCAGCTGTTCGAGTTGTTCGGCCAATCCACCCTAACTCGCTGTACTTTCCTTCACTTGTCCGTCGTATGGTTTTTTACAAGCTACCATTTTAAAAATTTAAAATGTTGTAAAAGCTGAGTTTTAAACTTGGAAAAAACTCCCAAAGTCATTATAATATAATAAAAATTAAACATAAATAAATGTTCTCCTATCACAAGGCTAAATCCAATCCATCAATTCATTTAAGACCTGCCTCACTGATTCTATTTATGCTAGCTAATCCCTCCGTAAAATAGTACAAGGGCACTCTGAAACTATGTGATCCATTGTTTGGATGGACTCCCCGCAATCGCATGACTGATCTACTGTCAATCCCCATTTTTATTTCCAGTACATAGTGACATCTGTCCACTTAGTATTCACATACTCATAAAGTATATAATAAAATTAGTTCTGGAAAAGTCACCCTTCGCATTTTAGCTGTGTAAATACTAATGTACTTCTAACGGTGTCTTGTAGACTCATTTCTTCCACCTACTTTATGCCTTGCCCATCTGGGGCTGTCAGAACCCAAGAACACTTCATTTTTCGTTTACAAAAAAGGCGTTAAGAATAGTTTTTCTATGAGTACACTACAATACTGTAAATGTGTTTGAATGTTACAATAGTCTGTCCATTATGTCCCTTGATATTGTGAAAACTTATCATCTCTCAAACATCTCCTATGGTTCAGAAGCTCACAAATTGATCGATTCACCCTATTTTCAAATACCAGGTCATCGAACTAATTTTTTTAAAAACATCTTCTTTTCGGTGCAATATCTACATACAATAAACTCCCAAACACGATCAAAGCAGAGTCAAGCCATTTGAGTTTCAAAGACACATTTAAGTCATACTTAATCAATAAATGTTTTTACAGCGTCTGGCAATTTTACACTTGGGGATGGTGTTGTTTGCGTCCACAGTAAATCTTTAAAGCTGTACGTATCCACTGGGTAGTTCTAAACGAGCAACAAACCTGGTAACTTGACCGTCAAAAATTTGTGATCTCCCAGCTATGGCAGCTACCACACTTTTAAATATGTAAAGCCTCAAATGTCATTATTGACGATTTTAAATTTAAAAAACTCATATCAACCTATGGTCCACTACACAAGCATACAGGTGTACCTTCGAGCAAGCAGACCTGTACCTTCGACAAGCATACATTGAACATAGTAACTTATTACAACAATAAACACGAACCGGACAGTTGTACTGAATCTTCTAGCCCGCTGACGGTAAAATTGAATGTCTACTATAAGGCTGTCGACTTTCCAGATGTGACTTGGTTGTATGGGAAATGGCCATCTTAAGAGTCTGCAGAGGCTAGCAGAGGCAGTCGGCCATATTCGTTTAAGTCCTATAAGAAGAATGTTATTTTCGAACCAGACATACGATCACGCTCATCCAAACTAAAGAGTTATTTTAAAACGGAATTTTTTTCAAACAAATTGCATACAAGAATGAAATTGCGCGTTGGAATTGCTTTGCGAATTCCTAATTAGTGTTATAGACAATATATAGTTTATTAATTTCACCTATTTTTCAAAACTAGACGTAGGCCCTATGTATTCAAAATACAAAAAGCAAACCCAATCCGAAATATGATAACATTTCAAATGACACCTCATGAACAACTTTTGGTCAGTAAATAACGACAAAATATGGATACGCAAATAACATTATTCTTACGTGATTTAAACACACATGGTCGACAGCCTCTGCAGACTCTTAAGTTCCATAGTTTGGTGTAATTTAGTTAAATCTTAGATTTAACATCGAATATGAATATTGAAAAGATATCAAATCACCTCGCATCCACACGTACCTGAAATGGTGGTCTATGGTTTAATTAGTAGTTTTATATAAAAAAAATTGTACTGCTCAATTCCATATACTATTTCTAGCTTTGTAAAACCATTATTTTAAACCCGAATTTAAAGTTAGTAATCATTTTGGAATGAAATGGGTCAGTTCCAATGTATAGGTTATAGGAACCATGATGTACACATTGATTTTTCTGCAGATTGATTAAATAAATGTAGTAGAGTGGCACGAGGCCGGTATGAACGACCTCGGAGGCCACGGGTCAATCAGCGAGTGGGCGTCAGCAATACTGCCGTGGCATACTGCACGTGTCACGTTGACCACTGGTCACTAACCTAACCTAGGGTCCTTTAGGAGCGAGTATCGCCGTTAACGTGCTGCGTGTTCTAGTTCAACAAGGCAATCTTGTCATGAGAAGTTACAGAAAAAAGCTTGCTGGCAAATAACGAGTATGTTAAACTGGGAATTACATGTATCTTCCGCTATTGCCACAGGCATGGCGTATCTAAGCTATATTCCGGTTAAACCATCGGTTAAACTCTTAAGGATAAAAGGGGTCACAGATATGTTCTGGTACTGTAACCTAGTAAGAGGTATCTCAGCTACATTACGGTAGTGTCACCTAGTAAGGTATTTCAACTATATTACGGTACTGTCCCCTGGTAAGAGGTATCTCAGCTACATTACGGTAGTGTCACCTGGTAAGGTATTTCAACTATATTACGGTACTGACCCCTGGTAAGAGGTATCTCAGCTACATTACGGTAGTGTCACCTGGTAAGGTATTTCAACTATATTACGGTACTGTCCCCTGGTAAGAGGTATCTCAGCTACATTACGGTAGTGTCACCTGGTAAGGTATTTCAACTATATTACGGTACTGACCCCTGGTAAGAGGTATCTCAGCTACATTACGGTAGTGTCACCTGGTAAGAGGTATTTCAACTATATTACGGTACTGTCCCCTGGTAAGAGGTATCTCAGCTACATTACGGTAGTGTCACCTGGTAAGAGGTATTTCAACTATATTACGGTACTGTCCCCTGGTAAGAGGTATCTAAGCTACATTACGGTAGTGTCACCTGGTAAGAGGTATTTCAACTATATTACGGTACTGTCCCCTGGTAAGAGGTATCTCAGCTACATTACGGTAGTGTCACCTGGTAAGGTATTTCAACTATATTACGGTACTGTCCCCTGGTAAGAGGTATCTCAGCTACATTACGGTAGTGTCACCTGGTAAGGTATTTCAACTATATTACGGTACTGACCCCTGGTAAGAGGTATCTCAGCTACATTACGGTAGTGTCACCTGGTAAGGTATTTCAACTATATTACGGTACTGACCCCTGGTAAGAGGTATCTCAGCTACATTACGGTAGTGTCACCTGGTAAGGTATTTCAACTATATTACGATACTGCCATCTGGTAAGAGGTATCTCAGCTACATTACGGTAGTGTCACCTGGTAAGGTATTTCAACTATATTACGATACTGCCATCTGGTAAGAGGTATCTCAGCTACATTACGGTACTACCACCTGGTAAGGTATTTCAGCTATATTACGGTACTGCACCTGGTAAGAGGTATCTCAGCTACATTAGGGTACTGCCACCTGGTAAGGTATTTCAACTAATTACGTACTGTAGCCACTCTGGTATAAGAGGTATTTCAACTATATTACGAGTACTGTCCACTGTAAGAGAGGTATCTCAGCTACATTACGGTATGTCCACCTGGTAAGGTATTTCAACTATATTACGATACTGATTCATTACAGCCCCTGGTAAGAGGTATCTCAGCTAAAGTTCACTACAGCCACCGGTAAGAGGTATCTCACTAAAGTTCACTAACAGCCACCCGGTAAGAGGTATCTCAGCTAAAGTTCACTACGCACCGGTAAGAGGTATCTCAGCTACATTACATGCCCGGTAAGAGGTATCTCAGCTAAAGTTCACTACGCCACCGTAAGAGTATCGGTCACTACAGTACGGTATCTCAGCTTAAGTTTCACTACACCACTCGGTAAGAGGTATCTCAGCTAAAGTTCACTACAGCCACCCGGTAAGAGGTATCTCAGCTAAAGTTCACTACAGCCACCCGGTAAGAGGTATCTCAGCTAAAGTTCACTACAGCCACCCGGTAAGAGGTATCTCAGCTAAAGTTCACTACAGCCACCCGGTAAGAGGTATCTCAGCTAAAGTTCACTACAGCCACCCGGTAAGAGGTATCTCAGCTAAAGTTCACTACAGCCACCCGGTAAGAGGTATCTCAGCTAAAGTTCACTACATCCACCCGGTAAGAGGTATCTCAGCTAAAGTTCACTACAGCCACCCGGTAAGAGGTATCTCAGCTAAAGTTCACTACAGCCACCCGGTAAGAGGTATCTCAGCTAAAGTTCACTACAGCCACCCGGTAAGAGGTATCTCAGCTAAAGTTCACTACAGCCACCCGGTAAGAGGTATCTCAGCTAAAGTTCACTACAGCCACCCGGTAAGAGGTATCTCAGCTAAAGTTCACTACAGCCACCCGGTAAGAGGTATCTCAGCTAAAGTTCACTACAGCCACCCGGTAAGAGGTATCTCAGCTAAAGTTCACTACAGCCACCCGGTAAGAGGTATCTCAGCTAAAGTTCACTACAGCCACCCGGTAAGAGGTATCTCAGCTAAAGTTCACTACAGCCACCCGGTAAGAGGTATCTCAGCTAAAGTTCACTACAGCCACCCGGTAAGAGGTATCTCAGCTAAAGTTCACTACAGCCACCCGGTAAGAGGTATCTCAGCTAAAGTTCACTACAGCCACCCGGTAAGAGGTATCTCAGCTAAAGTTCACTACAGCCACCCGGTAAGAGGTATCTCAGCTAAAGTTCACTACAGCCACCCGGTAAGAGGTATCTCAGCTAAAGTTCACTACAGCCACCCGGTAAGAGGTATCTCAGCTAAAGTTCACTACAGCCACCCGGTAAGAGGTATCTCAGCTAAAGTTCACTACAGCCACCCGGTAAGAGGTATCTCAGCTAAAGTTCACTACAGCCACCCGGTAAGAGGTATCTCAGCTAAAGTTCACTACAGCCTACCGGTAAGAGGTATCTCAGCTAAAGTTCACTACAGCCACCCGGTAAGAGGTATCTCAGCTAAAGTTCACTACATCCACCCGGTAAGAGGTATCTCAGCTATAGTTCACTACAGCCACTCGGTAAGAGGTATCTCAGCTAAAGTTCACTACAGCACTCGGTAAGAGGTATCTCAGCTAAAGTTCACTACATCCACCCGGTAAGAGGTATCTCAGCTAAAGTTCACTACATCCACCCGGTAAGAGGTATCTCAGCTAAAGTTCACTACATCCACCCGGTAAGAGGTATCTCAGCTAAAGTTCACTACAGCCACCCGGTAAGAGGTATCTCAGCTAAAGTTCACTACATCCACTCGGTAAGAGGTATCTCAGCTAAAGTTCACTACATCCACTCGGTAAGAGGTATCTCAGCTAAAGTTCACTACATCCACCCGGTAAGAGGTATCTCAGCTAAAGTTCACTACATCCACCCGGTAAGAGGTATCTCAGCTAAAGTTCACTACATCCACCCGGTAAGAGGTATCTCAGCTAAAGTTCACTACATCCACTCGGTAAGAGGTATCTCAGCTAAAGTTCACTACATCCACCCGGTAAGAGGTATCTCAGCTAAAGTTCACTACAGCCACCTGGTAAGAGGTATCTCAGCTAAAGTTCACTACAGCCACCCGGTAAGAGGTATCTCAGCTAAAGTTCACTACATCCACTCGGTAAGAGGTATCTCAGCTAAAGTTCACTACAGCCACCCGGTAAGAGGTATCTCAGCTAAAGTTCACTACATCCACTCGGTAAGAGGTATCTCAGCTAAAGTTCACTACATCTACCCGGTAAGAGGTATCTCAGCTAAAGTTCACTACAGCCACCCGGTAAGAGGTATCTCAGCTAAAGTTCACTACATCCACCCGGTAAGAGGTATCTCAGCTAAAGTTCACTACAGGCACTCGGTAAGAGGTATCTCAGCTAAAGTTCACTACATCCACCCGGTAAGAGGTATCTCAGCTAAAGTTCACTACATCCACCCGGTAAGAGGTATCTCAGCTAAAGTTCACTACATCCACCCGGTAAGAGGTATCTCAGCTAAAGTTCACTACAGCCACCCGGTAAGAGGTATCTCAGCTAAAGTTCACTACATCCACCCGGTAAGAGGTATCTCAGCTAAAGTTCACTACAGGCACTCGGTAAGAGGTATCTCAGCTAAAGTTCACTACATCCACCCGGTAAGAGGTATCTCAGCTAAAGTTCACTACATCCACCCGGTAAGAGGTATCTCAGCTAAAGTTCACTACATCCACCCGGTAAGAGGTATCTCAGCTAAAGTTCACTACAGGCACTCGGTAAGAGGTATCTCAGCTAAAGTTCACTACATCCACCCGGTAAGAGGTATCTCAGCTAAAGTTCACTACATCCACCCGGTAAGAGGTATCTCAGCTAAAGTTCACTACATCCACCCGGTAAGAGGTATCTCAGCTAAAGTTCACTACAGGCACTCGGTAAGAGGTATCTCAGCTAAAGTTCACTACAGGCACTCGGTAAGAGGTATCTCAGCTAAAGTTCACTACATCCACCCGGTAAGAGGTATCTCAGCTAAAGTTCACTACATCCACCCGGTAAGAGGTATCTCAGCTAAAGTTCACTACATCCACCCGGTAAGAGGTATCTCAGCTAAAGTTCACTACATCCACCCGGTAAGAGGTATCTCAGCTAAAGTTCACTACATCCACCCGGTAAGAGGTATCTCAGCTAAAGTTCACTACAGGCACTCGGTAAGAGGTATCTCAGCTAAAGTTCACTACATCCACCCGGTAAGAGGTATCTCAGCTAAAGTTCACTACAGGCACCCGGTAAGAGGTATCTCAGCTAAAGTTCACTACATCCACCCGGTAAGAGGTATCTCAGCTAAAGTTCACTACATCCACCCGGTAAGAGGTATCTCAGCTAAAGTTCACTACAGCCACCCGGTAAGAGGTATCTCAGCTAAAGTTCACTACATCCACCCGGTAAGAGGTATCTCAGCTAAAGTTCATTACAGCCTACCGGTAAGAGGTATATCTGCTAAAGTTCACTACAGCCACCCGGTAAGAGGTATCTCAGCTAAAGTTCACTACAGCCACCCGGTAAGAGGTATCTCTGCTAAAGTTCACTACAGCCACCCGCTAAAAGGTATCTCAGCTAAAGTTCATTACAGCCACCCGGTAAGTGGTATCTCAGCTTAAGTTCACTACATCCACCCGGTAAGAGGTATCTCAGCTAAAGTTCATTACAGCCACCCGGTAAGAGATATCTCTGCTAAAGTTCACTACAGCCACTCGGTAAGAGGTATCTCAGCTAAAGTTCACTACAGCCACCCGGTAAGAGGTATCTCAGCTAAAGTTCACTACAGGCACTCGGTAAGAGGTATCTCAGCTAAAGTTCACTACATCCACCCGGTAAGAGGTATCTCAGCTAAAGTTCACTACAGCCACCCGGTAAGAGGAATCTCAGCTAAAGTTCACTACAGGCACTCGGTAAGAGGTATCTCAGCTAAAGTTCACTACAGCCACTTGGTAAGAGGTATCTCAGCTAAAGTTCACTACAGCTACCCGGTAAGAGGAATCTCAGCTAAAGTTCACTACAGGCACTCGGTAAGAGGTATCTCAGCTAAAGTTCACTACAGCCACTTGGTAAGAGGTATCTCAGCTAAAGTTCACTACAGCCACTCGGTAAGAGGTATCTCAGCTAAAGTTCACTACAGCCACCCGGTAAGAGGTATCTCAGCTAAAGTTCACTACGGCCACCCGGTAAGAGGTATCTCAGCTAAAGTTCACTACAGCCACCCGGTAAGAGGTATCTCAGCTACATTACGGTACTACCACCTGGTAAGAGGTATTTCAACTATATCATGGTACTGTCCCTGATAAGAGGTATCTCAGCTACAATACGGTACTACCACCTGGTAAGAGTTATTTCAACTATATTATGGTACTGTCACCTGATAAGAGGTATCTCAGCTACATTACGGTACTACCACCTGGTAAGAGGTATTTCAACTATATTATGGTACTGTCACCTGATAAGAGGTATCTCAGCTATATTATGGTACTGTCACCTAGTAAGAGGTATCTCAGCTACATTACGGTACTGCCACTTGGTAAGAGGTATTTCAACTATATTACGGTACTGTCATGTGGTAAGAGGTATTTCAACTATATTATGGTACTGTCACCTGGTAAGAGGTATCTCAGCTATATTACGGTACTGCCATCTGGTAAGAGGTATTTTAACTACATTATGGTAATGTCACCTGGTAAGATGTATATCAGCTATATTACGGTACTGCCATCTGGTAAGAGGTATTTCAAATATATTATGGTACTGTCACCTGGTAAGAGGTATTTCAACTATATTACGGTACTGCCATCTGGTAAGATGTATCTCCGCTACATTACGATTCTGCCACCTTGTAAGAGTTATCTCATCTACATTACGGTACTGCCATCTGGTAAGAGGTATCTCAACTACATTACGGTACTGCCAGCTGGTAAGAGGTATCTCTGCTACATCATGGTACTGCCACCTTGTAAGAGGTATCTCAGCTACATTACGGTACTGCCACCTGGTAAGAGGTATCTCAGCTACATTCCGGTACTGCCATCTGGTAAGAGGTATCTCCACTACATTACGGTACTGCCACCTTGTAAGAGGTATCTCAGCTATAGTTCACTACAGCCACTCGGTAAGAGGTATCTCAGCTAAAGTTCACTACAGCTACCCGGTAAGAGGTATCTCAGCTAAAGTTCACTACAGCCACCCGGTAAGAGGTATCTCAGCTAAAGTTCACTACATCCACCCGGTAAGAGGTATCTCAGCTAAAGTTCATTACAGCCACCCGGTAAGAGGTATCTCAGCTAAAGTTCACTACAGCCACCCGGTAAGAGGTATCTCAGCTAAAGTTCATTACAACCACCCGGTAAGAGGTATCTCAGCTAAAGTTCATTACAGCCACCCGGTAAGAGGTATCTCAGCTAAAGTTCACTACAGCCACCCGGTAAGAGGTATCTCAGCTAAAGTTCATTACAGCCACCCGGTAAGAGGTATCTCAGCTAAAGTTCACTACAGCCACCCGGTAAGAGGTATCTCAGCTAAAGTTCATTACAGCCACCCGGTAAGAGGTATCTCAGCTAAAGTTCACTACAGCCACCCGGTAAGAGGTATCTCAGCTAAAGTTCATTACAGCCACCCGGTAAGAGGTATCTCAGCTAAAGTTCACTACAGCCACCCGGTAAGAGGTATCTCAGCTATAGTTCACTACAGCCACTCGGTAAGAGGTATCTCAGCTAAAGTTCACTACAGCCACCCGGTAAGAGGTATCTCAGCTAAAGTTCACTACAGCTACCCGGTAAGAGGTATCTCAGCTAAAGTTCACTACATCCACCCGGTAAGAGGTATCTCAGCTAAAGTTCACTACAGCCACCCGGTAAGAGGTATCTCAGCTAAAGTTCACTACAGCCACCCGGTAAGAGGTATCTCAGCTAAAGTTCACTACAGCCACCCGGTAAGAGGTATCTCAGCTAAAGTTCACTACAGCCACCCGGTAAGAGGTATCTCAGCTAAAGTTCACTACATCCACCCGGTAAGAGGTATCTCAGCTAAAGTTCACTACAGCCACCCGGTAAGAGGTATCTCAGCTAAAGTTCACTACAGCCACCCGGTAAGAGGTATCTCAGCTAAAGTTCACTACATCCACCCGGTAAGAGGTATCTCAGCTAAAGTTCATTACAGCCACCCGGTAAGAGGTATCTCAGCTAAAGTTCACTACAGCCACCCGGTAAGAGGTATCTCAGCTAAAGTTCATTACAGCCACCCGGTAAGAGGTATCTCAGCTAAAGTTCATTACAGCCACCCGGTAAGAGGTATCTCAGCTAAAGTTCACTACAGCCACCCGGTAAGAGGTATCTCAGCTAAAGTTCATTACAGCCACCCGGTAAGAGGTATCTCAGCTAAAGTTCACTACAGCCACCCGGTAAGAGGTATCTCAGCTAAAGTTCATTACAGCCACCCGGTAAGAGGTATCTCAGCTAAAGTTCACTACAGCCACCCGGTAAGAGGTATCTCAGCTATAGTTCACTACAGCCACTCGGTAAGAGGTATCTCAGCTAAAGTTCACTACAGCCACCCGGTAAGAGGTATCTCAGCTAAAGTTCACTACAGCTACCCGGTAAGAGGTATCTCAGCTAAAGTTCACTACATCCACCCGGTAAGAGGTATCTCAGCTAAAGTTCACTACAGCCACCCGGTAAGAGGTATCTCAGCTAAAGTTCACTACAGCCACCCGGTAAGAGGTATCTCAGCTAAAGTTCACTACAGCCACCCGGTAAGAGGTATCTCAGCTAAAGTTCACTACAGCCACCCGGTAAGAGGTATCTCAGCTAAAGTTCACTACATCCACCCGGTAAGAGGTATCTCAGCTAAAGTTCACTACAGCCACCCGGTAAGAGGTATCTCAGCTAAAGTTTACTACAGCCACCCGGTAAGAGGTATCTCAGCTAAAGTTCACTACAGCCACCCGGTAAGAGGTATCTCAGCTAAAGTTCACTACAGCTACCCGGTAAGAGGTATCTCAGCTAAAGTTCACTACAGCCACCCGGTAAGAGGTATCTCAGCTAAAGTTCACTACATCCACCCGGTAAGAGGTATCTCAGCTATAGTTCACTACAGCCACTCGGTAAGAGGTATCTCAGCTAAAGTTCACTACAGGCACTCGGTAAGAGGTATCTCAGCTAAAGTTCACTACATCCACCCGGTAAGAGGTATCTCAGCTAAAGTTCACTACATCCACCCGGTAAGAGGTATCTCAGCTAAAGTTCACTACATCCACCCGGTAAGAGGTATCTCAGCTAAAGTTCACTACAGCCACCCGGTAAGAGGTATCTCAGCTAAAGTTCACTACATCCACTCGGTAAGAGGTATCTCAGCTAAAGTTCACTACATCCACTCGGTAAGAGGTATCTCAGCTAAAGTTCACTACATCCACCCGGTAAGAGGTATCTCAGCTAAAGTTCACTACATCCACCCGGTAAGAGGTATCTCAGCTAAAGTTCACTACATCCACCCGGTAAGAGGTATCTCAGCTAAAGTTCACTACATCCACTCGGTAAGAGGTATCTCAGCTAAAGTTCACTACATCCACCCGGTAAGAGGTATCTCAGCTAAAGTTCACTACAGCCACCCGGTAAGAGGTATCTCAGCTAAAGTTCACTACAGCCACCCGGTAAGAGGTATCTCAGCTAAAGTTCACTACATCCACTCGGTAAGAGGTATCTCAGCTAAAGTTCACTACAGCCACCCGGTAAGAGGTATCTCAGCTAAAGTTCACTACATCCACTCGGTAAGAGGTATCTCAGCTAAAGTTCACTACATCTACCCGGTAAGAGGTATCTCAGCTAAAGTTCACTACAGCCACCCGGTAAGAGGTATCTCAGCTAAAGTTCACTACATCCACCCGGTAAGAGGTATCTCAGCTAAAGTTCACTACAGGCACTCGGTAAGAGGTATCTCAGCTAAAGTTCACTACATCCACCCGGTAAGAGGTATCTCAGCTAAAGTTCACTACATCCACCCGGTAAGAGGTATCTCAGCTAAAGTTCACTACATCCACCCGGTAAGAGGTATCTCAGCTAAAGTTCACTACAGCCACCCGGTAAGAGGTATCTCAGCTAAAGTTCACTACATCCACCCGGTAAGAGGTATCTCAGCTAAAGTTCACTACAGGCACTCGGTAAGAGGTATCTCAGCTAAAGTTCACTACATCCACCCGGTAAGAGGTATCTCAGCTAAAGTTCACTACATCCACCCGGTAAGAGGTATCGCAGCTAAAGTTCACTACATCCACCCGGTAAGAGGTATCGCAGCTAAAGTTCACTACATCCACCCGGTAAGAGGTATCTCAGCTAAAGTTCACTACAGGCACTCGGTAAGAGGTATCTCAGCTAAAGTTCACTACATCCACCCGGTAAGAGGTATCTCAGCTAAAGTTCACTACATCCACCCGGTAAGAGGTATCTCAGCTAAAGTTCACTACATCCACCCGGTAAGAGGTATCTCAGCTAAAGTTCACTACAGGCACTCGGTAAGAGGTATCTCAGCTAAAGTTCACTACAGGCACTCGGTAAGAGGTATCTCAGCTAAAGTTCACTACATCCACCCGGTAAGAGGTATCTCAGCTAAAGTTCACTACATCCACCCGGTAAGAGGTATCTCAGCTAAAGTTCACTACATCCACCCGGTAAGAGGTATCTCAGCTAAAGTTCACTACATCCACCCGGTAAGAGGTATCTCAGCTAAAGTTCACTACATCCACCCGGTAAGAGGTATCTCAGCTAAAGTTCACTACAGGCACTCGGTAAGAGGTATCTCAGTTAAAGTTCACTACATCCACCCGGTAAGAGGTATCTCAGCTAAAGTTCACTACAGGCACCCGGTAAGAGATATCTCAGCTAAAGTTCACTACAGGCACCCGGTAAGAGGTATCTCAGCTAAAGTTCACTACATCCACCCGGTAAGAGGTATCTCAGCTAAAGTTCACTACATCCACCCGGTAAGAGGTATCCCAGCTAAAGTTCACTACAGCCACCCGGTAAGAGGTATCTCAGCTAAAGTTCACTACATCCACCCGGTAAGAGGTATCCCAGCTAAAGTTCATTACAGCCTACCGGTAAGAGGTATATCTGCTAAAGTTCACTACAGCCACCAGGTAAGAGGTATCTCAGCTAAAGTTCACTACAGCCACCCGGTAAGAGGTATCTCTGCTAAAGTTCACTACAGCCACCTGCTAAAAGGTATCTCAGCTAAAGTTCATTACAGCCACCCGGTAAGTGGTATCTCAGCTTAAGTTCACTACATCCACCCGGTAAGAGGTATCTCAGCTAAAGTTCATTACAGCCACCCGGTAAGAGATATCTCTGCTAAAGTTCACTACAGCCACTCGGTAAGAGGTATCTCAGCTAAAGTTCACTACAGCCACCCGGTAAGAGGTATCTCAGCTAAAGTTCACTACAGGCACTCGGTAAGAGGTATCTCAGCTAAAGTTCACTACATCCACCCGGTAAGAGGTATCTCAGCTAAAGTTCACTACAGCCACCCGGTAAGAGGAATCTCAGCTAAAGTTCACTACAGGCCACTCGGTAAGAGGTATCTCAGCTAAAGTTCACTACAGCCACTTGGTAAGAGGTATCTCAGCTAAAGTTCACTACAGCTACCCGGTAAGAGGAATCTCAGCTAAAGTTCACTACAGGCACTCGGTAAGAGGTATCTCAGCTAAAGTTCACTACAGCCACCTGGTAAGAGGTATCTCAGCTAAAGTTCACTACAGCCACTCGGTAAGAGGTATCTCAGCTAAAGTTCACTACAGCCACCCGGTAAGAGGTATCTCAGCTAAAGTTCACTACGGCCACCCGGTAAGAGGTATCTCAGCTAAAGTTCACTACAGCCACCCGGTAAGAGGTATCTCAGCTAAAGTTCACTACAGCCACTCGGTAAGAGGTATCTCAGCTAAAGTTCACTACAGCCACCCGGTAAGAGGTATCTCAGCTAATGTTCACTACATCCACCCGGTAAGAGGTATCTCAGCTAAAGTCCACTACGGCCACCCGGTAAGAGGTATCTCAGCTAAAGTTCACTACGGCCACCCGGTAAGAGGTATCTCAGCTAAAGTTCACTACAGCCACCCGGTAAGAGGTATCTCAGCTAAAGTTCACTACGGCCACCCGGTAAGAGGTATCTCAGCTAAAGTTCACTACAGCCACTCGGTAAGAGGTATCTCAGCTAAAGTTCACTACAGCCACCCGGTAAGAGGTATCTCAGCTAAAGTTCACTACAGCCACTCGGTAAGAGGTATCTCTGCTAAAGTTCACTACAGCCACCCGGTAAGAGGTATCTCTGCTAATGTTCACTACAGCCACCCGGTAAGAGGTATCTCAGCTATAGTTCACTACAGCTACCCGGTAAGAGGTATCTCAGCTAAAGTTCACTACAGCCACCCGGTAAGAGGTATCTCAGCCAAATTTCACTACAGCCACCCGGTAAGAGGTATCTCAGCTAAAGTTCACTACAGCCACCCGGTAAGAGGTATCTCAGCCAAATTTCACTACAGCCACCCGGTAAGAGGTATCTCAGCTAAAGTTCACTACAGCCACCCGGTAAGAGGTATCTCAGCTAAAGTTCACTACAGCCACCCGGTAAGAGGTATCTCAGCTAAAGTTCACTACAGCCACCCGGTAAGAGGTATCTCAGCCAAATTTCACTACAGCCACCCGGTAAGAGGTATCTCAGCTAAAGTTCACTACGGCGCCACCCGGTAAGAGGTATCTCAGCCAAATTTCACTACAGCCACCCGGTAAGAGGTATCTCAGCTAAAGTTCACTACAGCCACCCGGTAAGAGGTATCTCAGCTAAAGTTCACTACAGCCACTCGGTAAGAGGTATCTCAGCTAAAGTTCACTACAGCCACCCGGTAAGAGGTATCTCAGCTAAAGTTCACTACGGCCACCCGGTAAGAGGTATCTCAGCCAAATTTCACTACAGCCACCCGGTAAGAGGTATCTCTGCTAAAGTTCACTACATCCACCCGGTAAGAGGAATCTCAGCTAAAGTTCACTACAGCCACTCGGTAAGAGGTATCTCAGCTAAAGTTCACTACAGCCACTCGGTAAGAGGTATCTCAGCTAATGTTCACTACAGCCACCCGGTAAGAGGTATCTCAGTTTTATTCCAATACTCCCACCCGGTAAGGGGTGTCACATCCATATTCCGGTACTGCCAACTGTTAAGATGGGTCGCATCTGTGTTCCGGTACTGCCATACAGGCATGGCGGATCTCAGCTTTATTCCAGTACTGTGTCCCCCCATAAAGGTTATCACATTTCTATTCTGTTACTGACATCCAGTAAGAGGTGTATTAGCTAAATTATAGCACTGCAACCCGGTAAGGGGTGTCACATCTATATTCCGGTACTAGCACCCAGTAAGGAGTGTGACAGCTATATTCCGGTACTACCACCCAGTAAGGAGTGTGACAGCTATATTCCGGTACTACCACCCAGTAAGGAGTGTGACAGCTATATTCCGGTACTACCACCCAGTAAGGAGTGTGACAGCTATATTCAGGTACTACCACCCGGTAAGGAGTGTGACAGCTATATTCCGGTACTTCCACCTGGTAAGAGGCGTGACATTTACACTGTAGAAGAGGTGTGACAGCTATATTCCAGTACTACCACCCAGTAAGGGGCGTGACAGGTATATTCCGGTACTACCACCCGGTAAGGAGTGTGACATCTATACCGGAGTAAGGGGTGTGATAGATATATTCCGGTACTACCACCCGGTAAGGGGTGTGACAGCTATATTCCGGTACTGCCACCGGTTAGGGGTGTGACATCTATATTCCGGTACTACCACCCGTACATGGTATCGCAGCAATATTCCGGCACTGCCCACGGATAGGCATATCGCTGTTGTACTTTGATTATATCACTCAACGTGGTAAAGTGCCATCATAAATTGTTTATGTTAGTTAGGTTTTTGTTTGATTGATTCTTTTCCTTGATCCACAGATATCGGTATGTACTTGTACAGTTGTTACAAAATGAAAAACAAAAATACCTCTCGTGTTTTTTATTAGTTAATTAAGATGTACGAATTATGGTTGGAATGTCATGATGTTAACTCATTGGTAATAATTACCATAAAAAATAAAGAGATTTTTTATGGTAATTAACAACTCCTTCGTTACAGTTGGCCACATTTATCTAGTATAGACCATCATTGTCATTCGGTTGTCATCAACTCCCCAGCGACAGTCCCTAACGACTGGACCTCAAACTTCTCCTGCCTAATAGTTGGCCATATTTATCTAGTATATACTATCATTGTCACGTGGTTGTCATTCAGTGAGTACAGAATGTAAATAGAGAGGCCTTAGGCTACCGCGTTTGAGGCAGGGTCTCCGACCAATATGGCCGCCTGTCATCGGTTGTTGCGGGTAGTGGAGAGCGTTTCTTATAGGGCTCACAGTACCCACATGGCGTTGTATAGAAGAGCAAGAGAAAGAATCTTCTAATCGAAGAAGATGAAAATATTTTATCAACAGAAATACCATCAGACATCGTTTGTAGTGTTGTTCAATATATTGGAGATTACATTGTGCGATCATTAGTGAAGAGACTGATTTATGAGGAGTGTGTAAAGATAATATTGTCAATAAACATACTTCCTATTCCAAACAGTCTCATATATTGCAAAAACAAAGATGGACTTATACAGCCTTAAAAATGTATACAGAACATTTGTGAGATTTGCGAAAGTATTTGCAGGGAATTTATAGCCAAGTCACCACTGCTCCTGACATCGGACAGGGCTATACATTTAATGACTGCAACCGTCTTCCGAATGTTTTTTTGGAAACAGTATTTGTCCTATAATCCGAATAGAATAACTTAGGTACTTGCGGAACGGCCACGCGCTCCTGTTCTGAAATTCCAAACATTTGAGTATTAATTTGCTGTCAAACTTAAAATAAGTAAGCAATAAAGTTAAAACTAATAGTATAATGTCCACCATGTTATACTCTTTAAGAAAAAAACATGCTGGAGATTTTGCTTGTATTAATTTGCTTTTTATAGTGATATTTGTGTTTAAGAACACGCTTTTATGAGTAAAATTGTGCGTGAGTTGTCTTTAACCTGTCACTGTAGCGAGAATAATAATAATAAAAGAATTTCTTGTGTATGGATGATAGTTTGATTCATTGTGATTAGTTTTGTATAAGACTCATTTAATGACTCAAACAAGTGAATGAGAAACTATTTTTTTTTGTAAACCATTGCAAACTCAGAAACAACATTAACATTAATTTATAAACAGTGTTGAAAAGCCGATTAATTTATAAAAATAAATCATTGTGGACTCCACTGGACAGATGATAAGGGGCAGCTCACGCAACATGATCGACAGCTCGGGGTCTTGATGTTGATGGAGAAGCAAGCTATCAAAGGTAAAAGAAAAGTTTATAAACATAGCACCGTGTTTTAGGAGGTGGGTTAATAAGCTCATGGGACAGAGTGTTTGAAATTATACTATGGGTATCTCATTCATGTTGATCTAGAGTTTGAAAAATGGAATCTCAACTACTCAGCGACCAATGTGTGAGTCTGGGATAAGCAAAAAGCCAGGAGAGCTCTGGTTACCGATCTTAATCAGAATCTCTCCATGTTCCAGAAATTGATAGATCTATCTATCCCAAAATCAAGATTTGGCGTTATGGTTTTTTTTTTATATATACAGTGCCACAATCAGCTGAATGATGAATAACAGCTGGACGATAAGGCAAGGTATAACATCAACTACCCGGCAGCCAAGGTCAAAGTGACGATGGTAAATGTTAAGTTAAAATATATTTGTTTCGAGCAGATATCAATTCCATTTGATAATTAATTATTTGACATATGTTTAATTTCGTGATCTAACTGGCTCTTAAAAATAAATATTTCAATCGACTTTTATTCCACAATCTAAAATAGCAATCCACTAAGCTCTAATGTCCAATTACACAGCTCTAAGATGGATGAGGCCTTCTTATCCTGAGTGGGTAATCCGAAAAGCAAATTAAATAAATAGGGTAACGAGCATCATCAAAATCTTAGGGCAACACCTCTACAATACTATAAGAGGAGGCGTACGTCTGAAGAATAAATCTGTAAGAGACATTCGGCATGAGCAGAATCGAAGGTTGCATAATCGCCTTTATCAAACATTGAAAAGCGGTCTGTTGAGCTTTCCCCACAACATTTTACGCCGTTCTTCTCAATTCGTTCAAAGGGTGGAAGCATCGTCAGAAATTCACAATTCTTACAAAATGAGCAGTACCCTAGGACACTTGGAGTGGAGGAAAATCCTGAATACCTTGGTAAATACCTCGAACGGCAGCCAGAGCTGCATAAGTGTTAAAAAATGTCCACTATATGAAGTAAGTGGTCCTAGAATGTTTACACATTGACCATTTATGTTAAATGTATGGTATTCACACCATTTTAATTGAGGACAAATTAAAATTTCTCAATGTGTAAACTGTAATTTAAGAGGCGAGTCAAGCTCTTGGAACAGAAGTAAATTGTTAAAGATTTCAGGGAACATAAAAACAAATGACATGATTTAACTCATCAGTATTAGAATTTGATACAGAATAAGCCTGGCTTGATAAAAAATACTGGGGAAATGTGGCCTCTCCGAACTAGCCAAAAGCAGAATGCACATTTGAAAGGGTTATAGAGCCAACATAACCTTGGCTTTAATAAGACAACGATAGTTAATAACTAATCTAAAATTCCTACCAGGTTTAGAAACATGGAATGCTGGACTATCATAAGTAAAACGTAGAGAGCTCGATAACTCATCCTCAATAAGTCCTTGAATCATGCCATGTTAGATCCAGAACCAAACGACTCTTTGACCAAAAATCCACTCACAAGATGATATACACCTAAGATCCTTAGATATCAGGATAATATATGCCCATTATGGTACAGAATGTATAACTGAATTTTTGCATATATAACTATATAGAGTATATCGAGAGAAAGCGATATCTAGAAGACTGATAATCGCATATAGATCAGCCAATAGCAGTTGTTTATTATAGTTTTTTTTGTACTCTAAGCTATCTTCCCTTCGGTAGCTGTGGTGTTTCTGAATTCTGTTGTTTGTTCTTCTTCGTCGTGTTTGTAATTATTTGTTTGTCTATTCGCTTAGAGAGAGATAATCTGTCAAACCACCTATGAGCGAAGGAGAGGCAAGAAATTCTGCAAAAATAATGTTTTAGTTAGTTGATCTGCTTGATTTCCTTATGTATACTAATGTAGTTTTATAAAATTATTGTGTTTGAATACATCTGTATATCAATGTTATTTGGTAAGTGAATTGTCTGTCTTGTGTGCTTAAATTAGATTTTTAGTGATAGCTTTTACTGCAATCAAAATGTTGTTTAAGTTATAATTCCACACCCTTCTTAATCATTATTTATGTCGTCAACAAATGTTTCGTTAAGATCTAGTTCCTAGACGCGTCTGAAAATATGAATTAAACATTTTTGGTTGCTATCAGCTATATATTTTATTTATTATGTTGAATGTTAAAAGCTTTGGCTAAAAGCATATAGGCTAAATTGGATTGTAACTCATTTCACCAATGATGATATTCACCAGGGCACTTCAAAATCTGAAGCCACTATAAGGTATTAAATCTAGATCTGGGATCAGAACTTAATTCATGTTTGTCAATTACCATTATTGCTTTTGTGATTATCAATGTTTGTCATTTTGACTCATTGGAACTTATTGTTTCCCACTAACTTTACATATCCCACAAAAAGTTTAATCCCAATCAGAGTCTTAACACATTTTGAAAGGGATCAGCTGATATCCACTGGCTGTTCATTTCTAATTGAGCTATTAATTAATGACACTTTCTAAAGAATAGTCGGCCTTAGTTTGTAACAATGACTACATTCGCTCATTTACACTCATCACACTAATTTGAAAACCATATTCGCCCATATCTTGACGATCGGCATCTTAAGAATAGATATAAAATAAATATGATCTTCTATTTGAATTATGATGATGGTGCTAATCTATTCCATGTAATCTCGGTAATTATGCATTTTCTAGACACTTGCATATATGAGATTATATATATCCAGGAGATTCAGTAGAACACCTATTATCAGAATCAGAAACAATTGGGGCTGGAGCTGTTTCCGATAATGGAAATTTCCGATTATCAGGTTACATTATTTTAGTAATTGTGAACAGTAAATGTGTAGCCTATAAGTATAAGTATTATTTTAAAAGTATGTAGAGCATTACATTACAGTATAGTTTTAAAATCATACTTTAAATCTTCCTTAACACTCTACCATACTTACTATAAATTTCATTTTTGTTGTTGTTCTAGAACTCAAGAAGATATATATATATATATATATATATATATATATATATATATATATATATATATATATATAATGTAAATATATATAATGTAAATTATTTTACACAAGTGTTTTTACGATTAATATTGATTATTCCTTTTTCTCACTTATTCATGTTTCGGATAACCCGGGTTTCTGATAATCAGGGTTTGGATAGTCGGGGTTTTACTGTATATTAAAATTGAAAAACTTGTTTTTTTGTCTGATCGTGAAAACACAAACTTTTAATCAATTGTTCGGTATGTATGCAGTTTCCAGACACATACAACAAATATATCTCGAGATATTCTGGAAAAACTACTTTCGTGGCAAATGATCTATGGTGGCGACACAATTATAATAGGAACTTCGACTAACCATAAAACCAAAATGTTCCCACAGAAAAGCCGGCCAGTAGGCTGTCCCAGAGGCCAAGCACTCGATTTTAAAGCTAATTATGAATTTTTGAGTAAACCCTCAAACCGCAATTGATTTATTTTCTGTCGGTTACAGTGTTCCTCTCCTGGTAACCGACACAATTTCTGTCGGTCAGCAACTACCAGCTTAATCACTTATTATAGTAGACACATTAATGATAGCGGCATGATTCGAACATCTTTGGAAAGTGGAGGAGTTCTTGTTTCCAAACATAGTCCGTTTTGTTTCTGAGACGAAAGCAACTGTGAAAAAGAATAATAAGGAAATGAAGTAATCGAGTTGGCACAGTAGTTATAGGGCTTAACATCAGCCGTGTTGCACCATCGGATATACCGGTAATCTCTTATTATAGCGCACCTATTAACAATATCGGCATGTTTAGAATATATTTAGAATGATGAGGAGTTCTCAATTACAATCATTTTATGTTTGTTTTGTTTCTGAGTAGAAAGGAACAGCGAAAAAGAGAAATAAGAAAGCCAAGTTAGCAAAGTGAAAGCTTCTTCCATTGTGGTAGGGCCTACAAGTATTTTGCTTGTAAATGTTACAAGCATATTATTATTAAATTATTATTATTAAATTATTATTAAATTAAATTATTATTATTAAACATATTATTATTAAATTATTATTATTATACATTATTATTAAATACAGCGGTGTCCCGGTAATCCGAAATAATTGGGACCGAACCCATTTCGGATTACCGAATTATTCGGATTAAACAGATTCTCCTAAAATATACTAAAAAAAAAAAACATAAATAATATGCTTAACATTAATACAGTACTTCATTTTTTAGCGCAATAAGAGCCTATGTGATAAGAAATGAACCCTTTAATCGAAGACTATATTAATCTGAAACGTTCGATAGAACTCCGTTTTTCAAGACAAAAAGTTAGTCACTAGCGGAAATTGATTCCGGGACCAGCTCTACTTGATGCCGTTGCAATTGCCACTAGTCCACGTTAACAGATGACGGAAATCGTATGCATATTTCTGGCGTTCTCACGTTACCTCAGACAGCACTGTACCCAATTCCTATAATTATCTTATCAAAAGTTCGAACTGGTGTGTATATATATCTCAGTTTTGTTATAACACACACAGACGATGCAGCTGCCTTGATCTCACAATAAGATACGCAGAGCAACACCCCGAAGTGACCCCAGTATATACCACGTTTTTGAGACGCTGACATAATTTAGTTTCTAGGGAGAGGAATTTTTTCAAACCAAAGTAACATTTGAAAATTTTACTAACAGTACAGTACATAAAATAATATCATCTTGTCATTTTTAGATTTGTAAAGTAGTGGTTCTTACAGTAACTGCATTTTTATTTTTCCCAAATTTCTGTTCCGAATTAAGTGGACTTTCGGATTAACGAAGTTCAGATTAGCGGGACTTTACTGTATTGTTACAGCAATTGACACCAAAGTTAAAATTTCAAAAATAGATCTATCTGTAATTACTGTGTATAGGACAGTGGCGTTGTCGATATTTTGGCTGAAAATTATTTTTCATACATAGCTAAGAAACAAGAATATGAAGTTTTTTCAGTGGAAAAGCCAGAAAAATGATGAAAACGAAGAAAAGTGGGAAAATGTTTGTTTCATGAAATATAGCGATGTGGGTACTGAAATTATTAGAAATTTCCCCCCGATCATGAATATCACTAGGTGTTTACAATTAAATTATTATTAAGCACGTTAGTGCCGGAAATGCGCCGATTTCAGTAAGGTTAGTTCTGTTAGGATAGGGTTTGGTTTGGTTTGGTTAGGTTATGTTTGGTTTGGTTAGGTTATGTTTGGTTTGATTAGGTTATGTTTGGTTTGATTAGGTTATGTTTGGATTGATTAGGTTATGTTTGGTTTGATTAGGTTATGTTAGGTTTGGTAAAGTTAAATTAGGTTAAATAAACCTTTGAACTTTGAAGGGTTTTAACCAACTATGCTATAAACCAACTAATATTAACAAACCAAACCTAATATAACTAACTTGAACCTGACATAACCTAACCAAACCTTACACTACCCATTTATCTTATAGAGATGTGATTATGTAATATTTTTTTAAATACTGTTATAGTTCAATTTTTATAATGATAGAACCAGGCACCGGAAGCGGCGGTAGGTGAGAGGCAAGGAAATCATTGTAAAGGGTGGTTAGTAGTGTACAGCTGAGTCTACAGTTATAAAAATTGTACTATACCATGGTAACACATTGTTGCATGAGTTTTACACGGTTATATTAGTATAATTTTTTCAAACCCCTTAATAACATATAGTAGTTTTATATTTCCTAAAACTAGTTCAGAATTTGAAATGTTATGGTTTCTTGGAATGTTTAAATTTAGCTGTATTATATTGTTTCCTAGGTGACCCCCATCCTTTCTTGTATTTACAAAATACATTTTTCTAAGATATCAGGTCACATACAAATTTTCTTTGCTTAAAGTGTAATATTATATTATTATATAGCCTGGTTTATTTCAAGTAAAATAGTATCCGAGTAGGTTTATATAATTTTACTATTTTTTAAGTAAAGTCTGTAAAAGCCCTAATAAATGCTCTATAAATATCTAAAAAAAAGGTGGTTTGGGAAAATCTAAAAGAATAATCTAATAAATAATAAAATCTAATAAAATAATTTAATTGGAAAACCAGTCATTTATTCGTGGTTAGTATAAAAAACATATTGGTTAAATGAAAACATATTGTTAAATAATAAAAATTTTTTGAAATGTTTTTTTTACTGTGATATAAAAACTAGTTTTTTGATTTTTCAGTAAAAAGAGTTTACGGTTCAAATCAACCTTATCAAGATTTATAAACTCATATTTTACCAATTTTTAAACAAGAATTTGTATTTTCAGAAGCATTTAGAAAGTGCATAGGCCCAATTACCAATTGTTCTTTGTCAACAATTTTTTAATATGGTGAACATGGATATAGCCTATATAATTATTGGTTTTGCAACTATTTTACTTACCTAACCAAACCTAACCTAGAACTTGTTCTAATTGTCTATACGCAAAAGAATTTCGTAATTTTCATCAAAATGGGGTACCTGGCCTCGGAGCTGCCTGTCAGTTGTCCATCCATAGGGAATATGTGCATTATCTTTTTGTGGTTAGTCAGTTTGTATTGGTTAGGTTGTATGTAATGGTTCCAGGCTTTAAAATTCACTATCGGATTCTCTAAAGGCCGAGAGTAGTGTGCGGAGGTTTGAAAAACAGATTAATGAGTTGTTGGTGCAGGGCTGCCACTACAGCGATGGAGAATTCTCAAAATAACTTTCCCCTATTTCCTATCACCACATGCTAATAATAAAATTATCTGATGATGTTATGTAAGGTTAATTTTATTTAAATAGCCAATAATCTGTTTTTGACTAAATGTACTAGGCTATATATAATGACGCTATTATGTGGCTTGTATGGCTGTTTGAAATAAAGATTATTTTCTTTCTTTCTTCTTTATTATCTTTGGGAATATGGCCATCACAGGTGATTTGCTGTAGAAGTAGTTTTTCCACGATATCCAAAATAGTGTTTAAATTTGTGTTTATGACAAAGGTTATGGTGTGATCATTCTAGGCCTACCATTGGTAGACTAACTGGAGAGCTATCATCATTGCTTCCACCATTGAACTCATGTTATGGAGAATTACGTATTGAACATCACTTGAAACTACAGTGCCCTCCAATATCACTCGATAACATTTAGACCATTAACAAAACAGTATAACACCACAGTACGTGTATGGGTGGGCAGGTGGGTCAATACTACTCTACGTACTTACACAGTGGCTGGAATTAACTTCTGCTCTTGTCAATATAACACTGCTAGAATATATCCAGTCGAATGTTACACAGTCAAAAGTGGAGGTATAATTGCAAATTTAAACAGTGTAAACAATCAATTTGATTGTTCAATTCTGTTGTTTACCTCGTCGTTGTTATTAAGCAAGCCTTAAATTCCTTTGTTTGATATGTTCCTATTACACCATACTACATTTCCCCCATCAAGCATACCATGGCTCTTACTACAACTGCTGAGCTGTACATTTGTTTATTATTAAAAGAATGTTATTTTGATATATGACTGCTGATATAAGTTACTAGATATTGTAATTCCAAGAAATTTCATTGGAACACTACATTTTGATAGCTAATAATGAGTTTGCATGTGTATTAACAATAAAATAAACAGTATAACAAGTCAAAACTATTTATAGCGCTGATCCTTAATCTAGTGTTAATTAAGTATTAATGGCTTTATACACTGATTATGGTTATTTCTAGATTTGGACACTTGGGGCCCTATTTAACGAGGCAACTAGTTGTCCAGGTCATAGGCAATTAGTATTTTGAAATGGGCAGTTGGTGGCCGACCACACCAAGGTGATTTTGTTTGCATTCATAAATATGGTCTCACTCGAGGAACTTATTTTACTTGCGTTACTTATTGAAAAGAGAAAACGTAGAGTTAAAAGAATGCATGTACATTCAATTACATCTGCTAGATTGGATAAAGGATTATACTACAGCCTTTCTGATGTTTTTTTTTACAAAAGTGTCACAACTCCTAGAGAGTGTGTATAAAAATATGTTAAATATTATAAACAAAACTTAAAACTCATTATATATTTAATCGAAAGAAAAAAAAATATAACAGTACTAAGGGACTCCCCTGCTTGTGAACATAAAAATCTTCTGTGACAAGCTTATTAATCTTGTCATCCTTCGAGTTTATCTTTCTCTTAAATATACTCATTCTCTTTTAAAACTACATCATTATGGTCAGTATCCATTTTAATAGTGATTTATAAACTTACAGGATCAAAGATAACACAATGGAATGTTGTCACAACCTAGTTATAGGTTATGTTTGTCTACAAGCTCGTCATATGTCAGGTCCAGGTCGTAATGTTTACCATCTGAAGATCGCAGGTGTTCATTTTCGCATCCTACATGCAAGCAACTAGTTGCCTTGTGTAGTACACTCAATTAAAGCCAATGTTTTTGCTGTTGACGGTACAGTTGCATCCTAGGCATCTGCTCAGCCACTGATTGCCGGCCGGGCAACTGCGGTTGGCCCATGTAATAAGGTCTCTCTTAAACGATGTATCCAGATGAACTGGGCAACCAGTTGCCACGTGTAATAAGGTCTCATTTAAACAATGTATCCAGATGAACTGGGCAACTAGTTGCCACGTGTAATAAGGTCTCATTTAAACAATGTATCCAGATGAACTGGGCAACTGCAGTTGGTCCGTGTAATAAGATATCATTTAAACAATGTATGCAGATGAACTGGGCAACTGCAGTTGGCCTGTGTAATAAGGTCTCTTTTAAACAATGTATCCAGATGAACTGGGCAACCAGTTGCCATGTGTAATAAGGTCTCATTTAAACAATGTATCCAGATGAACTGGGCAACTAGTTGCCACGTGTAATAAGGTCTCATTTAAACAATGTATCCAGATGAACTGGGCAACTAGTTGCCACGTGTAATAAGGTCTCATTTAAACAATGTATCCAGATGAACTGGGCAACTGCAGTTGGTCCGTGTAATAAGATATCATTTAAACAATGTATGCAGATGAACTGGGCAACTGCAGTTGGCCTGTGTAATAAGGTCTCATTTAAACAATGTATCCAGATGAACTGGGCAACCAGTTGCCATGTGTAATAAGGTCTCATTTAAACAATGTATCCAGATGAACTGGGCAACTAGTTGCCACGTGTAATAAGGTCTCATTTAAACAATGTATCCAGATGAACTGGGCAACTGCGGTTGGCCCGTGTAATAAGGTCTCTTTTAAACAATGTATCCAGATGAACTGGGCAACTAGTTGCCACGTGTAATAGGGGGCTTAGAATTATTGATGGTAATTATTAATAGTTTTTTAATTAGCATAATATGTGTTGGTACATATACAGTACAAGTATACGTCACACAACAAAAATTTATTACAATACAAGTACAAAATGCACAATTATTATGGTGACCGATTTCAGTGAACCACGCTCGCCTTCCTCAGACCAGAGGGATTCACAAAAGAATGGAAAATGGTGTTCAACAACTCAATTTAAAATGGTGTTAAATTCACCGAAATCGATCACCATAATATTTTTGCATTTTGTTCTTGTATTGTAATATATTTGTGCTTATATTGTAATAAATTTTTGTTGTGTGACGTTTACTTGTACTGGTAATTATTAGAATTGTTTGGTTTATAGTACTTAGTTAAATAATACCAAAGAGTTAGGGGTTAATTTGCATTGTTGTCAAAATTGAAAAAAAAACTTCCTACTTGTTATTTTAAGTATTACATATATTATGTTACAGCATTCAAAGAGACAAAAAGTAATATTAAATATCTGCAACTAATGGGCGATGTTGATAATATGAATTCAAATTCAAGTTATAATATTCAGTCTGAATCAACACAGCTTATTGAACATTCGGAGGTCCCATCATCCCCCCCTCCGTCCTATGAACATGTCCTGGCTGAGGTGAGTTTTCAGCACACAAAATCAACTAATTATAAGACAATTTAATTAAATATTGTGATGAAAATATTTTATTTTTGTACATGCAATATTTTAAGTATACATATAGATACAGGAATGCTGTAAGAAAGTATTTTTATAAAAGAATAATCTGGGATAAAATATTACACTTGCCTATTTGCATTCTTAGCAAGAATCAAGAATTTTTACTGTCATAAAATATTGAAAAAAATGCATTTACAACATCAGAGTTATTTTATTTTTATTATTTTTTATTACTTCACTTGCCAGTTCACATGGGTCTGCAGGCCTGTGCGTGAACTTTATTCAATGAGTGAAGTACCAACCGCTGGCTCAGTGGGGATTCGAACCTTGGAACTTGCCCTCCGCAGTCCGGCCTTAGCCACTAATCCAACACGCTGGCATAAGTTAGAACTAAACTTGTGTTATCAAAATTAATCAATTAATGGCTGGATAGGTCTTTATGCCTAAATAAATTTCATACAATAAATTCACACAATAAATTTCATGAAAATCTACAAAATTTATATACAAAACAAATACAATATAATATGTACAACACAAAATAAAGAATGTATATACACAATACAACTGATACTGAATTGAAAATAGGATAAATATAATTAGGCCTATGATAATAGTAGAACTATTATAGTAGGCTAATCTTATTTATATTCATATTTTAGGACTAAGACTTAATTTACAATTACTACAGGCCTACTCAATAGAAATCAAAATCATTTTCATAAAAGATCATTAACTTTATACAAACATTCTTTTATACTATTTTAAAACTATATTTAAATTTAGTTAGTTTTGTTGTTTTCTCTCAACTGGCATATAATTGTATTGTTTGGTGGCTGTAAAGAGCCAATTTTGTTGAGAAGTGCTGTATGATTTTGCTCAACTTTTATATTATTTTTAATTGTAGTGTTGTATTTGTGTATATAAATTGATTTAAATCATTAAATAAAGTGAATTAAATACAAAAAGTGAGAGTAAGGACCATACATCTAACTTAAAAAATAAGAGCCTGCAGTGAGTTCGGCTCGGAACATTGCAAATAGTTCTTAGAGCTTTTTTTTATTATGAAAAGGCTTTCAGAAAAAGAGCTATTTCCCCAGGTAATGATTCTATAATTCAGTAAACTTTGCATTTGAGCGTTGTGAACTTGAAAGAAAGTTTCAGATTTTACTCTATTTTTAAGTCTTCTCAACATATAAAGACCCTAACACATCTTACACGTTCGCTCCGGCGGTTGTTGCGTAACAACTGCGTATCGGGCGCCAAGAGCAGATGTTGTTCTTGAACAACCTGTGACGCTCAGCTGATTGTAATCTAACTTCCGGTTTTGTAAATATGCTTTTGAGATTATGGTTGTTCAATTTGGCAATTTGCACACGTGTTACAGCACTGATATTTTAAATAAACATCATCTACGGTACATCATTGATCTGATTTCAGCAGTGAACGTGTTAACCTCCTTCCTTTCAAGCAACTGCGGTAATCTTGGACTAAATCTTGTATTGGACATGTGACAATTTAATGTGTAGAGTGTAAGCCACACAGGGCAGTAACGGCTTTACTGTACATGTAATTTTTATTTTCTTTGAACCATACATATCAGTAAAAACAGCAATAAATTCAATTAAAACTTTGTATAGTCTAAATTAATTCATGACCAGCTACTTGTAGCCACAGTTATTTCAGGCCAGCAGAAGACTTGTCGTGTAGCTATTTACTATTCTATTATCACTACTATTTTTGAGAAGGGAAGTTCATAGGAAGAAAAAGTTCACTGGCCAAAGAGCAGCTTAGGCTGCGCACACAGAAATAAACAATTCTTTCTTTACACAGCAGATGATGTGGAGAAGGGTAACAATTACAGTACAACCTAAAGCTGGTAAGCTATCTGAAGAATGCTCACCATTTTTGGTACTTTTTGAAAAATCATAGATCAAAATCCTTTTACGAAATAAAAATTATATTTATATGTCTGAATTCCTTCTTTACTGTTTTCTTTTTTTTTTATGAATATGGAATTAAAAATTGCCAAATTGTTTAATTTATATAGTAACAGTTAATTAACGGTCATTTTTTATTTGGACAAATCGAGCTAAAGTTTAATTGAACAAACTAATTACTTTTGTTACTATACTAAGTACTCGTAATATTAACTATCACTGATATATTTAATATATAATATAACACTAATAAATAATATTTTAATATTGCCACGTAACCGCAATCGTCCACACATACAAAATGGAGTCAGTGCACTCATTAAATCAGTTGTTGAACATACAAAACAAGTACAATGTTTGCATTCTAGTGGTGAAACGTCTTACTGACATCTTTAGAGACCATGTTTAGCACCAGATTCCACATTAATACTGAATTTAATGACATTAAAACTTTGATCCCATAAAATTATGGAATCCACATTCTGTTCCCTCCCAAAATGTTCTCCTAAAATAATTATAATTGTAGTAGGGAGTGAATGAAAGTTTTTAACCCCTCGGTGTGTTTCGACGTACTCAGTATGTCATGGTCTATTAACGCAATAATACCGAGTCACCGTAGGTGTTGAAACGGACGACAAACGGTCTAAGGCGTTGTATTGTAGCCAGGTACAGCGCTGAGATCGTCAGTTCAAATCCAGTTTGGGCTGGTACTTTTTACCGTGCAACTTATAGAGGCACTGGTCTGTGGCATAGTGGCGTAGGGCCCATCTTAAATAAAGGGTGTCTGGCTTGGGGGGTGGAAGTTGATGGGGTCAGTGTTTCTATAATAGTTCCACGGTACAACACCTGCTTTGCTAATTTTTACTTATGATAAGAAGAGGAGGACACGTTTTTACCCTCTATTTTGAATTGGCTGTATTTTTGTAATTTTTGATATTTAATATATGTAAAGTTCATTAAAATACATGCAAATAACTGTACATAACAATAATAAAACCAGACGTATAAAAATTCACATGTAAAAACTGAACATAAAAAATATTTACATTAAAAAGTGGGACATTAAAAAAAAAGACATGCAGAAGGGCTAAAGATTTTTATTGCTTACACTAAATAAATCTTGGATAGTAAAATATTCTTGTCCCCCTGATAAATTTGCCAGTGGTCTTGATCGGAGGGTTCTGACATTTTTGAAAGATATAACGGCGTCAAGCAACATCGATTGTGGCTGTTGCTTGGATGGGTGATGGTATAGTGATTCTGTCCTTGCACGTAGCACGCCTGCCCAGTCACTGGTGCTGGTGGTGGTCAGAAGTCACCTTTAAGTTGTTCATTTCCAGGTTAAGTTTTAGAGGTTTGTATTGACTGTTTGGGAAACATTTTACTGCTATAATGTGTGCAACCCTGAGCTATGTCCTGTTTCCATGGAGGTGTCCTGCAGTAATCTGAACCAGTTTTTCCAGATTAAATGAAAAAAAAAAAAAATTAAAAAAATTATATAATAATATTTTTAGTGACATTGAAGGTTAATTGATCATAACAAAACACAAGTTTATTATAAGTACACATTTTTTTAAGTGTCAATTTCTGTAAACCATGTTTACCATCCTCAGATCGGAAGCACTAAAAAAGGAATAAAACTAGTTTTCAACTAATGCTACTTTTATTCCAAACACTTGCCACATTTAAGGAATTATGACTAACAGTACACTAACAGTTGATATGATTTCTTACTTGCTAAAAAGAGAACGCAATATCAGTTAACCAATAATTAGTTAGCCACCATTTATTTATTCAATATTGCAGCTTTTGTGTTTATTGTCACTGTGACATTTCATTTGCAAGTCCCTCTAGTCTGAGGACGGTAAACATGGTTTTCCGTTTGTATTTGTCAATGAGGCTCCCATTCTCCCCTACACCCAACCAATCCTCCCACTGGCCAATGACATCACCTTGTTGACTTTTTTGGACAACACCTCAAGTGTCCAAAAAATTGCTGAGGCTGAAACATGCAACACTCTGGAAATGGGGTTTCAGTTGTTTAACCCGGAGTTTAGTCACATTTAATAACTAACTATATGCTACGTTCAGCATCTTTAAAAACTTGCAATGATCTTTGTACTCGCTTTAAATTGTAATTAGTGCTGTTCTCATTTTTCACCCAAATTCCCAAAAATAGAATTTGAATATTTAATATTATTACAGGGACATTTTTCTTATTTTCAAATTTAGTGTACCTGTTCATATTAATTTTCTGAACACATCATAAACATGGAAAATATGTTGAGTCCATGCTGTTTGTTCAAATGTCTAGACCAACTTGAAAAAATCCTTAACAAACTTATTAGTTGGTCTTAATTTATTGTTTGATTATATTTGTTTTACAAATATTGGTTTACTTTAAATTGTGTGTGAAGTTGAATTTACATGTACAAAATGAATAAAAATTAAGAATACTTGCAGTGTGGTTTCAGTTTGGAAGAAAATGATCTGACCACTGTTACTACATTTTAATTTGAAATATTATTTCTTAAAAAAACATAACCTTAACAAAAATTTAAAAATGATATTCACAAACACTTCAGCCCTAAAAAATCCAACTAATGCAAACTATTAACTATGAAAATCATAAACGTTAATATTAGCGATTATAGAGCAGATATACAATTTTAAAATAACCGGAGAATAATTCTTATTAGTTTTGGCAATTGACAATCATCTTCTGTTGGTGTTACCACTGTCATTAAGGCACTAAGATGGCAAGAACTCCGAGTTCTACATTGATCAAACCTAAAATTGACTACGTTTTTGGTGATGAGCCTCAACGATTCATCTTTTGCCAAACAAAGTTATCTCATTCTACTTTTGGAAATTTCAGTTATTCTATTTCTTCCTGTAATAGTCATATTTATACCTCAGTCTTCATTTGGTTCTTGTTTTGTGAATATTGTTCACTAGAAACAAGTATTATGCTTCTGTTTATCTGTGATGTTTATACTTATTATTCAATGTGTATTTTTATACTTGTAAAAATGTAGTTCTCTAATTTATTTCTCTGTTAATTTTATTACGTTGTTTTGACTAGTAAAGCAAATCATTGCCAAATCAATGCGGCAAATAGAAGTTTTTCAGCAGAAGTAATTCATTTTTAAAACACATGAATTTTTTACAAGCAAGAAGTCAAAATGCCAACTTGGTCATTGGCAATCTCCCCACTTAGCAAAATAAGATTTGTGATTAGTTTGAAGGTGTTTTCATTATGGCGTGTGGTTGAGTTTAAGTTGAATGTCATCAATTACATGTGATTTTTGCATGTAACAGTTTTTTGCATTTTTACATGTAATAGTTTCATATAAGTTTTACTTATGTATTCAGGGGCCTAAGTATTCATAATATTCATTTTAAAAGATTAAACACTATTAGAGTAGAACCTGTAATCCGAATGTCCACTAATCTGAACGCCACTACGAGAAAGTATACCTAAAGTATATATATGGAAATTACAATTTTGTACTTTGAAAATTTTCAGTACCTTTTCATTTAGTTTATGTTAAGAAGTGAATAGAAACAGTCCTAATGAGGCGACATTACAGTTTGTATGTATTGATTATTTTTCAGTTTTTATATAACTATTTACCAGGTTCAGTTTCTAATTTTTATCATAAAAGCAATATTATCAAATATATATGATTAGGAGTATAATTTTTATTTACTATATTTAATTTTTATATTGTATATACGTTGAATAAATATTACAATTTTTTAAACTGTAAAGCATTTCTCTTTTTTCTTTAAACTTTGAGTATGATCTATTTTAGCCTTATTTTAAACTTTTTATAAATGTGAAAATAACAGTATGTTCTGTAATCCGAACAATTTGATAATCCAAACAACCCCCGGTTTTAATTAGTTCGGATTAAAGAGGTTCTACTGTATTGATATAAAGAAAATTGATAATTTTGCTGTAAATATGTTGGAAAATTTGCCTTTTTTCTATTTTGGTGTTTGAGATTGTGTTGTTCACAATATCGCTACTTGTTTAACGTGTTCACTGCTGAAAACGCAACCAGTGATGCCATGCTCTATGTGCCAGACGTCCATAGTGTTATAAATATATTTTGATGCGCTGTCCTTCCTGGAACAATAAGCAAGTTTATTTATTTGTGTGGCTTAATTTGGTTATAAGTAGGTTTGTAGTTTTGTTCGGATTAGTTTGTTTTGAGTTCTGGGTATTATATAATGTTAAATGAGTTCTATTTATATATCATATTTATTGCTCAAATGACCAGGAAAAATATAAAATAATTTAACATTTTGAAGTATTATTTCATATATATCCCCTTATTTTAAGAGTTTTACAAGTTGTTACTACCAATAAGTATTTTATGTACAAATGTAAGCTGTTTTCTTCATCCAGTACTTAACGGTCTAAATGACACCCTTCAGCGTTTTCAGCATATTACAAAGAAATGTTGTGCTATGTGCTGACGATGCCTATGGACGTCATTAAATATATTTTATAAAAATAAAATAAATATTGCTCTTATTAGCAAAAATACAATTCTGGTTTATTTTAAGACATATTTAAATATTTTCATAAATTTTCAATTTCCACCATACCACATCATTACACCATTGCTGATCAGCAATGAATTCGCTAATGTTAAATTGTAATATTAATGACTCCTAGCGATGCAGGAAACCGTAATTGTACAATGTCATATCCAATTCAATTCAAACATCTTTATTCATTACTGCATACATTTATGACAATACAGATTGAATAGTGTCACTATTACTAAGACATAACATGTGTTATTCACAATCAATCTAATATATTAAAGTCTACAGATTACTTGATTTAGCCCTCATAAAATTCTTTAAATAAATAGAATATAGGTTGAATTAAGTATTATTTTAATTTTTTTAAAGGGATTTTATATAAAAATGTCAAGCCAATATAAGAAATTTAATTTTTAATAATTATCTATTATGTGCCTAAAAACTATTGTATTTCTGGTATTATATGGATTAAGAGAGGCCATTTCATTATTGTGTACAGTGTAAGTAATTGTCTCCAGTATGTGTTGACTGAATACTGTTAATATCCACAGTTCTAAAAATAAATGTTTCACAGTTTCTTTTGATTTTAAATTTAATTTAACTAATAGCTTTTTTTTATTTTTAGTATCCTGCTAAGATTTAATTTAGAAGTTGCACCATATACACTAATTCCATAACTACAGTAATATGGGGATGTATTAATGCAACATAAATTTGTTTAAAGGTTTCTTGATTGCATATCTTTAACATTTGCCTAAGAGCATGAATACCGGGTGATATTTTATTCAGTTCAAGTATACTGATTTGAAAAATAACTTGGGCTTAGACTTCGGATTGCGTTGAAATCCTCAACTGAGTGGCAGTCGGCAGTTCACTCATTGAATAAAGTTCATATACAGGCTTGTGGACATATGAACTTATAAATTTAGTAAAAATAAAAGCTTAAAAACTTAAGTGTCATACAATATACAAAGGATGAATGTAAGTGAACCAATTTACAAAAATTTTACTTATATTTTCTTCTGTTTTGCACTAGGAATCAGTCAATATAGTTTAGCTGAAGTGTCAAGATAATTTGATGAGTTAGATTACAGAGAATATCCCATATAAGTTCACTAGCATGATTTTTGTTCAAATTAACAATTTTCTTGTACGATTATTTAACACTTTAGCTGCCGTGTCAGTCCAGTACGCTGGACGGCTCTTTGTCTCAGCTAGATGCCGTCAGGGCACTATGCCCGACATTGTTGCTCAGTAATCTTTTGGTTTTTTAGTGTTACTCGACAACAATAAAAAATACTTAATAAACCTTTAAATTTTGGCAGGTTCTACAGGCAATTTGTTGAGAATATAGGCCCTACAGACATATTTAGTGAATTTTGGTATTTAAATAATGTAATACATATTGAAAACTGGATTGCTTTCATCATGCAGTCCGTGTAGCCAAACCAGGAAAACAAATTTACCTAAAAATGTGTCAGGCCGATATGCCCGACAGAGTTTTTTTATGTGCCGTATGACTATGTATGTAGTATTTCTATACTCAGGAATGGTAGTACATTATAAATAATACATCATTATTTTAAAAATTTGCATAAAGATTTTTGGCAATTTAGAGCAAAAATACTCATAATAAGGATGGCAACTAACGTGTTAAATTTGAAGATAAATGTTAGAGATAGATTATAGATGTTAATATTTAGCTTGATGGATGGATATATCTTTTAAGTGTCAGGTTTCCGATTCACCGGTGGATGGAGAGCAAGAAAAAAATGGCGAAGAGGAGCAGGAACGCAGTCAGGTTCAACGTCCACAAATAATACACAAGTCTAGCAAGGAATTGTACAAGGCTGTTGCTGCTCAGTGGGGCATCACCTGCAAGATGAGTGATCACTGCCGCTGCCTGGACTGCCAGGTCTGTACTGTTAAATATCTTAGTCCTTGACAGTCTTATTATTACATATTCAAGCCTAAAAAAGCTAATTTGTACTTAAAACATTCTTTAAAAATCTTTTTATTATTATTAATTGGTTATCAAGTTTTTTTGATAAAGTAATATTCCTATAACATTTTATTAAAGGTAAAAAAATTTTTTTTCATTTTTCAAAATGAAAAACACCTTAATCCCTTCAGTTATATGTAAAACATTTAGTTCTAAAATATTAAATTTGTACTTTGAACGGTTTTGTCTTAATCGTGAAAACCGATTTAAGATTTAAAATCAGCTAAATTCATCACTTCATAAGGTTACAGTGTTCTAATGTATTGGTCAATAAATGTTTACTTCTTAGCTCTAGATCCGGTTGTAGCACACATTACGTGTGGTGAGATTTATCGCTTATCCTCGGAGGTCATTTACAGATTTTTAGAACCAACATAGCACAATGTAACACAGAATTTCATTACCTATATAAACCAGGAAATGTCATAATTTTATTTGCAATAGTAATAATGTAATAAGTAAAATAGACATGCAAAACATAAGTGCAAGTTCAAAAATTGCCGCCGACTGGACAACGTGCAGCTGAAATTACTAAACTATGATGGCAGCTGTAGCAGCTATTATTAGAGGGAAACAGGTTTACTTTGCACTGATGTACGGGGAAAACTCATCCTCTTTCCAATGTTATAACTGTCTCCTGTACAACGGTCATTGTATCCTGTAGGAATAATCTCCCATGAATGTTTCTTGGCATTTTTCCAACTGAGCGTAGCACACGTTAAGTTTGTTAGAACAAATTAATCTGTTGCAGTTATTTATTTGTTTTTTATTTGTTCATTGAAAGTAAAAAAAATTTGAATGAAGAGAAAAGAATACTGAAGCGATTGGTATGGGTTGTGAGTAATTAAGGCGATGGAGTTGGTAGTAGTGGTGTGACGTAATTTGCTGAATATGAAGAAGTAGAAGAATGCATTCACCCTCCCTATTGAGAGCATGCCATGATACTTAATCGTTCAATTGTGGTCTGACCCTTACTTGTCAACAAAGCAGCAAACAATATATATCCTAATAAGTGTGACGAACCATTGGTTCACTGATACAATTATTTGTACAAAATAAATTACTATTGACATCTTATAAGCTCCAAAATAATGAGTGATTTTTATGTACCGGCATATAAAAAAATCATCGTGCTACTAATTCATTTATTTCACTCACACTCTCTATTTTCTACTAAAACCTAATAAAAGTTATATGTACTTACTCGTATTAATGTGTCTTATAATAATACAGGCAGGGAAAAAATTGTGAAATGTTTTTTATAATTTATTTTTACATTTGAAATAGTACCTTTATATTTTTCAGATTTTTTAAATAACGCACTTAAGCTTGTATATTGGAAAAATTCTGTATTTTTCCTTCTACTATATCAATTATTTTCCCCAATAAATGTACTTTTAGGAAATATACTGAGGGACAAAAAATAAGTGGGACACATACATTTTTGAATATATCCACTGTGAGTCGTAATTCGTGACTCATCTGTAAATGTGTCATCAACTAAAATCATATTTTGCGACACATTAAACATCGTCTGAATAAAGTGTTATTACTTGAGTTAGCGCAGTTGTATCGAAGTAGAACTTTTTTTAATCGATTAGGGACACTTGGATCTATGATTTGATACCAAATACTTGATAGTTGTTGTTATAGATTGAATACTGTACTGGCTGTAATGATGCGTTCCAAATGCTCTGTATAGCACCAGCTGACGCTATAGCTGCCGTCATTCCTCAAGCTGTCTGATGTGGTTTATTTAGTTGTTTGTTGTGTATTTCAATGCTATCACCTACAAAATGGAATGGATTGTGGTTATTGTGATATTACAGAATTGTTATTTGAAAATTATGATATTTCTGATGACGACAGTGATATTTCAGTGGAAGATGAAGATGACACATCTCTAAAAGACTTTTCAAGTTGACAATTATGCGCCAGAAAATGATGAGTTAGGCCTAGGTTTTCAATTTATTGTGAAAGTGATTATTGTCTTGTAAATAATAATGTAAATATTCCTGTAAACAATGTACAAAGTCAGCAAAATTGGATACGTGTAAAACCCCCAGTGCCAGAGTTGATGACTCTGACTAATCCCATAGCTCTACCTTGTATAAAGTTAGGGTTTATTGGTTTCTTGAGAAAAATGTTGTAAATTTAGATTATAAACTGTATAAATTCTCATTTACAACTAAATGTTGCACAAATTTTGTATTTAATATTTTGGAATAGAAACATTTTTATTTGCCAAAAACTATGCAAGCAAATTAAATTTCATTTTTCAAAAAAGAAAAGTTAAACTTCAGAGCTTGGAAACACCATCAGTATGAAGATAAGATAACATATTTATTAGTTTATCTTATAGATAATCTTTTGCTGAAAAGAATTATATATAACAACTTATAATTTGTGTTTTATCCCTTTTTTTAAAAAAAGATTGAAAATAACCCTGCACAATATGCGAAAATAGCTTAGCGATTAAGGCTAAAACAGTTAGCGGTTATGTGGATAATCATTACGTTTTTACAAAAGTATAGACGTTATATTATACAAATTTTATAAGAGTTAGGTTTTAATTCAAGAATATTTAAAAATTAATGAAATCAAGAACCAAGCATAGTTTATTGTCGTCCCACATTTATATGCATTGACAAAGTCATATCAAGTTTACAATGATACAACTATTAAGTTTACAGTCAAGTACACCTCTAGAGAAATACAAATGTACAGTTAACCCTATAACCGCTGACTGTTTTAGCCTAAATCGCTAAGCTGTTTTCACATATTGTGCAGGGTAATTTTCAATCTTAAAAAAAAAAGAGATAAAACCCAAATTATAAGTTGTTATTTATCATTCTTTTCAGATGATCCACAATACCACAGTACATGGATACGTGGGTGGGTAGGACAGTAAATCAGTACAATATGTGTATGGGTGGGTAGATGGGTAAGTGTATAGGTATACTGTTGTACAAGTAAATATGGGTGGGTGGGTCAATACTGCCGTAAGCATTTGGACGAGTTGGTGGGTCAATACCACTGTACGTATAGAAGTGGGTGGGTGGGTCAATACTGCTGTAAGTATTTGGACGAGTAGGTGGGTCAATACCACTGTATGTGTAGGAGTGGGTGGTTGGGTCAATATTGCCATAAGTATTTGGACGAGTAGGTTGGTAAATACCACTGTACGTATAGAAGTAAGTGGGTGGGTCAATACTGCCGTAGGATTTGAACGAGTAGGTGGGTAAATAAATAATGGACGAGTAGGTTGGTAAATACCACTGTACGTATAGAAGTAAGTGGGTGGGTCAATACTGCCGTAGGATTTGAACGAGTAGGTGGGTAAATAAATAAATAAATAAATAACGTCTTTATTTGGAGCGATTTTCAACATACAGTTGTTTTTCAAAAAAACTCAAGTCATACAAAAATTACATGTATATGGCCAAGGACTAGGCTAACATCACAAAACAAAATATATTTTAAACAACTTACATTTTAAAATAATCATATTCAAATTGTAGCTTTAGTTTATTTTTAAATGATACATAGCTGAGTGCTTTGAAATTCTGTTGAATTCTGTTGTAAATCTGGGGAGCAAAGTAAGAAAAAGCATTCCTTCCCACCTCGAGTCTGACTTTGGGTACCTCTAGCATGCTGTTCTGGCGCGTGCGACGTTCTCTAACCTCTGAACGAGCCCGCAGCATGTTCTTCAAATAAGTGGGTGTGCCAGATAGCAGAATCTTGTGGACTAAACAAGCCACCTCCAAATTAAATATATGCTTTATTGGAAGTGTTTTTGCTTTTTCTCGAGCTTGACTCACATGGTCATATTTCCTGAGACCATACACAAACCTAATGGCTGAGTTTTGCAGTCTTTGGAGTGAGACAGTGTTGTCAAGTGATAACCTACCACTGTACGTGTACGTGTAGGGGTGGGTGGGTGGGTCAATACTGCCGTAGTATTTGGACGAGTAGGTGGGTAAATACAACTGTATGTGTATGGGTGGGTCAATACTACTGTAAGTCGTTAGTAGTAAAAGAACGAAAAGATTTTAATTTCACTATTTATTAATGTTCGAGAGGTGAGGCTGAGTTACTTCACAATCAAAAGTACTAGGTTGTAAGTTGGAGATGACATTGTCCAGACACGAGTGCAGACGTATGAGTGGGTTGAAAGTTTAAGCAGAAACAGTCATAGGATTTAAGCATGTTTAAAAAGTTTATGATTTGAAAATTATCACTTCTGGGGTCTACATTTATATCACCTGCAATGACAATCTTGAAATATTTATAATTATTTTCAATTATATCCAAGAGACTTGCAACCTTTTCTGTGAAAGACTCTATTACATCAGGACTTCGATACACAGACACTACTACAGTAGAATCTCGGTTATCCAAACTCCGGGTTAACCGAGCTAGTCATCAGACGATGAAAAGTAAAAGTAAAGCTATAAATAAAAGGAAAAATATAGCACGACACATCATATAATCGTTTGAAAGTAACCAGTGTCTGTATTGGCTGTTGTTGCCATGTTGAGGCGCTGCAGGGGCGTCACGAAACATATTTATGATATTTTACCCTACTATAGGAATAATTTTCCCACCCAATGCATTCACTTATGACAAATCACCACTGACACCATCGGCTTAGTTGAATCTGCCTTTGCACTAAATTTGGCCGTTTTAGTGTGTTGACTTTCGTGATTTTACAATACAGTATTGGAAATATTGTTGTAATTTATTCAATATTTTATATGAGTGGTAAATGGTCGAGAGTTTCTTATCGTACAACGAAATTTAAATGATGAATCAATCATTGTTTTTCATTGCCAAAGTGTACGACAAATATGGTATTGGTACGATAATTTTGTTCCGTTAAAATGTTGTATGGTTCCCTGCACTATTAAGAGAGTTATGCAGATTGCGTTAAATGACAGGATAAATTCAATAATTTTGTTCGGTAATTGGACTGAACGGTACCCTGCACTTAAAATCAAGACGCAAATACTACCGTGGACTGTAGATGGATGAAATATGAAAGATAGGATGAGACAATGACTTTGGGAGATCGGTTAAAACGAATGAAGGAATACTCTGCTTTCGTTGTCAACAAATGTAACATTAGATAAAATTGCCCATCCAAAATGCTGCCTATGGACATTACATTAGAGTTTTGCTGTTAAATTCTATTATTGTAGATTTTACTCTGTTGTATAGTTTTAAAATGGAATACTTATTCCCAACTTCTTGTCATCCTGCGGTAATAAAACTTTTTAAAGACATAACCTGATGTTCCTACTTTTTTATAAGACTGTAATTACATTTATATTATTTTGAGTTTTTTCTTGTAATAAACTAGTTTTGTTATTTTTTCAAGACTTTTACATTATTTTTACCATAACCTCTGTATTATCCGAGTTTTTATGTATCCCAGGTGGTCTCGGTCCCAATTATCTCGGATAACCAAGAGTCTACTGTATTAGTTTAATTTCAGGAAGAGCTATCGTAGCTGCTTCAAAATGTTTAGGCTGACACGAGAATCTTAACAACGTCATAGGCATATTTAAATGAGTTATTAACCAAACCAGCTACTCCCACCATAAGATGTAGTCCTACAGTAGCTACTTGCGAGTTGAAAATTCTTGGGCAGGTATATGCTTAGTTCAGCCTGTGTACACCAATGATCATTTAGCAGATAATCTCACAATCTGATTTTTAAGGAAGACCTCCAAGGAATTTTATCTTGTTTTTAATGTACTGAACATTCAGATGAGCTATTAGTAGGCCATAAGGTTTTGGGACACTTGTTTGATAGGTCAGTTTCTCTACGGTGGTGTGACTGGACGTCTCAGGGAGCAGTTTCCCAGTGGCGTCTCTGTCTTTTTGTCCCCAGGTGTGGAAGGCCTGGATCTTGCTATAAACTGAATTTCAGTGTTAGAGTTAGTCTCTGTACACAGCATCCGCTGTTCTTCAGTGCTGTCTGGAGTGTCTGCATCACTGGCATCTGACTGATGGGGTGTTATACGTTATGGTCACTTCTGGCTCTGTCTTCTTAATAGCACATCACAAATCCTCCCTGCAAGCCATTTCTTCCCCATTCCATTTAGATGCATTCCATGCCGAGTGTATAAACTTTTAACAGCTTCACTTGCCTTGTCCAGAGTTACATTAGAATACCTTTTACTTAAAGTTTCTAAAGTGATATTGGTGTTTATTATTTTTTTGTTAACACAAGTTCTTAAGATCATATCTAGCTGGCAAGTCAACTAAAATTATTTTAGTGCTACTGTATTTTTTTACAGCATTGTCAATTAAGTTTACGGCTCTTGTCAGCTTCATTATGAGCAACATCATTTGAGCCACACACACTATAACAAGAAAGTCCTCTGGTCCTATTTTTTCTCCATCCAAGTTATCATAATTTAAGATCTGTTCTGCTAGACCTCCGGGCTTCACAAAACCCACAGCATCAAAAGAATTGGAGCATTTATTTAGGTGAAAAGTCAAATGACGACCATCAAAAGCACCCTTTGTTTATCATCTATTTTATGACAGTGGTCCTTTTGACCATGTCGGGAAGACACATGATTCTTAAGTTTTTTATTTCTATTCACAATATCAGGACTTACACAACATCAATAAATCAACCCGCCCACCCATACATAAGTGTTTGATGTGAATATCTGTTTGAAGACCACCGTCAGATACAGATAAAAGAAGACTGGAATACCACATTTCAATCCTAGTTGAACCAATAAGGTAGGTTTGTAGATAACGGATAAAGCCATCCGATTTGCTTCACCCGTAATGGTTTTAAAAGTAAATCCGGTGAAAAACAAAGCCAGATGGAAGATGCGGCAATTATATATACATCTTCGGTGGTACTGACCCACCTACACATTCACTTACAATGGTATTTAATAATACAACATACATTGAATAGTGTCAATATTTCAAACTTATCTGAAACTACTTCACAAAAATGCAGCACTACATCAAAGTTTCAAAATTAATAAAGTACAATGCTTTGTCAGTTAAATAGTATCTTAGGTTATTTTTAAAAGACTTAAACTTGCATACATTTTTATTTTTTGAGGCGATTTTCGATAAAATTTCAGTCCCATATATTTAGCAGATTTATTATAAAACTCTGGTTTGTGTTGTTTGAAAATAATTTCTGATTTGTGCCTTGTATTCACATGTATTTACAGTACTTTTGTTAACACTATATTCCATTTCATCAGTCTTATCAGCTGTAGTATGATTTTGAAGAACTTTATATACGTTCTTAGTAGTAAAATTAGGATCTGTCACTGTCTTATTATTTGATTTTTGTGGCTAATGACCCAAAGGTGTACAACCTTCCATTTATTGGAAACAGTAAAGGCTTCCAGGGTGTTTTTATTTTTATTAAGAGTAGGAAAGCAATTTAGGCATGCAGAATTTGATACGTATGTATGTGATAACTCTTTTTGTTTGTCCAAGTTGTCTTTCTCCAACATTTTAATTATTTCTTCTAGACTACAAATTGAAACCAGCATTTTCGCGATCTCTTCTTTATAGATAATACAGCTATTACATTTTACATGTTCAATCTCATTATTTGTGGTGATGGCTTTAGGCCCCTCTTCTATCTGCAGACTAAGATTTTCTCCTGCCTCTTTTTCCTTTTTGAGTGTTTGGTTTAAATATTGTATTTGATTTAATAATATATTTTCCTTCTCATTAAATTTTTTTGTTTGTGATTTGATGGCATATTCCTTCTCTTTTAATCTATCTTAAAGTTCCAGTACATAAAAAGAGCTTTTATCTATTTTTTCTAAACCTCCATTTTCCTTCAAAACAGATATGTTTATCTCCTCAGCAATTGAGGAACAATTTATCTGATCAGAATAATTACCCTCATTCCCTTCAGCTGTCAAATCAATTGCATGCTCTTTACTTTCGGTGGACAGGTTAGGTTTACATTTCAAGCATTTCCACTCTCCCAGAAAATCTTCTTTTTCCATATTTATCTTATTCCCTACATCAAATAAGCTTAGCCCAGCAAATTTAAAATGCAGCCATGTATTGCAAAGATCAGTACATAAAATTGCAGAAGGCCGTACATTCATTCCAAAAACTCCACAGGGATATTTAGCCATGATATTTTATTATGAATATGAATCAGCTTAATTGTAAGCAAATTCGTATGTTTTATTCATTTACTATTCCTGTATGTTATTATTCTTATTGTATAGGTTGTATACAATTTTACAACAGTAGATCTACTTTTAAAAGTAATATCAACTATCAAAATAATTTCCTTTGTAAAATTTAAGATTTTATCATATTACAATAATAACATTATTTATATTATAATATATGCATTTAATGTAGCTGATTATATTTAAAAATTAATATACATATATTTCTTGTTGAATCCACAAAATAATTAATTAGTAGGTGAGTCATGCATTGTATATTATGTTTTACATTGAACACCACAGTTGAACTAAGAACAACAATATCTATCTCTGTGAGTGACTTCGACTCAGCAGCTGATAACAACTAATAATTTGTATCCTAGTTGGAACAAAATAAGTAACAGAATTTTAACTAGTTTTCACTGTACATCACATTTACACTGTTATTACTCAAAAACATGTTAATGTATCACATTTATATTTTATTACCTGGTTGATAGGAAGGCTTTCTATAAGCCTTCCAAGTAAAGAAACACAGCACATCCTTCCAAGTAAAGAAACACAGCACATCCTTCCAAGTAAAGAAACACAGCACATCCTTCCAAGTAAAGAAACACAATGAAAACAGAGATAAAAACAAAACCAACACCCCAACTTCTCCTTTACAACTAAATCCGTCATCGGACAGTACAGCAACAATATTAAAAGGTTCTGAAAAATCAAACTTAAGAACAACGAAAGCACCTCCTTTGTATGCTAAAATAAAAGGTAAGGATGATATGTATGAAGATTTCTTTGTTAAACAAATAGACTTCTACAAGAATCTAAAGCATATAACTCATAACCACAAAACGGAGACAACCCCTCAGGGAACTTCTCCTGCTAACCCTCCTACAACACCAAAGCCTCTCCTTTCCCCAACATGCCCCAACCAATTGGTAATACAAGCAGAAGTATGTAGGGATGACTCTTTTTTAGATCATATCAAAACTCTGATACAGAATAAGGAGGCAGACCTCAACATATTGAAAATTGTATTTATTTACACATATGAAAGCAATTTATTGTAACTATTTGTCATAAGGATCACATCAAAACCAAGTAATTAACTATACAACCTCTAGAAGCCGAGAAAACAATGTTTCAGAGAATTGATTGGAACCTTTTTTTCTTATAAAGTTAAAATTCTAAAACTGATAAAACTTATAAAAAACCTTCCTATCAACCACATATTAAACTATATATGTGATACATTTACAGGTTTTTAGTAATAATGGTGTAAATGTGATGTACAGTGAAAACTAGTTAAAATTTCGGTTCTTTTTTTGTTCCAACTAGTTTGTAATGAAAATTTAAAAATGCGTATGTTATAACGTACAGTTAATCGGAAAAAACAATGATGTGATTAGATTTTTTGTAGGTCTTTTAGTTCTTTAGAAAACAACCTTAAAACTCGGATGCACATAACTTCTGCGTCGACAATAGATATCATTGACGTTAGAGTAGTCATCAACCTGGCATGGACCACTTAAACTTGAACTCTGGCGTATACAGAATTAATACAATTTGGGTTGGTTCGCTGCTTCATTGATCCGGTTAGTCACAAGTCCTTTTTACTGGTCTACATACAACTCTACTACACCCTTACAACGTACTTTGGGGAAATTCTGGGTCTCCTGCATGCTTAGCTATAATGAAATAAGAAAACATATTTTCAATATGTTGAGGTCTGCCTCATGTTGAAGCACTTGCGTTATTGTTGTTTTATTTATTGTTGTTAGAGCCACTACTTGGACTGTGAGTATGACCGTGATGAACAAGAGAAGACTGATGGGGGTTTGGGAGCAGGCACACCGATGTTCCTCTCTGAAGTGATGCATGGCTCAGCTTGCAGTATTCTCTAGTTTACCTACCTTCGTTCTTATGTATGTTTGTACCGAATGGTATATTTTTTTATATTATAAACTATGTCTGAAGAAAGCTTGTAGAACGGTAACTGTTTCTAATTTTGTTGTATTTTTTATAATTCGTTATTGTTAGTTTTGTTGTCTTTCATTATTTTGTTAGTATTGATTGTTATTTAACACTGTTTATTTACATATGTAGTATATTTATCTGTGATAACTACACCAAAACCTTTGAAGTGAGTTGAAACTTTTTAAAAACTATGAGTGCTAAGGTATAGTATTTATTATTTTACAAGGTCTTAAAGCAAATCACAATACAGTATATTATGTTAATTCGTGTAATACATATTTAATTTATTATTTGCAAATAACTAGTCAAACAAGAATGATAGTGATTAGATATTGTTGTTTGATCTCATATACACATGCAACATGATCTCGTCAATTGTCTAGAAATATGATTACTAAGTACAGTAATGAAGGAAAGCACTTGGACTTGAAAGTGAGTGTTTAGGTGTATAGTTGCACAATATCAACGTTGGGTGAGTAACTAAAGGTACAACTCTCAAACGCACATAGTGGATTATTATATGTTAACTTGAAAACTAACTTCGTACATCTAACATTTTAGGGTTATATAGTTTAGTGTTAGAAATAAATAGTAAAGGAAATGCTCTTGTTTTTACTGATTAACTTCTCAACTGCTGAATTATTGGCGCCTGTCTGACCCCCTGTGCTGAGTTTTCTCAGACACTATAACCTTTCATAAAAAAACGGCACTAAGACATTTCCAATACTATAAAAACTGATTAAATCACACTATACTCCAGATTAATAGTTATATAAATTTTAACAACATGAAATAATATTTTTGTGTCATATATTTATTTATTATATAAATATCGACTACAAGACGCCATTTTTACAACACTACCAAATGTTTGTAAACAACAACAGACACTAAACAGCTGCTTTAATATGATACCAAACTCATTCTGTTAATAGAGTCAACAAGCCTAGTAGTTCACCAAAATACTTACAGATGTCGGGAGATTGCTGTTAACAAGAAATAATCAATAACGACTTCAGTCGTTTGCAGCACATCACGCTGTAAGCGCGGAACGACCCAACTCGTACGTAGCACAGCCGGACCAGCGGCTGTTAACGACTGTAGTCGTTTACAGCAGTTTAGAGGTTAAAGGAGGTTTAAATCTATTTACATGTATCCAATTATATACTTTATTTGAGATTTCACGTAGAAATAACTTCTCATAAAATTATTCATGATGTATTTATACGTTATATATGGTGCAAAGAAAGTCAGAATTGTTACATAATCTAAAAATAAAAAATTTGTTTAGCCTTTATAGCAAGTTGATATTTGAATATGAATTTAAGATTGAATGCATGTTAAAATTTACAAAGCAGGCACACAACACAAACTGAAATAAAAATGAAAGTCTGATAATGAAAATTATTAAGTTAGGTCACCATTATATATTGGAACTCAATAGGGCTGTAGTCAGAACTTTTTATTTGTCTTTTTCCCTTAATCTCATTAATTGTTCTGGAAGTGAAAGTATATTATGCACACATTTTATAGTGGATGGGAACCTCTTGGAAATCAAGCCTGTAAAGGGACATACACAGGTAGGTGTGATTCAGTTTCATGGAAGATCCAGGGGTTCAAGTAAGTGCTTCTGTAGCAAGATTTTTAAATTTTTCATTTCAGCTTTTTTGTGTGTGTGTTTTTAGGTTATAATTTGGATAGGTTACTTACGATACCCAGCAGATGATTTATTTATGTAGTTAAGTAAGATCTTATAAAATTTGACATATGACTAAATATTCCAGTGAGCTAATTGTATGGCAATCAATAATTTCAGATTAATACTATGCTTAGTTTGTAATATTTTTTTAATTAGTTCAGTGATTGAGAATTTTTCTACTAGCTTTATGACTTATATTGTATTTGCAACGTTGAGGACTAATTGGTTTAGTGTTGATCTTGTTGCTACACCTCCCACCCGACATATGGATTTCTCTGGATAAACTCAGAGATTTGACTATCTGTTCAGGCCTATTAGTATGTTCAAAATAATTATCGTAATGGATTCAAAATAATTAATTTCTTTGAGTAATCTGTAAGTTTTTTACAAACAGTGCTGGCTGAGTATGTGCTCCCTTGTTGGTCGTATTCTGTTGTTTCCAATACACCCTTCATCACAGTGTGCAGTGGATTCTCAGTGTTTGTACTGAAAGAACATAATGCAATATATTTGTATTGTATATCTACAGATTAATTAAAAACAACAAATTGATTGATGGTACATAATTAATTTTTAATAAGATTACGATCCATAAATATCTTAATTTGTGAAAGACATGAAGGAAAAAATAATATTCTAGGCAGTTTTTTACAGAAACTGTATTTACTGTAAAATAGTATTTACAGTTTCATTTACAGAAAAAGGAACAAGGAGGGCTTTCAAAGCCTCTATTCTGTACATTGAGTTGGGACAGACAGAGTAGGCTGTGATGTCAAAACGGCTATGGCTGGAGGCAGGGGGACAAGCAGAGTAAGTTGTGATGTCACAACGGCTAGGGCTGGAGGACGTGGTGACAAGCAGAGTAGGCTGTGGTGTCACTATGGCTAGGGCAGGAGGAAGGGGGACAAGCAGAGTAGGCTGTGGTGTCATAACGGCTGGTTCTGAAGAGGGGGAGAAAAGTCAGTGCTCGGGACAGAACCACTTTGCATTCTAATGGTCCCGTCTCTTTGTTAACATGCAAGCATTCCTGAAATAAATTGTTGTGGACATAAATTCATGGCTGGCCACAAAGAGTTAAATATGTCATAAAGCCACTGTTTAGTTTGCATTGAATAGAGCCAAGGAGTAAATTGTGAACTAAACGGTACCCGTAATGTAATGTATTTCACTATAAATAAATATAAGCAATGGGATGGTTTTAAGGATCCACTAGTTAAAGGTGCACAATTATCAGTATGGTATTGTGTTAATAACTCTGAACATATTAATTGTAGCTCTCCCTTAGGAAAATGAAGGACTAACTAACAACTTTGTTTGGCCTTCACTTTTCGAAGGCATTCAGAAAGTATATTATCTTCAGGAATCTTGTCAGTGTAGTTGATGTACATTCAAGAGGTGCACAGCTCTGCTGGATGTAGAGTCAAACAAATTTTGTAAGCTTGTGTTCATTTTCTATTTGGAATTCTTCATTTTTCATCCATTACATTTAAAGAAAAATGTTGCCTTAGTTTGTAAAAAATTATGCACGTCCATTTACACCTATCACACTAATTCACCATATTATCGTTAGTGTTACAGTACAGTAAATCCTCGATTTAACGGACCTCAATTTAACGGACTTCAAATTTAAAAGACAGGCTTGCAGCTGTGTTAGATTATCTTAATTATTGTTATTCAGTGCATTGAAGGAATATTTATGAAAAATTGTATTTGTAAAATACGGTACCTAACTTTTCTGAGGAAACTTCAAATTCCACAAATTGTTGTTATTATTTAGTATATCCTACGTACTCTTTGTCCTGATGGTTTAATCGCTTTTATACAATATGTATTTGTATATTTTATTAATTGTTAAGGTAACAATGATCTTACAGCATTACAGTTAAATTTGTGGCTCTCATGGCACCTTGAGATGAATTCACTCTGATTTAACGGACAATCGGCTTTAACGGACTAGAGCCGACCCCATATAGTCCGTTAAATCGAGAGTTTACTGTATTACGTTTAAACTGTACTATTCTCATTTTCTCAAAACCAAAATGGCACTCCTTATTTAGTGATTTTTAAATTATTGATAGGGATGATTCCTGCATCAATATGATCAACAATCCTGAGTTATTTACCAAATGTTGATTATTATTTATTTAAGATACTTTAAACTTAAATCCAAAACCATATTTTGTGATAACATTTTTACTTATCAAGTAAGTTAGTGAATATTTTATACCAGACGTTAAGAAACTATTATGGAATATGTTTTTTCACAAAAGGAATTATTTAAAAGCTGGTATTTTAAAATTCTTCCTTTGAGCCACATATTTTTTTCTGCTGTCAAACTTATTTGTATTAATGTGATCTATGATATATATACATGTAAGCACTTGTGATAAAGTTGCGTTATTCTTCCACGTAATAAAGTTGTGTGTTAGTTTCTACATAAGAAAATACTTATGAGTTGTTATTTTGTGAAAACTTATTTCATCTATCGACAAGCGTACTTATACTGAATGTGAGTTAATATATACTTGTAAGCACCTGTGGTGGAGACACGTAATGTGCTTTACCATAAAATAATGTTCTTTTATTATTTTACTTTTTGTTAAACAAATTTCGTCTATTGACAAGCCTACTTGTACTGAATGTGAACTATATTTACTTGTAAGCACTTGTGGTAGAGATGTAATGTGTTTCACCACAAAAGAAAATACAGTAGACCCTGGTTATAATGTGAACTGAAGATAAAACATGTCTCGCAATATAAGGCCGACTGTGGTATAAATAAATGTTTCACGTTGTGAAATAGTCAATGATGCAATTTCTGTTCTGGCACGACAGTAAATCATTATTACTTTGGTTGCAATGAATTGTTATGATTACTTACACTTAAGTAACTTTATTGTCATAATAAATACATTCTTTTACAACTAGCATGGCTAGTACAGAACATATGACATTGTCAAGTTGCCTTAAAACTAAATTATTATTCTAAAATGAATATATCAAAATGACAAATGTGTTAAATAAAACAGAAAGGAATTATTTCCCAGTGCTACAGCCTAATCATTCAAAAATCCTTCCACTGAATAATAGATTTTCTCCGTAAGGAAACTTTTCAATTTATGTTTAAAGCTGTTTTCCTTAATTTTATCTTTTAAATTATTTGGGAGTTTATTATACAGTTTTTTCCCCATATATTGAGGGGTTTTTTGAACTAATGTCAATCGATGTCTTGGATACTGGAAATTTTGATGAAATCTGGTTTCATAGTGATGTTTATGTTGTGCTTTCATTAACTGCTCTAAATTATTTTTCACTAAAATCAAGCATCTTAATTTACATCCAAAAAATTTACCGTTAAGGTTGCCATAAATTTACATAGTAAAATACGGACACCAGATTTACCTAAGGGTCTGGTGGGAGGGGGATTTAAAAAATCGTCTTTTATGAATGTTATGATATGTGATTTTGTTTGTTAAATTGGGAAAATATACTTTGTGATATACTCGTATAGTATTAATACGATAGTAATATTAATATTACAACTATATTTTAATTTGAGATTTCAGAGTAATAAAATATTAACAAACAATAATTTTAAAAAGTCATTAATTTAGTTTAAGTTAAGATGGCAGAACTCAATAAATTGTCATAAATCTCCCTAAAAATGTTTACATGAAGAGCTTGCGCTTTTTAAGCAAGGAACTATTGTTTTTAATGGCTTCAAAAATTCAGAATTTGACATGTCTGTTAATTTTGATGCCCTGAAAGCTTTGATATTCTCTACTACTCTACTGACAAACTGTTCCGATCAAAAGTCTGTTGAAAAAAACTTGTTCAACTGGGGCCGAAGTAACGGGTAGAGAAAGAGCAATCTCCAACACTATTTCTAAATTTTCACTGTTATTTTGCTTTAAACTGATGGGAGGGGGAGGTGTTTGGTAGTTTAATAGTGCATAGTCTGTGAGTCATATAACACAAATCCTCTCACGATTGTCAATCGCCCAAAGTACTAGTAATACATGTTGGTCTTTTTAACAATATTAAATATTTAAAATATATTTTAATTTTAAAAGAACGAAAAATACGGACATCTACCAGGATTTTCCTTTGTTTATGGTACGGACATAGTACATAAAATACAAACCCTATACACTGCCACTTGGGTCTTTATATAATTCAGTGGTTACAAGTCACTTTCATCCAAGAGATAAGTAAATTGTAGGAAATGAGAGCAGCCGTGTGAAGTAAATATGAGTCTAATCAATAATATTACTATTTTCACACATCACTAACGTTATTCATAGCTGGGAACATGCTCTATTTGTTCATTTGTAAATTGTTACTCAATTTCACCTTCCGCTTGTGAGCTTCTTCCAACAAAGTTGAAAAACTGAAGCTGTCTTAGGTTAGTTGTTAATAACCGCAACCTATACCTACCTGAAGAGATCTAAAAGATCGAAACACAAGCCTGTATGTAAGTCTAGTCATACCATTTCGGTAGCATTAGTGCTAGTCCCCAAACAGTACGACTAGTCTTACATACAGGCTTGTGTTTTGCTGTTTCGATCTTTTAGATCTCTTCAGGTAGGTATAGGTTGCGGTTATTAGCAACCAACCTACGACAGCTTCAGTTTTTCAACTTTGTTGGAAGAAGCTCACAAGCGAAAGGTAAAATCGAGTAACAATTTACAAATTAACATTGTAACACCCTATCCACCAATGCTCTGGTTTTCCAGCCTGTTGATGCTCTTTCTTTTCCACAAAAAATAATCATAGATCAATACGTCAGCAAACCAACAGAATAATCAGTATCTCTTTCTTTCCCAAGAAAAATCAGTTACGAAATGTGGGGTATAAGGTGCAGCAATATTCATATAAATGATTATTTTTCATTTACAATACCCTAATCAAAGTTTTAAATTTTACAGAATCTAATTTATTACAGTAGAGCCTCAAATATCCTATGTAAACGACCAGTACTAACTAAAAATGTCAGATTGTAGGGAGTGATAATAAATAAATAGCAATAAATTTATCTTCCATAGACATTCTACAATTCTTTTGCATTTGGAAGCCATTTCACTAGGCATAAGTTCAATAATAGTGCAATAAGGTAAAAACCAGTAAACAAACACAACTTAAACTACGGTACTGTACAGTCACAAATAAAAATTATGTTTTTAAACATCACTCAGCAAATACATTAATGCCATAAATAAGTCTAGCACAGTAAAGTAACACATAAATTCTTGAATACAACGATCCAATATGTGTGACCCAGGAAACTACTGAATAAGAGTGCATGAGTTACGCTATTACTGCTACCTATGAATAATGTTTGTCCTAAAAATGCCATACCTCAACAGATGGCAAAAGTGATGTGGTCTGCTCACCATGGTACAGTCCCTGCTCAACATAAAGTAAGCAGAATAGTGCACTGTTTGAGAAAAATCCTCACCAGGTTCATAAGCTACAGTTTTCGTCATGATCAAACTGTGATCCTTTGTATTATTTTCAGACAATGTTTATTACAGAACATCAGTTAAAACGGAATCTCAGATAAGAGGCTCTATTGTATACTGTCTAGTGATAGAACAGAAATAGCTGTTCCTTGAATCACTGATGCAAAGGCGTACAAGAACTTGGTAGATAGAACACACAATGAACCCATATTATATTCAATATCACGTCAAAGCATGCCATAACTGGGGAATACTGTACTTCTGGTTTTATTAAACAATCTTCTTTTGTTGACAAGCTTACTCATACTGAATATGAATTATGATGTAATTTTAAGTACTTGTGGTAGATATGTAAAATGTGTTTTACCACATAAGAAATTCTTTTAAGTTGTTAGTTTCTTAAAACAAGTTGACAGACCTACTTGTACTAAATATGCAAATTATGATATATACATGTAAGCACATTTATTTGTCTATTGTACTTTATAGTGATATTAAATGGAAATTAAGTGTTGTATTTAATTATTATTGTTAACCCTAAAGTTTGATTTCCTTTAACCTAAATTTGTCAACTAAGCGTTTAAACATATGTTAGAATAATAGTTGTTAAGTTAGTCAAAATGGATAGAATAGTATGAATATTGATTTCAATCGAAAGGAGGAAGGTTGGAGTACATAAATAACTGACCAAACACTCGATACAAATCTTTAGTCACTATTTTTCAACATATTATTTACTTCATTCTCTTTTGTACTGCCTTCAGCTGTACAGATTGTCATCTGGTGCTCTTTTCAGCTGTTATTATTGCGCTAATACTGGATAGCATTTACATTACTGTTTGTAGTTAGATCCAATGTGAGCTGTTTGAACTATTAGTTAGTGTTTTGTGATTTTATTTACATGGCATTGATCAGAATGGATCCCAATTATTGTTATGTACGAGGTCTGTCCAAAAAGTATCCGACCTTGACGTCTGGCATGAATTTTAACTTTGGAAATTGCCAGAAGTCACAAGGAGCTATGTCAGGGCTGTTAGAGTGGCTGTTGTAGTTGTTTAATGTTGTGTTTGACCAAAAAATGCTGAATCAGATTCGAGGAATGAGCTCAGAGAAATTCTTAAAGAAGCTTCATGGGATTCGACCATGCCCTATGACCGAGTTTCTTTATTTCAGTTGATTTTAGTATGTTCTGTATGAAATCAGAATGTTCTCCTAGATAACAAAGTTTTATTGTCTAGAAAACCTACTTTAGGAAGGTACAAAGTAGCGCAGTGTCAGAGTTAGTAGAATTACCTTAACCCTTTGCACTCGGATGGGACTTATGGTAAACCATCGCCATGTTGCTGTAGAAGTCATATTTGTTTTGCACACGTCATCTTTAAGCGCTGGGACTTGACAGACGCTATACCACCTGCCTACTCGTATCTTATTGACACCCATCATGCTCTACAACTCAGATTTAAAAACACCTGATTGCATTGTTGTGCTTCATTTTTTGAAGTAACTATCAGTTTTTTTTATGATTAGGAGAATGGCCCAAAAGGAGTCAGAAGAAAATCTTATAAGAAAGCATAGGTCGAGTAGTATATAAAATTAAAGATCTTTAAGAGTATAACATAAACCTACAAATCTGACATCAAAAGGTTCGCCCCTTAAAAAAATTACGCTGGTTTAAAGTGCTAAAGTGTACAATAAAGGTCCTGTTCTAAGTGGAATAATTAGTATCCTTTTCTTAGCTTAAGTTGGGAAAGTTAAACTTTGTAAATGCCTACTGGACTTAAGACATCGTTTTTTTATACTAGTTTGTGACTCTTCACTTCTAATGGATGATGATCTATAAGGAGTTCGACAAAAATATTAAATATAGCGTAGGCCAAGATATAAATCATTTTAAAGGGTTGTCTAGCATAGGTGAGTACCACAAACAGCCCAAGGTTGATCCAGTAAAAATAGCAGATGCTCAAAGATTTTCTTGGCTGTAGTAAGACATTGCATTAGTGGCCACAATTCAAGTCCATAAATATATCAAAGAGAAAATGCTGTTGTATGCATTATATTTGAGAACACCATATAAGTCTACTTTCAGAGTGTGTAAAGTACCCGTTTTAAGTGACACATATTGAAAATCTAGATTTACCTAAGGTAAAGGAAGAAGATGCAACAAAAAGTCGAATGTAGGAACAAAATAATGGTTTTGAAGAATTTTAAAATTATATTGGTACTAAATATACTCGTATTTTATTTATATACGCTCTAAAATCAGTACAAAATACTTATATAATAGCTGCACCATAGTTTGTATGTAGCTTCGAAAATTCATTGATATACTTCTAATGTAGTAGAAGGTATGTGTTGTCTGAACACAGACTCTCAGATGCACTTTTAAATATCCTGTTTCAAAATTACAAAGTACACATTTTTAAATTCCTAATAAGGTCTAATATTTTTACTTTAACGTCATTGTCTTATTTTTCTGATAATAAACAAGAAACAACGAATATTCAAATCTGACAGTCATAAGCCTCGCATTTTGGTTATGAAGAATTTCTGATTCAAAGTACATGCAAAAAAAAATTGTTTTACTAATTTTTCAAGAATATTTGTTCAATTGCAGAACAAAATATGTGTCCTCATAAAATAAAAAAAAAAAACAATCTATGGACATAAATTGTTAAGTGGGATCTTTTGGAACAAATGAGGGGAGTATTTAAGCAGTTCCTCACAACTGCCTACGGGCATGCGGTTTGCAGCAAGAAGTACTGTCAGCCAGTGTGTCCCTGCTTGTCAGTTAGTTTATTTTGTGGCCACTGAATGCTATGCTACCATTGATGTGAGGAACGATTTACAAAGGATGGTGTTATTTTTATGACAACACAATTAAAATCTATAAATAAATAAAAACTACAAGGCATCAAAACTATTGTGAGCTTAAAATTAACCAAATAAATAGATCTAGACATCATGGGTAGATTAATTTAATAGATGAGGCCCAACTGTACTAACCATTCTATCAACGCACTACTGTTCCATTTTTTCTCTTATTCTTAGTCTGAGCATTGGCTAACTTTAGAACAAGCAGATCTATTTGTGCCTAGGGATTATGTAATTGCTAATATAATGTGTAGGTCCAAAAGTAAGAATGGGGGCTCTGTAATTTTTGTTAAGAACAATATATCCTTTGAACTGATTGATCTTCATAGGTTTTCTTCGGAGATCAACTGTGAAATATGTGGTATTAGATTGGTTGATGATAAGTTGGATATAGTGAGTGTGTATAGATCTCCTAATGGAGATATTAATATGTTTTTAGAGCAATTTGAAAAAGCAATGAAAAATGTTTTAATGGGTGGCAACAAGGTTATAGTTTGCGGGGATTTCAATATTGAAATGGCAAAGCAGGTTGAACAATCTTCAATTAATTTTATAAACTTGCTTCGAACTCTAGATCTCAGATGTACTAATAAACTACCAACGAGGAAAAATTCCTGTATTGATAATGTAATTGTTAACTTCTCTCAGGAATGCTATAAATTAACACTGTTGCAGGGTTCATTTGCCGATCATGACCCTTTACTATTCAGGTATCTTAAACCGATAGATTCACAGCCTTTTGGTAGTAAAAATGGAAAAATGATGTTAAGGAAACAAAATGAAAAACAAGTGTCCCTATTTTGTAATTTTTTGCAAAACGTATCTTGGGAGCCTGAATATATTATTGACAATGCAAGAGATATGTTCAATAGTTTTTTTAATAAATATGTCAATCTTTGGTATCATTGTTCACCTCTTATAACAAAAGATGTAAAGCCCAACAGTAAACCTCTTGGTAATAAGAAGAAATTTAATTGGTATAATGATAACTTAAGGAAAAAAAGAGAGACTATGTTAGCATATCATTCTGTCTACAAAACATTGTATAATTCTAACCATGTGATGGCTCAGGCTGCTTGTAACGATTATCTTTCTATGAAAAAGGCCTATAGAAAAGATCTAATCTCTGCAAAGAAAGCTGCTTGTGAAAATTACATTGAAAATTCAAATAATAAATGTAAAGCTGCCTGGGACATAATTACACATGAAAATACAACTACACGTACACCCTGTGTCACACTCGACCCTGATAATCTCAATAAGTATTTCACAGACTCAGTTGAGGAGCTCACCAGTCAGATTAGTCAGACACTTACTTCAGCATGGGACCTGTTGGGAGACCCCACCTCCCACTTCAGAAACAGACAATTTCTTTGGAAACCTGTCACTCCTAAAGAGGTTATTAACACAGTTTCAAAATTTTCAAACTCCAAAGCCATGGATAATTTTTGGTTGTCCAATGCTATCATTAAAAATACCATTCATCTGATTAGCGTTCCACTTGCTCACATTTTCAATAAGTGCCTTTTTGATGGTTATTTTCCTGATCAACTTAAAATAAGTAAAATAATTCCTGTCTTTAAGAGTGGAGAAAAGTCCTTATGTCAAAACTACCGTCCAATTTCAATTGTACCCATTTTCTCAAAAGTTTTTGAATCACTAATGTTAAACCAACTTAGTAATTTCTTTGAATCAAACAATTTGTTAACTGACTCCCAATTTGGATTTAGATCAGGAAAATCTACAACTATGGCTGTTTTGAAAATTTCAGAATCAATTTTACAAGCTTTTGAAGACAAAAAATTAGTTTCCATGGTGCTTTTTGATTTAACAAAAGCATTTGATTGCATACCTTTTGACATTCTTATTAAGAAACTTGAATTTTATGGTTTAGATAATAACTCAATTGACATTTTAAAATCTTATTTGGCTGATAGGAGACAGTTTGTTTGTGTTAAAGGGAAAAACTCTGCCATGACAACAATCAGGGCAGGTGTTCCACAGGGTTCAGTCCTTGGTCCATTTCTTTTTATAATTGCTATGAATGATTTACCTTCTAATACACCAGTAGACTGTGTTATTTATGCGGACGACACAACAATTTTTGCCATTAACAAAGACCCATTAGTTGCTTCTCAAACCATACTAGATGCTCAAAATTGTGTGTTAGACTGGTTTTTGGCTAATAAGTTAATATGCAACAACACTAAAACAAAAAGGATAGAATTTTCTCTAAGATATAATCATTCGGAACATTTGTTTCAGCCATTTAAGCTTCTGGGTATCTATATAGATAGTCAATTGAACTGGAAAGTTCATATTTTTCAGTTAAGTAAAAAGCTTTCAAGAGTAATTTACCTTTTTTGGAAACTAAAACACCTTGTAACAACTGATTACTTGAAATTAGCTTATTTTGGTTTATTTCAATCTCATATTCAATATGGACTTATTATATGGGGCCACTCTTCTCATACTCACAACATCCTTCTGCTCCAGAAAAAAATAATCCGAATAATGGCAGGAGTGGGCCCTGTGGAGCACTGCAAACCCCTTTTTACAAAGTTTAACATTTTTACAATTATTAATTTATACATTTACAATATCCTTGTCTACACAAAAAATAATTTACATGAATTTCATACTAGGCAAGAGGTACATCTACACCATACAAGAAACAAAAGTACACTTGACATTCCACACCACAGGCTAGCTATAACAGGCAACTCTTTTAGAGTTAATTGTGTAAAAGTTTACAATAAGTTGCCTGAGTCACTTCGTCGTGACACTAATATTAGAAGCTTTAAGGCTAAGGTGTACTGCTGGCTTATAAATAATCCTTTTTATACCTTTGAAGAATTTGTTAATTCAGCAGTGACTGTTTAGGTAGTTATTGTATAGTTTTTATCTTAGTAGGTCTTAGGTTGGCCTTGTTTATCATTGTGACAATGCCTATTTCAATGTAATAATTTGATCAATGGCAATAAAGTTTCTGATTCTGATTCTTAAGACTCATATATATATCTTGTTGATTTGTTGTCAGCTACCATTTGTTAATTATAAAGATGCAATGTATATTTGGATAAATATAAAAAAGCCATGATTATATATTAATTGATTATAAGATGTAAAGTGATCTCCTGTCACAAAGCTAAGTACAATCCATCGAGCCATCTAAGACCTGCCTCACTGATTCTGTGTATGCTGACTAATCCCTCCGTAAAAGAGCGCAGGGGGGCATTGTAACTATGTGATCTATTGTTTGAATAGAATCCCCGCAATCACATGACTGATCTACTGTCAATTCCCATTTATTCTTCCAGGTTAGGTTAAAGGGCACTAGGCTAGGAATTAGTATATTGGAGAGATAGGACATCAGCAAACTTACCTTAGAAGGCAAGTTCACTAACACCAGTGTAGTAGTAACATTCACAAAATAAACTCAATCTCACAAATTTTCAATGCCACTGGCATTTTCTTCAGGTGAGCAGAGAGAGAGAGACAAGTGTTACACTTCTCTCTCTCTTTCTTTCTTTCTCTACTCACCTGAAGAAAATGCCAGTGACATTGAAAATTTGTGAGATTAAGTGTTTATTTTGTGAATGTTACTACTACTCTGGTGTTAGTGAACTTGTCTTCTAAGGTAAGTTTGCTGATGTCCTATCTCTCCAATATACCATTTATACTTCCAGTAGTTGCATCTGCCAATGCCAGTTCGGAACTGATTTAACAGTGTCCACTCCCTACAAGGGAGGTTCATCCCACCTACAGGTATTGACGGATCGTTAATAAGAAACTTATTACGTCCATCAAAACTGTTCCACCCTACGGACTCATAACAAATATTAGACTCATAACTAACATATTACACATCCTTAAACAAATAGTAACTTTTTAATAATATTGTGATCACTAATGAGTTACAAAAAGGTTAGGTCTCCATATATTTTTAAAAAGTCAAACCCCTGTTATTTATTAATTTAGTAATGTTTAAATAAATGAGGTCTGAATTAAAAAAATTAACACTATTAAATGATACTGTTAGTAAACAATCGATAATGTTTATTCAAAATGTGTTCTAGGCCTAATTAAAACAAATATCTCACGATAAAGGTGATTCAGAAATAGTAATAATTAGTTGCAATGAATTAGCAGCATAAGTGTTATTTGCAAATAAAATCAATACAAATTATTTATCTTACTTACTCGTCTTCAATGTAATACTCATCAGAAAGAATACAGTATGAGGTTTTTAGTGTAAAGTAACCCCTCCCCCCCTTATTTTGATTCTATTAACACGTTAGCTGCCGTGCTGACCCGATCGGCTCGGCATACGTAGTTGCGCTAGAAACATCGGCCGACCCTATCAGGTCGGCATCAGCAATTAGTAAGGGTCTACAAAATATCAATTTTTAAAGTCTATAATTCTATTTATCAATTATTTAATAGACAATTCATGAATATAGGATCCCATAGTTATGTAAAAATGTATCCAGGACATTCTAAAACCATTTACTTCAAGTTAAAATTTACTTTAAAAAAGCGTGAATGATGCCGACCGATCGGGTCGGCACATTTTCTTTTTAACTTTGATCAATGTTTTAATGTTAAATAATTGGTAGTTTTATTGGGGATGGACAAAACAACACATCGATACATTTTATAAAGAAATTGTAATAGGATAAAATACATTTGCAGAAAAACTAGGTTATTTACATGTGTCTACTTATATACATTTTTAAAACAGTCCTTGCACAAAAAGGGTTTCTCAGGACACATTTTACATAGGGTAGTTACTTTTTTAAGGTTTTTTGTTAACTTCCGGTCTCCTGTGCAGGCAACTCTTTGGTAGCACACTTTGCAGTTCTTTCGCGCTCTTCGTTTGTTCTTCCCTTCACCAACGAAAGTGGAAGTTTCAGACAAGAAGTGATGTCCAACTTCTTTCACAGGCTCAACCCGTCCCGTCTGCAAACCCAGCAACTCATACAAAATTTTTTGTCTAAATGTAGTAATGGAGTACACATGTTTTCTTCTTCTTTGGGCTGTGACTCCAACGGTATCTTTATACGCTAACCAGGCATTGACAACAGCTGTTCCTAAGAGGAATTCTTCAGCGACTATCGTACCATCGCATCGTTTTTCTTACAGCAGTGCTGTACGATGCCATCTGGTCAGACACGTCGATTCCCATCTTTGCCTTGTTGTAATGAACTATTACTAGAGGCTTTAAAATAGGTTGGCCCTGTCTTGTTTTTTTCCCTGTGTCAATATAATCCACAGGATGCTTTGTTGACATCATCTTAACCTCCCTCTTTCAAACCATTTCGTGAATACAATGCCATTCGGGTACTCAAGGCAGTTCATCTCACCTCTACAAAGTGTTGCTGTCCCATTGGATGGTACTGATTTCTTGTGGGGAAACCATGCCCTATTATGAGTAACACTTCCTACAATATGTGTGTTACGTGACAAAAGTATATTGGCCAAGTCTACAGAGGTATAAAAATTGTCTACATATAAGGTATGGCCCTTATCTAGGTAGTCTTTCATTAAGTCCAAAACCACAGAAGTTGCTAATGTTAGATTGTCATCGGCTCCAGTCCCTGCTCCCATGTAAACTTTTACTTTAAAAGTGTAGCCACTTGTGTCACAGATTTTAAACACCTTAATGCCATATTTGTGTGTTTTGTTGGGAATATACTGGTGAAAAAGGAGCCGTCCTCTAAAAGGGATCATACTCTCATCCACAACAACATCTTCACCAGGAGATTTTTTAATTTTGAATTAGTTATTCAAATGATCAATAAGGGGTGAGATTTTGGATAGTCTACCTCCCTGTGGCATTTTCTCATTATCACTAAAATGCCAGAATCTTAATATTAATTGAAACCTATTCCGGCTCATAATTTTACCTGCAACACAATTTTTATAGAGTATGTTATTCGACCAATAATCTGTCAGTCGAGGCATTGGCACAAGACCCATCCATAACAATAATCCCAAGAACTTTTTTATTTCGTCTGGATTAGTAGGTCTCCATTTTCGCAGTTTACTACTACGATTCAATCGTAATTTACTTATAACCTGAGCAGCATTACGATTGGTTTCGTCAACCTTAACCTGTATGATTTCATCAGTCAAATATGCATAAAAGTAATCAACAGGTTTTGCATTTTGTGGAAGATTGAATGAAAATGTTGGTACTCCGTCAAATTTAATATTTTTTTGCCTACCCTCAAACAATTGCCATTTTTCATCTTCATCTTTTTTCATTTGGATTTTTTCATTTTTATTCAACACTTTGTATTTTTCACCTAAACTAATATTTTCATCTTCTCTTTGTACATGTTCTATATTTACAACTTCATCAACATTCATAACGCTTTCATCATTCACACTGTTATTTTCACTAATAATTTCAGTCATAACTTCATTCATATCTTCATCATAATTATTGTCTACAACATTACTTATCTTACCATCTAAGTCACTTTCTGATAAAGAGTCGTATCTGGGAGCAAAGTCGGGATCTTCGTCCGTGCTATCCATGTCGCTCTCTTCATTACTTCCCCAACCATCATCACTAACACGGTCCATTTGTGGGTCATATTCACTTGTCATAGGATCGTACAAAGCGTTTGTTATTTCATCACTATTCAAATCACCCATTGTTGAAAATATAAACTAACTAAATAAACTAAAATAAAATACAAACACTCAAAGACATACGTAACATGGAAGGATATCTGAACAAAATGTAAAATTCAGTGTGAATACACTACACCTAACATCACACAAACTGTAACCAAGTGAGGTTAGATTTACATTAAGCGGGTGCCGAGTACAATAAAAAGCGCGCTAAATAACACGAACATGTGTGTCACGATTTACCGCGCACCGAGTGCAGTACTGCCAATATCTTACGTGAAATATACCCAAAAACAATTTTGTTCCGATCGGGTCGGCACATTTATTTTTCAATTAAAATTCGTTTATAAAAAAATCTGCCGACCCGATCGGGCCATAATTAACAGCTGATATTTGAAACATTTTATTTATAAAATATCACATGACACTACGTAACAAACATATTACAACAAAAATTAATGAAAAAAAGTAACGATAAAACTGGGGACATCACCGGTCCATCCCAGTGGCAGCTAACGTGTTAACCTCTCCTTTTAGCTTGGCCAATTGTACAGTACTCTAACAGGAGGAAGCAGTAAGGGTTTGGACACTACACCAAACACTAAGTAACAAAAACTATGATGTTAGACGGATAAAATATTGCAGTAGAACCTCTTTAATCTGAACGCCACCACGAGAAAGAAAAAAAAAAGATACATATATCATTGATTCAGAAGAAAATGTCCGACTTCTTTCAATAACTTATGTAATTACTTTAGTATGTATTGATTATTTCCCAGTTTTTATATAAATATTTACTAGGTTCAGAGTCTCATTTTTACTATAAAAGCAACATTATCTAATACATATATGATAAGCAGTATAATTGTTATTTACTGTAGTTAATTTTTATATTGTATGTATGTTGACATAACAAACAATACAATCTTTTACATTGTAAAGCATTTCTCTCTTTTCTTTAAACCTTTAGTATGATCTATTTTAGCCATATTTTAATTTTTTATTTGAAAATAACAAGTTGTGTAATCCGAACGATTTGATAATCTGAACAACCCCCTGATTTAATTTGTTCGGATTAAAGAGGTTCTACTGTATAGACAACTGATTAATTTGTTGATGAAAAAGTCAAAATCCTAGGGAATTAAAAACTTTGAAGTGTAATCTAAATCTTTTGAGATCAAACATATTAAAATAATACCCATTATTAATAATTTAACATTTTACTGCAAATATCTTATAAATATATAACAATAAAAGTATACAAACAATGGAATATTAATTATATATGTTCTGTGGGCAGCACTTTTATCTCTGAATATTGAGATATCTTCCGGATGTAAATTGAAGATGCTGTTTACTTGGCCAGTTTCCGGATCAACACATGTGGCCTGCTGTAGCTCAGATACAGATCGCAGTCTTACATCAAGGGCCGCAAATCTAAGTTGTTCCTGCAGCCATCGACGCAACCACTCTGCTAAATGCAGAAGCCTAGAGTCACATTGCCACTGATTTCCGTGTAGCTTAAGTCCTCCTGTAACGCAGAAAATAAGATTTATAATGTTGTATCGCATTAAACTTCACTTTTATAAAATACAAGTTTAACGCAAAAAGACTCACGTCATTATCTAATCTTTGAATTTAAAATGTTTAATAAGACATATTCATTATCTGACTGAACAGAGTCTCTTCAACCAAGCATAGGCTTAAACAAGAACTGAAAGTAATAGAACAGAATCTTATTCATAATATATACTTTCAAACAATCATATAAGTTAAAAGAAACAGTCCATACCTAATGAACAAGAAATTAATTTTAGATTCATACCAATCACTTATGTACTTTAATTATTGCACACTTTGTCAAAGACTAAATAAAACAAGGATGGCATTTGTGGTAAACCATCTGTTTTTAGTAGGAAATGAAATATGAAAGATTACTAAATAGTTAAGAAACAAATCAATAGATATAAGAATAAAATAAAGAAAAAAACAAACCATGAAAAGAGTATTATTAATCAAAGAAACATGAACAAACTGGAGCTGAACTCTAATTTGAGTAATTTATTTTGTTTCAAATAAATTATTTATTTGTGTTATTTATATGTAAATTAATTATTTATGTAAAGGTGACTACCCCACCGCCTCTAGAATTATGATCATTTCTATAAATATTATATCCATACAATTGAAACGTTATAACACTGCATAGCGTGATAGAGAAAACTGCATTCTTTAATATGAGAAGAGCTGTTCTCATAATAGCTCTTATCACTAATATGGGGCTTAAGCCAGGTTTTATTGACTAAAATTATATCAATTTGAGGAGCATCAAATATAGTTGAAAATTTATCATTGTGACAGAAGAGTGACTGAGTGTTGACATGGGCTAATTTATCATTGTGACAGAAGAGTGACTGAGTGTTGACATGGGCTAATTTATCATTGTGACAGAAGAGTGACTGAGTGTTGACATGGGCTAATTTATCATTGTGACAGAAGAGTGACTGAGTGTTGACATGGGCTAATTTATCATTGTGACAGAAGAGTGACTGAGTGTTGACATGGGCTAATTTAAGAAGAGTACGAAAAGGAGGCAAAGTAGATAGATATATGAATAGTCGGGTGGTGAAATAAGTCTTGATAATTTTGTATTGCAATAGTACGGAAAAGTTGCTATTGGTACATACAAGTAAAACAAACAAAATATTTTTGAAATCGGACTTTATCTTCCTATCATGTAATCAGCTGAAAGTTTCACTAAAATAGCAAACATTTACTTAAAACAAATGTATTTATTTATATTTTTAGTTCCTCTAGAAAAATGTCTCTACATTAAGTATTGAAAAACAACAATAACTAATTAATTTAAAGTTATAAGATGAAACAAACACTCTAGTAAATAATTTTTTTAATTTTGTTAGCTTTTCGGTAACAAAGTTACCATCTTCAGACACAAACTAAATTAACATTGTTTACATTTGATTGATTTAATGTTTACATTTGAAATCAAATGTAAATTATTAAATTTCAATAAAGAAATTAGCTTTTTAATTAGCATAATATGTGTTGGTACATATACAGTACAAGTAAACGTCACACAACACAAATTTATTACAATATAAGCACAAAACAAGTGATAGTGATCCATTTGTTCTACACACATCAATTGTTCTTTGAAGGTGTGTGTGTGTGTGCGTGCGTGAAGTCGAAAATTTCTAAAAAGTTAAAAAAAATTTTACAATGTTTTGTGCTTATATTGTAATAAATTTGTGTTGTGTGACGTTTACTTGTACTGTATAAAGAAATTACAAAAATCAAAGAAACCGCAATTTTTAATGGATACAAATCGAATATGATTACAAGAATGATAAATAAGAAAAGACAACAAATTGAAATACAAAACCAAACAACAATATTACCCAAAAGAGATAAGTCTGTTTGGAGGACTGTTACATATGGATCTTTTTCAAACGTAATGCAAAAAAGTTTTAAGAAACACTCTAATGTAAGTTTATCGTTTAAATATACATCAAAATTTAAATATTTACTTGGAAATCCAAAGGATAAAATTAAAAATGATGAAAAGTCTAGAATTTATAAAATTGAATGTGACAATTACAATAAAAAATATATTGGTCAAACCAAAAGAAAAATTTCAACATGATTAATAGAACACAAATATCATTTTAAAAATTATGAAGAGGAGAAATCAGCAATAGCAAAACACTGCATCAATTTAAACCATAATTTTAAAAAATGTAATTTACTAAAAGAAGGTCAAAATAAAGAATAATTAGATGCTTATGAAAGCTTATATATAAACAAATTCAAAGAAGTTCTTGTTAATAACGAGCCAGGGACATTTGAAAACTCACCACTATTATTTTTAATTTATACAATTTTTATGGTATATATATTTATTATTTTCTTATTTAAATTATTCCATGTTTTATTTTTATTTTATCATGTGTTTTTAAAATCGATCAAATATAAGCAATGTTAATTTAGTTTGCGTGTCTGAAGATGGAAACTTTGTTACTGAAAGGCCTAAGGAAATAAAAAAATTATTTTCTGGAGTGTTTGTTTCATCTTATAACATAAAATTATATATCCAGTAAGAAACGAGCTTGAAGAATGAACTACTTGAATGTTCCAAGGAGTATATATTCCGATGGTGCAAGTCCGTAAAGAAATTCGCCATTTTTGGACACATTTAATATGATTTGAAAATAATCACGTGAGACCAATAATTTTGAATTGGAGTGCATGCCAATTGTTTAAATATTTAATAATATCTAAACAACCCAGAACTCACCACAGGGAGGAAGCTGCACTTCGAGTTCCACCCACACCCTTTCCATCCATCCAACCAATAAGTGTGTCTGCTATTTACTTTATTCAAATAGTATTTAAGCTTTATGGACCACTAAATGATTTGGGACCCGTAGTCACAACATCCAAATATTGGACGGAATGGTAACTCAGTGAAGTGAAGCAAACATATAGCCCATTGCAGGTGTCGTCCAAGGTGCAATTTGAGTTGTCTAATTACACCACCCTGTGTCTATATTTGTATCATTGTACCCTACAGTATCTAGGGTTTCTAATGAAATATACTGTTTATTGAGATATGACACAATCGAATTTGCTATGTCCTAGGCTAATCCAGACTTTGGAGAAACATGACCTAAATAATCAGGTCCAGGTTCTTTTATGATTGCATAATATTCCTCTTTTACAGTTCAACTGAATTGTTTGGATTCAACATTCTCTGTGGTTAGTGCAAAATCAAAATGTATGCCACGTAGTTCAACTAATTTCTGTTGATCCTCTGGAAATGTATTCCTAGTGCTCTTTGCCCGTCTTATTTTGTATCCATCTACTAAATTAGAAATATTTGTTTCACCTTGGATGCGCTGTCTTTGGGGCAGGGAATGTCATCAATACTTGCTTTTCCAGGCTGGTCTAGGTTAGGCTCAGAATTGATAGGCCTAGGTTTATCACGATTTTGCCAACCAATAGTTTTTCGTTTTTTAAAAAGTTTTGTTTGTCTTGGCATTATTAGACCTATAAGTCCAAATAGAATCACAGAAGTAGATGAGAAATAAATAAAGTACTATGAAAACACAACACTAATAACACAATTCACTTCTTTTTATTTATTTATTCACGGTACAAACCATTTTACAAGAGAGTAAATAGATATGACATGTGATTTGAATAACTAGAATGTAGGTAACTAGATAACAACGATAAATATTGAACATGATAACAGTATATAGACTACCTAATCATGCTAACTGAAAATAAAAGCAATTTAATAGAAAACAGCAAGTAGAAATCTAAGTAACGACTATGGAAATATAAACATGCAAAAAAAAATATATATCAATGTAAACCTATAACTATACACCTTATATGGTGTTCACTGCCTGCAAAGAAGTCCATGTCTGGCGAGAAAAGACATTGTTGAGGTTGCACTTTTTAAAGTCAGGAACAAATACAGGTCTGGAACCTTCACAAGCAGGTACTGAGATTGTGACATTCAAGGCAGGATGATGATGGTCAATTTTTACTATCGGATCTGGATCTTGATGTACGTGAGAGTCGGACAGAGAGGAGAAGACGAGGTCCAAGAGTGCGCCATTCGCATTCTTCACATTATTAATTTGCTCGCAGCCCAAATAAGTTGAAAGTTCATGAAAGCAGTGGGAAGCTGCAGAAGAGTGAAATGGATTACCAGGACTCCAATCAACGCCAGGGAGATTGAAGTTGCCAATCAAAAGGGTCTGTGCCCTCATGTCTAACAAAGCCGACGCTTCCTCAACAGAATCGCAATATGCTTTATATATGGTGAGTGGTTGTGATGGAGGAATGTAAGCACCATTAATCAATGTTTTAAAGCCATAGCCAAGTGACACCACAACAAACAGACTTTCAATGGGATTGGAAGATAAAACAACTTCAGATGAGGGAATTCTCTTATCAACCACAACAATAATGCCACCACCACTCATCCGATTGCTTGTGCCAGTTGAACGATCCTTCCTAAAAACTACATGATTGAGAAGACCAAGTTCAGCATCAGAAATATCCGGAGTTAGATTAGTTTCTGTCAACACCAAAATATCATGAACAGTTTAAGATAACGCAAGTCTTAGTTCTTTCATTTTGGTTCTCAGACCATTGACGTTCTGGTAATAGATGCTGATCTGGAATCTTCTCGGAGAGCTACTCAGTTTTTTGGAGCCGATTTCATAATTGTAGGGATGCCATGAGGTACTTAATGTTTAGATTTAATTCTCCTGTCTCAGTCCGGTCGTCCAGTTCCTTCCTCAGAACTGTTGAGTACTGCCTCTCTTTCTGAGTCCTATCACGTCCAATAGATACCTGAGACAAGCTTTCATCAGCAGAACCCAAGGTCTCGGAAGAGAACCGCTTTAGAAGGATTTTAGCTGCATCTCATCACGAAACATAATTTTGATTGGGCGATCCTTTCCTCCAGCCTTCCCTAGTCTGAAGAAGGAAAAATTATTGGGTAGTTGCAGATCAAGAATATTGTATATCTTGGTTATCAAGCCAAGATCATGACTTTTCTTGTCTTCCGGCCGTGTTTTATTACTTTCAGGAATGTTGTACATCAGTGGTTCTCAACCTGGGGGGCGCGCCCCCCTGGGGGGGCGTGAGAGAATTTCAGGGGAGGCGTGAGGGTACAAAGATAAAAATTAAAAATTATATATTTTGTCAAAAAACAAAAACTTTCAAAACCATCAAATAAACTTTCGTATTTAAATATATCTGGATTTTTATTTTGCATCCCAGCTTTTGCTAACGTAGAGTTAGCATCGTCAGATTCATAATTTCACTCTTCTAACTTGAACCAACCAATTATTGACTGGAGGGGAGGCGTGAGCTATCTTCAGTGTTCAAAGGGGGGCGCCAGTGCTAAAAGGTTGAGAACCGCTGTTGTACATAATTACATTACGGAGTCTACGTGCCCGTTCAGACATCTCCGCAAATACTTCCTCTTCATTTCTTGGGATGGATGAATTCGCCTTGAGCTCTTTTATTTCACATTCCATTTTTGAGGTTCCCTTCTCAGCAGCAGTTAGACGTGGTTCAAATTCAGTGAGTTTAGCCGTCAAAACATCAACTTTTTTGTTCAAGTCCAAAATACCAGCAGTTATCTCCTTGAATTCGTCTTTGGTTGCAAGATCAGACACTTTATTAATTAGGAAAGACAATTTAATAGACAGTTCCGAAGCGGAGTCCTCCAATTTCTAATCACAACTACACAACCATTCAGCATTAGTAAACTAAACATAACCTAAAAGTTGCTATTTACTAACTAGTCACTTTCATTGACTCAACATGCTTAGAACAGCTGATTCCAAAGACACTCAAATAAAACAGTTCAACATATTTAGCACAATATGGTTACATTATGTGAATTTTGCACGGTGTTTTCGATAGAAGAAATTTGTTGCAAGCCCTTACAAATATATTTTTTTGCAAATAAGCCAATTTCAAACCATATCATGTTATATATCATTTTAAAGAGGAAACTTCAATCTTTCCAGTAGTATCAAGAACAGAAAACCCATAAAAATTAAATTTTAAAGTGGTCTGCTCCCCTTAACTAAACCAGTATCTTCCAAAACACTTGATATTATGGCAGCAGCATCCCATTCTGTAGAAGTAGCTTTATTTTCAACTGCAAAGGAGATTTCTTTCTTTGTAGAGATACTCGTAGCTTTATGAAGAATATCATACATATCCTCATCAGTCGTTTATATTGATACATTGATGTTTGATCGATATATCCTCATATTCCTAAATTTCAGTTTCCTTCCGTTTAGAAAATTTCTTTTTTAACATATAACTAATTCTTTCGAGCCTCTTGCATAGTTTTTTCGACTCTTTTGATCGATGTACCAATTTTTCCCATCCTGTCCATTCTTTGAAGGTAAGTAAACCTGTGTTCAATGATAGGAATTGTTTTAGGCTTTTCACACAAATAGTTAAATTAAATCATACAATCACAACGATCAGAGGTTTTTTACAGGGACAATCTAAATGCATTTCACACTTGCACACTGAGAAACTATTTACACATTTGTGGGAGTGTCAAACAACAGGGTAAACATTAGTTAATCTGCTACCAGTTATGACCTAGTGATGGCTATGTACATTCGCTAGACTCAGGATTACGATGGTTTACATACATGCGTACCTTTCCGTATATGTAAGGTGATGCTAGCCCACTCACCCACCCACGCACTTACAGTGGTACTGACCCACCTACTCGCCCTTACACACACCGTGGTACTGACCCGCCCCCCTGACCTTTCACGCATAGTAGTACTGACCCACCCACCCGCCCTTAAACCCACAGTGGTACTGACCCACCCACCCGCCCTTACACACACCGTGGTACTGAACATTTGAAAACTCACTACTATTATTTTAAATTTATAATAGTTAACAAAACAGTTGAGATGTTTTTTTATTTTTAATGCTTTAATTTTCTCTATGAAACTTGGTTGTACGATTTCATACGATTAAGATATTTATCATAATAAGATTTAATCATCTGAGTAATTTTCTCGAGAGTTACATTAGGGATTGACGCTTTATGGCAAAAAAGTATATTTTTTTGTCTAACTTTAGTGTTGTTAACACGTTCACTGCGAGACCAATATCGATAAAACCAGTTCCCATGCTGAATAACTATACTATTTCACTAACACAAACATCTATTATAATTAACACAACAACAACAAAACTACAGATATCGGGTATTGGGACCACGCTAAACGTAACATTAGAGGCACCCAAACGACAAAAAACAACATTATCTTCCATCCTGGACCAATCCTCAGCTCACACAGACCATTTTTACTGGATGGCGCGGTTGGCACAGTACTGGGCCACGCACAGTGAACATTTTAAGCTTACTTGCCAGCACAAGTCATTCTACAAAGCAACATTGAAGCATATCTTCATAGCTTTGAAAAATGTTCAGCGGAAATTCTCTAAGATTACCAAATACAGGACACTGAAAAGATTGTCTAGTAATTTTCTTAGTCAATGATGTTTCATTTTGGTAACGACCTTGAGCACAATACACTAAAATCACAGAAATGTAAATAATTGGTGGGAAAACGAATAAACACAAGTAACTTCTTTGTTAACTAATACACAAAGTGGCATCAGACTGTGACTAGCAATGTGCGTGCAACTGACGCCTTAGCACACACTAGCGCTGTTTTGCCACATGGTCAGTGCCCCTCACATGAACTACTACACTGCAGCCAACCTAACCTATTGGCTTGCTAACTATGGAACAATCTGCCTGATCACACGAAAGGCATTGTCAGGTGTGCTCTGTTTTGAGGTTATGGACTCACTTTTGGTCTAGCAGATTAACAGCATCATGACAGTGATTGCACAATAAACTGAAAATAGTTATGCAAGATAATGTATGTCTGGATTGAAGCTAATAATTCTGCATTTTCTCGGTTTTGTATGTAATTTACATTATTAAACTATCATTAAATTTATAAGCATAATATTACTTATTTATTTTCACTTTACAAGTTATTGTTATCTCCCGACTCTTCTCTATTTAATTAATCCATTTATTCATATTTATACATTTTTTTACTAACTGGAACAGTTTTCACAAATTATTCATAAAGTTAAAATAATGTAAAATGTTCATTTTTACATTAAAGTGGTGGACATGTCCATTAATACAGTACTCTGGTGAATATATAGACACAAAACATAACAGAAATGTTCAGTGCCGGCACTTCCTCCAGGTGAGTAGCGGCTCAATAGTATTATATCAATATTGAAATTGTTTTAAAAATAACATAATAAATTATTACATTTAGGTGTGATAAAATAATATTGTTGTTGGAAAACGGTTGGAAATAAGAGTATAGTAGAACTCCAATTATCCAAATCAATTGGGATCAGACACCATTCGAATAGTCAAAAAATCAGATAGTTGGGTTTTTTCAACAAATGGTATGTATATTTTATTTAATTACTGTATGTATGTTGGAATGTGATGAAAGAAAATAATATCTTTTACAAAGAAGAGCATTTAATTACATAATTACAAATTTTGTTTTTTAGTAGAATTTGGATTCGTTCTTTTAAGACAGTGTTACAGTATATATTATTTATTGAAGCATATTTTGTGTTGTTTATTGTGATAAACACATTTATGATTTATCTTCAAAGATTAAAAATACCGATTAAAAATACTACTATACGTTGCTATTCACTTTTGGTTTTTTCCAAAACAATATTGAAAACTGCAAAGATTAATCATTCTGTTAATACATTATTATTATTCAGATAATAAGCGATTCGGATAGTTGAAGTTTGGATAATGGAGTTCCACTGTACATGATATTTTGAGAGGTGTTTACCTGAGATGATGTTGGTACCCAAGTTCTCCCAGTTGCTTGAATGTTTGTAAAACCACTCCAAACTAAAACTTGTAAATTTGTTGTAGCTAATATCTAATGTGAGTTGCTTGGTCTTGAGCAATTTTGACATAAGCTGTTCTGGCAAACTCTTGATACAGGTGTGAGTAATGGATAGTACAAGTCCACGATTTTCTTCAAGTCCATCCAAAGACTCAGGTGCGATTGTAGTCAGATTTTCACCAGTAATTCTTAATTCCTTTAAATGAGGACTAAACCCGCCTATAAGTTGGTCTGAAAGTATATCCTCTTTAATATTAGCAAATAATATTTTTAAAGAAGGAATCGCGTTAAGAACACTTGCTAATCGGAATCGAAACTTTTCTATTTGTGGCCAGGTTTGAATTTTTAACGATTTTAGCATTGTTTGGTTAGACAGAGTATTTGAATCCATTCTTTCCAAAAAGGGTAAATCTTGCAGATTGAGATGTTCTACTGAACCCAGTCCGGAAAAACTATTCTTAGTAAGAATCTGCAATAGAAACAAACTTAAAATAAGTAACAACATGCTAAATTTTTCATTTAATTAACTATAAGTATGTTGTCAACTAAAAAGCAAACCTAGCATTAAAAAAAGTTTACCAAACACATAGACAAGCATACAAAAATTAACTCATACTAGGTACCAACAAAATATGGGTTTCTATTTCAACGATTCAGTCTGTAATAATAATCGTACTTGGAGTGTCATTTGACAGGTGAAGAACAATTATAGTAGAACAATAAGTTGGTTTTTGTAAAAAAATTTAGTATTTTTATATTCTTTCATGGTTAAATTGTTACCTTTTGGTGATAACTCTTGGTCCTGCAAGGTTTTCTGTCTTCATATACGCATTTTACCAATAGTGTGGCATCCTCAGTGATACTAAAAACTAAATATTTACATTACATACAGTTGCTACAGTGACACTTCACTAGAATAGGAACGCTCATCTTAGTTTTCCGCTACTTCCTCCGTATGTTGTTCTTGAACTGGTAGTGAGATCGGTCTGTGTTGGGAAGTCAGATGACCTTCACTGGAAGGAGGGTGTGTATGGGGTGGGTTGCTTTGTTTCGAAGCCTGTCAACACCCCTAACTCTCTCTTTCAAAACAAAGCAACCTACCCCCATACACACTCTTCCATTGTAGGTCACCCGACTTCCCAACACTGACAGACCTCACTACCACTTTAAGAACAACATGCGGAAAAAGCGGTGATAAATCAAGTTGGGCCGCGCAGGTCCGCCCGCGTTCCTATTGTAGTGAAATGTCACTATACGAACTGTATATAATGTAAATATTTAGTTTTTAGTATCACTGAGGATGCCACACTAGTGCTGAAATTTGAATATGAAGACAGAAAACCCTGCAGGACCAAGAGGCATTACCAAAAGGTAACAATACAAATAAAATCAGGTCCTGCCCTGGCAAATAAATAATAAACATTATATCAACAGGGTCCACTACAATGTACTTTTAATATTCATACAGCATTCACTATAACTCATTAAATAATAAACACAAACTGTAGAGTTGAAATGGGAAAGCATGTTTTAGCCTGCTGACGTTAAAATTACGTTGCTACTATAGAGTAGTCTGGGGCTGTCGACTTCCCAGCAATGGCTTGGCAGCTTGAGAAATGGCCACCTTAATTTTATAGCTTCTTCCAGGCCTAGAGTTTTGACGTTTCATGATTATGTTAAAACATTCTCATTTTCTGTGAATGAAAGGGGAAGGAGGAAAATGTTCAACTTGAAAAATTAAAAAATATGTTATAATAGGTATGGTCAAGTTCTCACATTGATATACCAGGCCGTTTACATTATACCTTGGTGTGCCAGGGTATAAAACTCACTATGTATGTATATCACAGCATATTCACAGTATATTCCAATCCAAAATTATGTTCTTCAAAGATTAAAATTTCTTATACTTTAATTAATGAATGTCTAGACTTGACACAGTGGTATTTGAATGAACTTCTGACTCACAGTAGTGGCAAGACTAACGTGTTTGACACTTGATAGAAATTTAATAATTAACTTACTTGTTATGGTAAAAATTTACTTGAAGATACATTTCTCATAATCGGTTAAAACAATATTACAAAATTGTAATATATAAATAATGTGATAAAAACAATCTATAAACAATAGGAAACAAAAATGTAATAGACAATATAAACAATAAAAAAGCAAACAACCATAGTATGTTTACTAACACTCAAACTTACAATATTAAACAAGTAGGTTGTACTGAAACATGCAAACAATGTTGCTATGGTTGTGGCTGGCTTACATCCTCACTCCATTGGCCATAACATTCTAAACTCTACGTAGTTCCAGCATTTGCTATAAGAGTACTCTGAAGTCAAGTCGAGACATTCAATAAATAAACAATAGCAAAGTATTTATGAACACGATGATCACCAATGTTCTCTTAAATTTCTTCTACATAATGGGCTACATATGATCACTGATTGATCGCAGCTCAACTTTTTTTAAAAAATCAAAAAAGTTAAGGAGTTTGCAAATAATAAACTAAATAAAATTCTTAGCCAAATTTGTATCTGAGTTAAATTTTACCTTGAAGTGGTTTTGTGAGAGATCCAGATGTTTGAGAAAAGGCATGTAGTGCCAGGTTTGGGATGGTAAGGAAGTTAAATGATTATTATTTAGGTAGAGTGTCCTTAGTTGATAAAGTTGCTTCACTGACAGGGGATTGATTTCCTCAATCATGTTTGAGGATAAATTCAGTACTAAGAGATATGGAAGAGGTAGAATTGGGACAGACTTTAGCAAGGTATCTGCCAAGTTAAGTATGCGAAGTTTTTGAGTGTGGTAGAAAAGGTTTTTGAAGTTTGCTCGAATTGGATTACTAGAGAGATCCAATCTTAATACTGACTGAATAGTTGAAAAGACGTTGTCAGGAAGAGTAGTCAGCTTATTATTGCTCAGGTTCAGACTTGTGAGAAATGGTATCTCAGTAAACATTGTACTGTCAAGATGCTCAATAAAATTGTGAGACACATCTAACTGACGCAGAGTATATCCTATTTCCTCTAAAGCACCTGAAGGCATTACCACAAATTTATTATTTGACAAATCTACTTTCTCTAACTTTGAACCTAAAAAAGTATCTCTCGGTAGAGAACGAATGTTATTGGATGATATGTTTATAATACGTAGTTTTCCCAATGTGGAGAACTGTCGAACATGGAGTTGGTCAATCATATTACAAGATATGTCCATACTTTGGACATTTTCAATGCCAATAAATGCTTTTTTGTGCAAGGTCTTGATTTGATTATTACTAATATCCAAAGAGTTAAGAATTTCTAAGTTACCAAATGCTGCATTGTACAAATTTGTTATCAAATTGAATCTTAGGTGTAAATGTCTCAAACTCTCGGAAACTGCATTCAAAAAGTTAACTGGTACCTGAGTCAACTGATTATAACTTAAGTCTAGTACTTTAATATAAAGTGGACTCCCACTAACAATATCACTGACAAACAAGTTGGAAATGAAGTTAAAAGACAGATTCAGGGCCATAGGAAACTGGAAGTTGGAAACATTTTGAAAAACACTAACTGAAAACTCTTTAAGTAGATTATGTTGAAAATCCATTCTCAGTACATGAGGCACATCGACAAATGCATTTTCAGAGATACTCGAAATTTTATTTTCAGACAGAGAAACTGTAATGAGATTAGGCAATTGAACAAAAGTAAAATTTTTGATGACCTTGATGCAATTTCCAGCAAGTGCCACAGATCGCAGTTCACTCAGTGATGCGAATGTGTTGGTCTCAATACCAGAGATCTTATTGAAAGATAACCAAACTTCATGAAGTTGTTTGTGAACATTACTGTGAAAGAGTCCATCTGGTAAAATAGATAGGTTGTTGTGTTCCAAGTCAAGGTATTGTAATTTTCCAAGTCCGTAGAAAGCAGTTTTTGGGAGTGATGCAATATCATTGTTGTCTAGAAGTAGAGTTGTAATTGATGTCAACGGTTTCAGAGCTTCCTCAGGGAATTTTTTAATGTGCATGAAACTCATTTCCAGCTTGTACAAGCTATCTGCTAGTTTTTGCAAGGCTGTAATTGGAATATCTTTTATGTTGTTGAATGACAAATTCAATTCTTGTAATTTTGGAGTGTGATCAAATGCATTTTCCGGAAGAGAACTTAGTTTATTACTCTGAAGAAACAAAGCACTAAGGGAATGGCCCCACTCTTTAAAGTCATTAGCTGTGATACTGTTTATGGAATTGTAACTGAGATCTAACTGAGTTAGCTTTGTACATCCTTTTAAAGAAAGAGTTGGAACTACAGTCAGCTGATTTCCTGCTAAAAACAAGTACTGAAGAGTGTCCAAGAAACTGCTATATACATCCTCGTCTATATTTGTTATATTGTTATAAGATATATCCAAATGTTTGATTTTTTTCAACTGAGAAAATGCTTTTGGCACAGATCCAAGGTTATTTCCTCTTAGGGTGAGAAAATCTAGAGTGTTTGAAATGCCAACAAAAGCTCTTTCATCTATAAATTCAAGTTTATTATGATCAAAATTGATTCTGTGGACCCCTAACCCCTTAAACGCTTGAGAAGACAAATTTACCACTTTGTTGTATTCCAAGCTGATACCTCCAAGCATTAAGGTGCCATTGAATAAATTATCAATGGTACTTAAACCATTATCTCCCAGATCTAGTTGATCCAACCTTTTGTTATTGTTAAACCTAAAATCAACTACAGCAATATTATTGTTGTTGAGGTTTAAAGACGATAGATGCCTTAATTGGTCAATAGCTGCTCCAGGAAATCTGGTGAGGAAGTTGTTGGATAGACTCAGGAGCTCAACGGACGGGGGCAAGGAGCCTGGCATAATGCTTTTTAGTTTGTTGCCATCCAAATCCAATAGTTTGACTTTGCGAAGGATAGATAAAGAGTAGACTTCGTCAAAAGGAATCTCCCGTAGCCCGTTGTTTCGCAGGTACAAATGTGTCAGGGATTCTTGCATATGTCCCCAGTCTGAGCTGAATTCAGTCTTTATATACTCTATATAATTGCTTGGACAAAAAATAAAAACAAATTGAGTATATTGATGTCAGATAAAATAAAATAAATTAGAATAACTTTTATTCGAATGCCATATTTTTTTATACACCAAATTATGAAAACAAATATTAGTAAGACAAACATGTATCAATAATTAAGTTGTAACTTGTCACAATATTAAACTGTTAATTATGCCGCAGGCAGTCTTGTGCTGTGAGTGTGCTACCTGGACTCAAGCCTGTTGTCAGGTCGCCAACAAATATATTGCATTTTTATGTCAATATGTAGTGGGATACAAAAGATGTTATACTTTGTCTTTATTATTTTGTTTATGACCTTGTATACTTTTTGAATTATATGTTTGTGTTTTTTTGATGCAATATACTGTTTAATAGTTTTAGTATATAGTATATATAGTATTTAGTATATAGTATTTTAATAGACACAAGGTATATATATATATATATATATATATCAGAAGGTTCCTGGAATCAGTTGAAATATATATATATATATATATATATATATATATATATATATATATATATATATATATGTATGTATGTATATAATATATTTCAACTGATTCCAGGAACCTTCTGATTACACCTTGTACATAGTGGAACAATCCCAAAATAGCTGTAAAGTAGGTTAGATAAAAATTTTAGTTCTGAATTTAATTCAAAAGCACAAAGTGTGATGTAAACCGTGATAGGACAGGAAGATATGGCAGCAAGTTTCATTTCCTCAATTTGATTTTGTTGGTTTCATTATTCCTTTCGTAGTAACGTATCATTTGGCCTCATGTGACCTAGTTATGTGAAACTGCAAGCTCATTAAACAGGTTCAAAATTTCAAATATTTGGGAATCACTCTTTAAGACAAATTTACTCTTGAAAATCAAGTAACTCAGCTGTTATCAAAATTACGTAAACATTTACTAAAAATTCATCATAAAAACATGTAAAAACCTTCTTTACATAGAAATGCTTTCTTGTGGTTTTTCAGATTGTTGTATTGACTGGGTCAGGTCATAGTTTACTGGCCGTCGGCAGCGTGTAAAAGCAAACAACAGAGAATCTGACTGGGAACTGGTTACTAGAGGTGTGCCCCAAGGCTCTGTTCTTGGACTACTCTTATTCTTACTTTACATTAATGATGTTACTACTGTTACCACTTTCTGCAAATTTCAACTATATTCTGATGAACTACAAAATCTATACTCACTTCCCTCTGAAAGACTTGTCTGTTTTCTGTAACTAACATTAACCGTGCTATCCAGTCCACACAAATTGGGCTCTCCAGCATGGCGTGAGGCTCAATGCGGCTAAAACCCAACAATATTGTTGGGCTTTTTTAGACTTCTATTATTTACGTGACCAACATACCAAAACTCAAACTTAACAATACAGAATTAGTGTTTTGTGACAAAGTTAAAAACTTTAGACTATTATAAACAAAAACTTAAATTGGATTGATTAAGTTATTATAATGTATAATAGTTTTTGCTGCTGTTCATGCTTTGAAAATATTTGCCATATTTTTCCTCTCAATATTAATGTGTTGTTGGTAAAGACACTAGTTTTCACTCACTGTAATTACTGTAATAAATGATATGTCTGTTGAGCTAGTGGATAGATTACAACGTTCCCAAAACTACTGCATCAGATTTATTTTCAACCTGAGGCGAGGGAACATGTTACTTCGATTTTCTACCAACTATCCATCTTAATGTTTTAAACACTCTCTGACAATTCCATATCCTGATTTTGTTGTACAATATTCTTCAAAAACCAAACTCCTAATTACCTGACAGTATAATTTGTTTACTTGTTACAAGTTAGTGCACGTAGAACCAGATGTGGAGAATCAATGTTAGCTATTCCAGTTCACCATTTTCAATAAATCTTTCATTGGCTCTGTGTGCAGACTCTAGAATGCTCTGCCTGATAATATCAGATTCATTGATAGACACACTCGGTTCGGGGCGGAGGTTAGGTGTTTTCTATTGCGGGCCTCGTGGGAGTAGTGGCTGGTGGCGCTTTGGCTTGTTGAATGAATGTACTTTTTTAAATATAAATTGTAACGAATAACTTTAGATTTTTAGATAGTCACATTATTTTTGGTTTCAAGTTTTAATCTACACTCTGACAAATCGACTATTTGGTAATTATCAGCTTATGAAATGTCAGCCTGACTTTGAGCCAGTACATGTGCAGTTGTAATTATAGAGTTCTTATTTAATTAATTAAGTATAATCCTTCTTGATATTTATTTCTATGCCTATATGATATATTGTGTGTATGTGTGCACGGATGTGTATATGTATTTATATTTATATTTTTTCCAGTGGTTCCATATTCTTTCAATACTGGCTAATTACTTCCGACTCCCTTCTAAATTAATATAGAACAGATTGTATGGCTGTACAGTGTTATATTAGTTATTAATCTCAAACCATCTCCTGTCTGTTCAATTTAATTTCCTGTATTATTAGTTTTTAGTTTTAAGATTATTTTTATCATATATTTTGTGTATCATATATTTGTATGTATAAGTTTTCTGTTTCTCTTACTTGTAGTAACTCATTATATATTAAAGATTTATTTTACTTTGTATGATAGTGACTCCTGACCCACGTACAGACCATTTTGGTCCATTTGGGTAGTAATTCCTTATGTCAATATATTTTAAATATGTTTATAATCTGTAATGAAGGAATAAACTGATTTGATTTAATTTTTTGAATATAAGTTTCAAATTTTGATTGTATATAGTTTTGTTTGTCATTGCAATACCTATTTTATTTTATTGTGCATGTTATTTATATTTGATAATACCTTATCATGTATGATGAGTTTAAGTGGTAGAGAGGGCTTTGCAGCCCTAACTTTGCCTCTTGAATAAAAAATAAAGACTTTTTCATCTCATGTTTGAAGGTGATTTTACCCATATCACACCTCATATTTGAAGGTGATTTTATCCATATCACACCTCATGTTTGAAGGTGATTTTATCCATATCCCACCTCATGTTTGAAGGTGATTTTACCCATATCCCACCTCATGTTTGAAGGTGATTTTACCCATATCCCATCTCATATTTGAAGGTGATTTTACCCATATCCCACCTCATGTTTGAAGGTGATTTTACCCATATCCCATCTCATGTTTGAAGGTGATTTTACCCATATCCCACCTCATGTTTGAAGGTGATTTTACCCATATCCCCACATCATATTTGAAGGTGATTTAATCCATATCCCATCTCATATTTGAAGGTGATTTTACCCATATCCCACCTCATACCTCATGTTTGAAGATGATTACTGAGATAGAGGTGACCTGATGGATTTCATATACCTTTGGATGTAGAGATGGCTGAGGCCCCTGATGGACCGCAGAGCTTGTAGAGGAATCTCATGTAACTGGTTCTTGCTCAGGTCTAAGGATTTTAACACATCTGAGGTCCCACTATTAAAATAAAAATACAGTATTACTTCTTTGTACATTAGAATTTGTTAAGTAACCAAACATTATTTTTGTTTTAGTTACATTGGACAACAAATAGTTTATTGAAGTGCGTCATATTGTTAGTTTAAAACATACAAAAGTGATAGTTTGCTGGCTGTGAGGGAGAGGTATTGTTGAGAACCTCATCTCCTTCTTAATGAACAAAACCAGTCAATTATTGTAATCTTTTTAGAAGGGGAGATGTCCAATTAGAACCCTCACCTGCGGAAATAAGCTCTTTCTTGTTTCTAGGCTGGTTGGACAAATACTCAACATGATCTTGGAAAACAGGAGTGACACAGCAATAAAAACTTTGTTGTCATACTGGGGACCAAGCCACCATTTCAGCCCCTAAGCTATGTAACTATTCTACTTGTTAAAGTGATATGTTATTTTCTATGGTGAAACATGTGAATCTCATTTTCAGATGGTAATCACCATATCCTAAAATTGTTTCATTTCTGGAGCTTCAATATTTACGTAATAAAAATGTATATTCATATAATTTCAGCAGTTTATTGTAATAAATGGATATTTATATTGTTTAGTATAAATGTATTTGTTTACTTCTATACAATAGGATATCCAGGTATTTTACAAGACATTCTTTGACAATCAGAGAAGTTGATTGCCACCCATGGTGTAAACATCTCTTCAACAGTCATTCCTCGTTCCCGCACACCATATACAATGACAAAATTATGCTTTATTTGGCTAAACTAATAACAGATGGACATTAGAAAATTAAATATATACAAGGACATAGTTATTAGTTGATTTAATAAACTAAAATTTTCGAACAGTTACAAAATATTTATTCTGATAAAAATATTAAATACTGGTTCAGCTGGAGAGCCTATATTGCTTGCAGCTGTTGTTTACACTATACATACCATGTAACTTTAATTTTTTTTTAACACATCTCCCATCTCTATCATCCATCCACCGTACACATACCTCTTGACAAGCCCTACCACCACCTCATATACACATGGCTCTTGTCAAACAATCCCTCTCAACCCATCGTATACGGTTCTTGACAAGTCCTACCACCTACCCCCCCCCCCACACACACACACGGCTCTTGTTGAGCATTCCCTCCTAACCCATCCATCATATAGCTCTTGACAAGCCCTTACACCCACTCACATACATATTCCTCTTGTCAAGCATTTTCTCCCAACCCATCCATCATATACAGCATAGCAATTACATATACAAGATTTCCCTTCCAAACCACATATTGTGTATGGCTCTAGACAAGCCCTACCACCCACCCATACACACATAGCTCTTGTCAAGTTTATTTTACAAATCTAATTTTTTGTAACGTTAAACTTTATCTATTGAATTCTGATATCATTTTACTGCCGTATTTATTATATTATTTATTAAATTTGGATTTAACTAGAATCTACAGTTTCCGGTGGCAACCGCGTCAAGGTACTATCTACAATATTTACAAGATGACCAGACGTTTCGCCCATACTGTGATGTGGCATCCTCAGTGGTTTCTCTGGTTATGACACCGGTCGCTTAAGCCTAAGTTCTAAAATTTGGATTTCTTTCAGCTATACATAATTTTGGTTAGTGAAGGAGTGACCAATATTAATTGCTTGTAGCAATAATAATAATTTTATTTCAATTCTGGCTCGTTTTATACTAGTGTGACAGATTCCTGGTTTCCTCTTCATAGGTGATCAACTAGGTCACATTGGGGACTTATCAGTGGTATTACTGTAGTAAATTATAAGAAGTTTTAAGATAGTATTGTTTTATTGTTGTATTATGCTGAAGGACCTATTGTCAGTAATTGTAAACCCAAAGTGACAATAAAGAGTAAAATTTAAACTCACTGGAACGACTGGTGGTGGATGTTGAAGATGCTGTTGTCCATCAATTGGATGACTTCTGCCCTGACTCCAGAGAGGGACTCAGCGTTGATTTCATCCAGTCCAGAACTCATAATGTCTAATCTCTCAAGCTCAATATCAGGGAACTCTTAATATAAATGTTTTCAACATTAATACACTTCATAGTCTTTATTTAACTCTTAAAGCAATCCCTACTTTTTAGAAAAAAACACTCTCCAGTTCATAAAGGCCACAGGTGAATTAATTCTTACACTTGAGACCCCAACATGCCGGCGTGATGGCTCAGTGGTTAAGGCTTTGAATTGCCGAGGGCAAGGTAAAATGAAATGAAATGAAAAATCTATTTATTTCCTCCTTATAACATATAAACAGAAATATATACAAAAATACATGAAATTGGTTCCCCACATGGGCGGCTGCCTGTGTGTGGGGAAACGAGTCCAGAACAGTCGGAATGTTGTCGGCCACTACTACTAAATAGCATAAAGAACAATATAACTTAAAACTAGTAGATATAAAAGAATCATATATATGCATGCACAATAAGAAGGGACAAATAATCAATTAATATTTATTGTATCAGGAGCTATTATTAGTAGAGACTTCACACCCACTCACCTACCATACAAACACACATTCACAGTCACATTTGCACTTACTCACATCACTCCCCTATCACACACACAGATGCACCCTAACAAAAGCACACACTTACACACACACACCCACACAAGCACAACGCAGACATGCATAAAAAAACACACACACACGCGCACGTCATCATTCTGAATGTGGTCTATTGTGCGATACTTATGTATAGGAAGAACGAAAGTAACTTTTAATTTCCGCTCTACCAATTTCAACAATCCACTGGTTGACAGATTTTTTATAAACATTTATGCTACATGGTAGAGGATTCTTAATATGGTGAGGAGCTTTAGAATAAACAATATTTGCGATATAATGAGATGATGTCGTCGTTATTGTTTTAACCGATCGAGGCACATTAATTCCGAGATTTGTAGAAGTACGGGTTAAATATGAGTGTTGAATCTGATTGAACATGTTGTTTTTATTTTTGAAAATGTACATCAATAAACTTCTAATATACAGTTGAGATAAATTTAGAACTTTGAACTCATCAAAAAGTAAGTCCGTTGGGAAACGTCGATTTTTTTGTAATGCTGATTTAATTACTGTCTTCTGAGTTATTTCGAGAGGTGAAAGAATAGTTTGGAAGCATCCAACCCAAGCTATAATTCCGTATTGAAGCTGAGATTGTATATAGGCATAATATACAGTTTTTAGTAAATCCGGTTCAAGTACTCTATTAAGATAGGAAAAGATAAATATGAATTTCCGGAGTTTATTCCTCAGATAGTTTATATGACTCGACCACCTCATGCGGCTATCGAAAACAATGCCCAAATATTTCAAATGGGTGTATTGTATTCATTAACAAGCTCCACGCATTCACACGTCACACAATCACGCTGTCCTCCACATGTATGCAGGCGCAGATTGTAATCTACAGGATCGCAGTCGGCTCTTAAGGAAATAGGTAAACATTTTGTTTTGGAAATATTAACAGTGAGCCGACATTGATCAAACCAACGCTTGACAGTGAGCAGACCGCGCTCCGCCAATCCAAAAGCCTCCCTCCAACTGTCGCCTTCAAACAAAATGGCAGTATCGTCGGCATAGAGAAATATTTGGCCCCCAGCTAAATTTATTTTACCTAGATTATTTACAAATACTAAGAACAAGAGAGGACCTAACGAACTTCCTTGCAAAACACCGTACTCTATTTTTTTATTTGAACTAAATTGGTCATAAATTGACACTGTCTGATACCGATCACAGATAGCTTCAAAACCAATGTAATGCCGTGCCCCTTACTCCTATGCATTCAAGCTTTTCGATCAACAAACCCCTGTCCACACTATCAAATGCTTTGGCAAGGTCTATGAAGACAGCTAACGATTTTTTGTTTCGCTCAATAGCGTTATGTATATTTTTTGTAACCAAAAACAAGGCGTCATTTAAATTGTGGTCATTCCGGAAGCCGAATTGATTTTGAAACAAAATTTTGTGATCGGTTAAAAATTTTTCTAATTGGCATCTTACACTTCTTTCTATTAGTTTAGACAATACACTAGTTAAAGTAATTGGTCTGAAACTGACACATTGGTCCTTTGGGCCACCTTTATATATTGGAATCACTTTGCCAAGTTTAAAAATAGTTGGGAAAACCCCTTGATTTATACTTAAATTAATTACATGAAGTAATGGAAGTTTTATGAATTCAAAAAAATTTTTAATTAGAGATGCCGGAATGTTATCAAGGCCGGGGGATGAATTACCCTTCATGCTTGAGACTATCTGAAACAGTCCCTCCTCCGTCACCGGCTCCAGCTGGAAGTCGGAGTCCACTTGAAACTCCCGGTCGCTCAACACTGTCTGGGATACAGGAGGAACAGCTCCGGCTAGGTTGGCTCCTACAAGCCAAGGTTTGAATCCCCACTGAGCCAGCAGTCGCTACTTCACTCGTTGAATAAAGTTCACACACAGGCCTGTAGGCCCATGTGAACTGGCGAGTGATTTTTTCTGCCCATTTAAGACGAATATAAATGTATTATATGAGTGTACATTATTCACACAGATTCAAAGAGGAGAAGATAATAAATTAAATAATTTATAGAGATAATATATAATTTACTAGATCATAGTATCATGAATATATGTTAAAGTATTCTCAACACCAACCAAAGTAAATTTAAGCTTAGAAACGGCGGAAATTGTAGGTATGGGATGAAAACATGTTATAACTTGCAAACGCATGCATAGTGGGTTGATGTTTTGTACATCGGCGTAAAGGAATATGAGAAGCGAGTGAATCATCTTATTTGTAGAAAGATCTCATTAAGGAATCGAAACAATCTGTAAGAGAAACATTTTGATTGTTAAAACATCTCGCAGTTGCCCATCACTAGGCCCTACCATCGGATGATATTGACCTCTGAGTAAGTGCATGATAGATGGTTTCACCATAATGTCTAAGGATGTTCATCGTTATGTTGCTGTTTCATGGCTTTTTTTGGATGGTTCAAAATCTCTCTAAGAGCCTCCTCTTTTCTATAAATAAAAATAATCATTATCTAGTATATTTATTATTAATCAGAATTAATTGATTCTCAAACAAAATTTGTATTGCTATTTTATTGTTTATTAGATGGTTTTCTTGAAGGTATTCATAAAATTATAGACTATATTTAAAAAATAAAAATTTACCAATTTGAAGGTTAGGTTATAGAGCAGAAATTAATATTAGGAGATGTAGAGCAACAGCAAAGAAAAGTCCAATAAACACTATATAAATAAAATTCACTACGCAACGCAAGGAAGATTTTTCCACGCACTGGTAACTCTACCTTAGATATGTAGGGTCTATATACCAGAATAGTGCTTTTGTACAGTGTACTATTCTCCTCTGGTAAATTTGTTGATGACTTATATCTTCTAATAAAAAACTATCTAGTAACAGTTTGTCATTCGTAACTAAAAACGTATCAAACTCTTCATTATAATACTTAAAACATAGAAATAAGTTATTGTTACCCAGCATCAATGATATAATACTTTGAAATACAGTACATTATAGCCAATATTCACTTTATAACAATCAGAACCACACTTGGCTGTATAAATTGTGGATATTGATGTAAACTATCAACATGTAACGCATGAACTAGTGCGGTATCTCTAGCCACTACTTTAGTAAACAACAATATGAATATTATCATAAATAAGGGGCCGTCCCTAAATTTAGTAACGCTAAAATCTGCCTTCTCAGACCTCCTCCCCTCTGTGTAATGAACTTGTAACGGCAATACTAAACCTCCTCAAAAATTACGTAACGCTGTCACCAACTACCCCCTTCAAATTTGTTCATCTACTTTCATGCAAATTTTGATTTATGATAAAGTCATTGTTTAGACTTTGTTCCATTTGTTTTCTAGTGGGAGGAGAACATATTACTAACTTTAAAATATTTGAAATAAATTTTGTATTTTGGGGAAAAACGATTAAATTTTGTGAATGAATTTACACAAATTGTTGAGGTTAAATAATTTTGTAATGCTGCGTAGAACCCCTCCCCCATAACCCACAACCATCCTTCTGGTGCATTACACTTCCAAAAAAAACCTCCCCCTTCAGGCGATACATAATTTAGGGACAGCCCCTTTCAGGGAATAATCATAGATTTGGGTTACCTGGAAAGCAGTAGAAAGGAATCCCAACACAGCTGACTTGAACTATATTGCTGATGTCATTGAGTTTTGGTGATATACTGCCAGTGTCTTTAAACTTGCACAGGCACATATCGTTGAAAGTGCAGGGAGCTGGCTGGGGAGTAAAGGTAGCGATAAGTCGCACACACAGAGCGGCTATCACGACAAGCCTCATTACACCTGTACTTCTGAAGCTTGTCCCCTACCCTGGACTGACAAACAATCACTACCACAAAAATTATGATTACTTCCCATAAATATAAAATGAACATTTAACATGGTCATTTCCTAAACGGCCAAGACACTGCAGGGAAAAATTTAGCTTGGTCCTTAAAAGGGCCTTTTTTATTTTGTGTGGTAGGTGCCATAGCTGGAAGATCACAAATTCGTGACAGTCCAACTACCAGATTTGTTGCTCGTTTAAAACTACCCAGGGGATACGTACAGCTTTAAAGATTTGATGTGGATGGTAGGGATGGCCAAAATTAACCCCATCAGTTTCTTTGCATCAGTTGATACAATTTAACTGATGCGAAAATTAACTGACGCACGAGACCACCTAATGCAACAGGAAATGGATATGCCATACATCCTGCTCGCCTGTTCTGCTTCTATTTGTATCAGACAACACAACAGTCGGTTGATTTCCTGTTGAAACATGAAAACTGATGCGAGTCTTAAATAAATCAGTTTGTATTTGTCATTCAGTAGAGACTCAAGACTACTTAGTTTATCTGTTACATTTAGTTTGTTATAGGTGTGTAATTAATTATAAAATAGTGTTGTTTTCTTTATTATACTTTAGCTAAGTTAACAGTTAGTTTAATTTTAGTATAAATATGAGAAGAAAAAACAGTTAGTTCAATTTTGTATTACAGTAATTCATATTTCACAAGTTTACAGTGAACATGAAAACAATCAGTAAATAACTTTAGCTGTTAATTTTGTCAAAGTTTTAAAATTTCATATTTTATTTGCTATATTCATACTTCTGATTTTCAATTACATTTTATTTCAATACTTAACTAATTTTATTTCAAGCGTTTTCTTGTTTTCAAATACCTTATTTGCTTCTATTTACAATATAAATTAATGTTTTGAATGATAATGACAGACTTGGAATGAAATGAAAAAATATTATAATGTTAGACAAGTAATGCTGTTTCTTGGCATGAGTTAAATTAAACATATGTTCGTGTATCAAACTCTTAAACTCATTGACATTCATGGTGTAACAGAAACCTACTGCTTTAAAATAATTTGTTTGGGCTGTTGCAGTTAGTTTCAACAGTAACAGAATGCCGACTGACCACTTCCTCTTACTTTGCATCAGTTAAATTAAACTAATACGCGCCGGCAAATTGAACTGTTACGTCAGTTAAGCAAAAGTATTAGATTGACACATCCCTAGTGGACCTATGGCTCGACAGATTGGATTTAGCTTTGTAACATGAGATCACTTTTTATTATTCATAATATTCAACATGACTTTTAGATTTTATTCTAAATACATATAACAGCTTTCAAAAATTAATAAATGGTAGCTAACAACACACCATATATATATATTACGCTGGGAAGACGACAGCCCTATAGTAGATGTGCAGTTTTGCTGTCCACAGGTTAAAACATGAAGTTCTATTTCCACTGTACGGTCCGTGTCTGTTGCTATAATGAGTAACACTGTATGGTTATTAAAGGTCTAATCTATTGGAAAACAGTTTGATATTATGAGTTTTTAAATTTAAAATTGTTGAGAATTACATTTAAAGGTACTCAAATTTAACAGTAAAAAGATTATAAAATTACTCAATTTTTCATAACAACAAACTTATGATCCACTTGAACAGTTCTTAACCTAACAAATGTCACATCAAGTGTTATGATATTATCATTATTACAAACTGAATTGTTGAAATAGAAATCCATGTTTTTGGTGTTTTTCATGGAGCGGAATGGCCTTCTTAGTACATTGTTAAAAAGAAGCTTTTACTAATCATTTCAATTATTTATTTATGCGCATCAACGGTAAACCATTTACATGATTGACTATAATTATTATACAAGATGACATGCAGAGATTACTCTATAGATCTGTTTAATAATAAATCAGCAATCACAAAACATACAACATGCAAAGGACCAATAACAATCATCGATTCTATAAACGAGACCAATATGAATTGATGAACAGTACATAGATGTATCAGTTTGATGAAAGGGCTGTTGAATGACAAACACATATTCAGATTAGCATACAAAAACATTCTAGAATAAAAATAAACAATACCCGAAAAAAGTCAACGAACATTGATAAATAATACAATACAGTAATAATTAACAATAGAGAACAAAATGTTATCAATGTGAGATTCGTGACATTGAGCGACAATAAATATGCAGTGAGATATAGTACATAATGGCTAGATAATGTTATATAGATTCATGATATTCAGACAGACATAATTTGTAATCAGATTCACACAGATCCATCGATCAACAATTATAATAATGATAACTAATTCTAATACTATTAACAATAAACAACAACAAAAATATAATGAATTTTTAACACAATATAAGTAAGAATAAATAAGCACAGTAACAATGTAACAATAACCGTACAATTAGTTTTAAACATTGACCTGCCACGTTCTCGTAAGGACGGTTTGATCTGTTTCGTTTTATTAAATACTTATTATTTTTTTAAATCTTAAATCAATTAATTTAGTTCAATGTATTTTTTGCTAGATTGTGGAACTATTTAAATTACATAAATAAATGTTTATACATGACATATAACATTTGATATGTTTAATGGATGCTGTTTTGAATGTCCAGTGCCCAATGACAGGTTTAAATGTAATTTCATGAGCCTATGAATGAAACGTCATCCAGAAATAGGAAGGGATGACTGCCAACTCTATTTATAACTTACCATCACACTTCATCAAATTATTTTCTCATATTCTTTGAGAATGTTTTCTTATTTGCTCAATTATAATACCTGAATGCCAATTCACTTTACAGTTTAAAACAAATTAATGGAACTAGTGTGCAAACTTTATAAAAGTTAGTAGAATAATACTATCGTACAAATTCAAAATAATTATAGTTTGAATGTATGAAATGGAAATATGTTATAATAATAAAACTCTCTTGGTTAAGTTTAAAACGTTATTACAAATAACAAAATAGCTAATATTTTTCAGGATTGAAAAAAATTTAATTCTTTGTGATAACATGTTGATTGTAATTTTTTTGGCTTTAATGTTTACAAAGCTTAGTTAAACAATGAAAAACTACAAAATTAAATATCAATTCGTTACAATTATGTTTTTCTTACACTTATCAGAAATGCAATAGAATAACTTGTATGATCAGCAGTAATAATAATCAAATAATGGTTAAACTTTGTTATAGGTAGGTAAAATAAGTTTCAAACTTGAACACAGCACACAAACAAACAGAAAAATAAATAAATAAAACATTAAAAACCACACAAGATCAATGTTTTTCAAATTTACTGTATTGATTTAGTTAGTCATTACTAGTTGGTTGTAAATAAATTTGCTTGTCAAAAGAAAATCCATACATAATTATGTAATTAAATTGATTTTTTAAAAGACACATTCTATGATTATTTTTCCGGCTTTTTTAACTCATATCGTTGCAACAGTTGCTTTAACAACTCAGGCCTATGCACAGGCGTCATGCCCATGTAGGCTTATTGTCTTAGTTATAACACTATTTTTAGTTATAAACTTCTTTTCTGTAAACCTTAACTTTTAGTTATTTTTGTTATTCTTATATTGCATTTATTTTTTTCTCAAAATCAAATTCATTGTATGATATTAATGTTTATAGTATTGTTTTGTGCTTTTTTTAGTTTTATTCTATGCTGGAAATAAAAATAATTTTTCATTTCATTAAATTTCATAATTATTTGGGCATTATCTAATACGAAATTATAATACCAATTATAAATTAAAAAGAACAAAATGTTTCTTCAGCCTCATTTAACACTGTCTGCCCTGACGTAACTTTCTGTTTCCAGTGGGAAAGGACTTTTCAGTTTTATCTTTTTTTCAGAACAAATTATTGTTAAAAGTGATTGAGCTGCACAAGTTCTGCGTACTACAGCTTTGTCTCTGGTTTATTCCACTGCTGAATATTGTGCTCCTGTGTGGCTTAACAGTACGAGGGGTTGATATAAATCTAAACAGGGCAAAGAGGGCTATCAGCGGTTCCCTCATTGCAACCCCTCATCCATGGCTTCCAGCACTTTGCAGCATAGTACCTCCGGGATGCAAAGGCACTTCTCAGAGAGTTTAAAAAGATTCTGTCTACCCCGAATCTCCCCCTTTTACAAGATATCCCACAATGTGCAGGGTGACTTAAATCCCTGCTGGCTGTCATTGGTGGAATGAATCTTCCTTGAAAGGGATGTTGAACAGTTTTCGCACGAGTGTGGGAAGATGCAACTACTGGAATTTAAGTGGGTTATGATAAATGATCAGTCAAGTGATTGCTTAGTCAAAGTTCAAACTATGAATCACATAGTTAATGACTACCCATTGTGTTCTTTTCAGGGGTGTTAGCTGGTCTTCATTCAATCAGAGAAGCAGGTGTTATGAAACCTGGATTTGGCTCTGTGACGTGAGATCGAAATTTAAACATTAAAACACAAGAGTACTTTAGATTTTATTTTATTTACACACCTTTAATTGTGTTTTAATTTTTTTTATTCATATGGTGAATGGATTTGAAAGCCATACAATATATATATATATATATATATATATATATATATATATATATTGAGTGAAAAATATCTTAGGTCATAATTTAATTTAACAAAGTTTTATGTCAATTATTTTAATATTTTATTCAAACTCCAACATTTTCTGTTAAAGAAGCATATACCTGTTTATTCATTATTTGATTATGGTACGTTCACTGTTATCTCTCTTTAGATCTGCTAGGCCACCTGCCTCATAATTGCTTAGAAACCTGACCATCTAGGTGACAATCACAGCTTCAACACTAGAAACACCTTTGACTATCTGCTACCTGCACACCACCTGACCCTGTTGGAAAAGAAACCAACCTACATGGGAAAAAACTATTCAACTATACCCCTAGAAGGTCTGAAGAGATGCAGAGAAGACAAGAATTTCAAAGACACTATTTACTTACAAAGTCCTTACAAAGACTTACAAAGTCCTGGTTACTTAAGAAGTCCTTTTATACCTCATACAAATTTTCAAATACGGTACTTATTCTGACAAGATTATGCACCCTATGTAATTGAAAGGCTTTTAACTACTTTTATAAATAAGAATGCCGCCATTACTTTAATCAATGTATATGTAAATAAACATATTGATTGGTTGATTTTACGTAACTTTTTGATGTTTCAAAATTAATGCAATCATGTTAGTCATTGGCTAGTACAGCATATTTATAATAATATATACAAATATAGACTTACCTTTAAAAGCAATTAAGTATCATGGTAATCATCCAATCACAATTTATTTACATGTTTAATGTGGATTTAATGATTTGGAGTGTAAAACAAATCCCTGAAGTCACAGTTGGAGTCTAGTCTATAACTGAGCTCTGCTTCACTTGGACACAATCCCCACCTCCCTCTCAGCTCTCTCTCATTGGTGGGAACAAAAATAATCCTATTTAGTCACATTAATTTCATTAGAAAGAATCATTCCATATCATAAAGTCCTGGGCAATCTAAAAAAAAAAATAACCTGAACTATTTTAAATCTCTTTTTCATGTGTTACTTTATACGATCTACTAGCGATTCAGTATTGTTTAAAATATTGTATTAATATAAAAAATCAGGCCATAATAAAACTGATCAAAAGTAATAAAAACACCATAAAAAACAGAAGAATGCTTGGAAATATCTGCTGCAAATTAAATAAAAGTTTATCAACAATCAGTCCACAATAAAACTGATCAAAAGTATTAAAACACCATAAAAAACAGAAGAATGCTTGGAAACATCTGCTGCAAATTAAATAAAAGTTTAATGAAATGAAATGAAATGAAAAACGTCTTTATTTAACCAGGCGAAGTTGGGACTAGAAAGTCCCTTCTTCCACTTAACCTGAACACGTTTAAATTAAATCAATACCCATACACATACAGTGGTGATGACCCTCCCACCCTCCCATACACATACGTTAGAGATAACCCTCCCACCAACCCATACACATACAGTGGTGATGACGTTCCTATCTACCAATACACATACAGTGGAGATAACCCTCCCACCTACCCATACACATACAGTGGTGATGACCCTCCCACCCACCCATACACATACAGTGGTGATGACCCTCCCACCCTCCCATACACATACGTTAGAGATGTCTATATCATAATTTACTATATTAGATAATAACTATCCAACTATCTATATTACATATAATCCAATATTATTATTATTTTATTATTGTATAATAATCCAATATTATTATTACATTACTGTAAGATAATCCAATATTATCTTTAGATCATTGTATAATAATATAATAACAATAATATGTCTCAGTTTGTAATTAGTCTCATAAGTATAATTTTTCATGTCAGTCCAACTACTGTAGATAATCAGCTGTTAAAGGCGCTATTGCCATTGGATTTTTTAGTGATCTCTTATTTTATAGAGTACATTACAAACTAGACTCAGTTTCTCTTTTGTTTATACTGTTACAGTTCTGCCTGGCAACTGGAATTAGTGGCAGTGTAATTCAGAGTTTGCAAATTATTTGAAATTTTACTTTTTTGTCTGAATAAATAATTATTTAATAATTTTTGTAATATTTCAGCATGTTAAAATCGTTTTAATAATAATAAAAACAATAAAAAAATACTAAACTACTAATATACATGTTTTTAAGACAGCTTGAACAAACAGTGCACATTAAATTGCAATTTTCATGTTAAATTAAACAAAATAACTGGATATAAAGTTAACACTCATACTTTTATTCATACTTGAAAAAAAATTACAAGAGGCTAATACATACAGATTCACCATTGGCCATAAGAGTACTTATAGTTTGGCCATTTGGATTGCCAACTAATGAAAGCACTGGTGAAAGAGAGATAAAGTTAATTGAAGAAGTGAGAGAGAAAATTTCTCTTCTCCCAGTCCTGGAAAAACGTGCTAATATAACATTTCATAGTCATGGATTGAGTAGATAGTAGGCCATGAGATGGCTGTTCATTGGCAAGCCCCACCCATTACATCATTGTTCTAAGTGGCCAGCCACGTGATAAGGACTGAAATCTACCATAGCTGGAACTCTAGTTGGCATGAGGAACAAAAGGAGTTCATAAGAGTGAGGTCATTACTAATTTACATTGAGGTTATATTATAAAATAATTCACTATTCTTTTATACTATATTTGAAATACTTATAATTTAATTAGAATGTTCAGTGACCAACAATCAAATTGAAATAATATTTATCACTACTTGCATTAATGTTTTATTTACATATTACTGCATAGCAATTTTAAAAGATGTGCTTTTGTGGTGTGAGGTGACGGAGTGATGGAATGTTTCCCTTCCGCTACAGTAATACTGCAGACAACGGATTGCTTCACGCCCATTGCCCATCCACAACGGAATGGTGGAATGTTTTCCCTCCACTGCTGAAACTACTATAAGCTCAATTATATCAATTCTAACTCCTAGTACCCAGCCACATTATTGAGATCCCAGTTATTAGTGAAGAATTTTCCTATAGGTATCACTTCTCGAAAAAGGGGCCGTCCCTAACTTACATTATGCTAAAATATGCCTTTTCAGACCCCCTCCTCCCCCCTGTGTAACGGGCTTGTAACGGTAATACTAAACCCCCCTCAAAAATATGGGGGTTGGAACCTCCATCTTATTCATGTGTGCCTGACATGTCCAGTTATAAAACCAACCACACTTCAGAGTTCTGACCTTGAAAGATAAAGAGCTTCAACTGTGTTGGAGTGCGATGGCCCAAACAGGACCTCGTTTGTTTACCTGTTACCTTTGGTATTGCCTCCCAGGTCTCCTGGTGCTTACCTGTGACCCATATAGAGGCAACCCTCTTTGCGGTGCCATAAGCTATTCCGAATGCCGGCTCAGGGCCAATGAGAGGTTCCTCAATGCCTCTCTTGGCACAGTGGTCTGCCTTCTCATTTCCAAGTACCCCTGTGTGACCTGGCACCCATGATAGAAATACCCTATTGGAACTCGCCAGCGTTTTAAGGACCCTGTGACAGTTCCAAACTAGACTCGAGGTGAAGTCATAATATGTAAGTGACCTTAATGCCACTTGTTTGTCTGAGTTCAGATAGATTGTTTTTGCTCGTAAGGCCCAAGACTATGTTTGCCTGAGCACAGGCAGCTATGACAGTCACTTCTGCCTGAAAAACGGAGCCAGTTTGCCGAGACTAAAACTGAGCTCAGTTTTTGACCTGGCACCATAGACCCCGCATCCAGACTCAAGGATGATTTGTGAGCTATCTATGTACCGCGTGATTGTGGTCTTCATTGCGATTGATTCATCTTGTTCCCAATCTTTTCTGTAATCAATGACAACATGATAGGGTTTGTCAAAGTCAGTTTGCCTATACATTCTATTCGAACACATCTTTAGAATGTCTGATTGTAGGATGCCAGAGATTTTAGTATGTTTACTGGCATAGTGAACTTGCCAGTATTCCCTGGTCTGGAGCTTATAAGCCACCAGCCTTGCCTCCCCCATGATAAAAATGTCAAAGAGGTGCGGGGAAACGGGCGAGAAAAAGAAATTGGTAATGGTTCAGATATGGAAGCTGCCGGGTTCAGGTCGGTCCAGACTGGAAATTAATGTTTTAATGTGACAGAGGCCGTGAGGGAAATACTTCTGGATTAAATTACGCCGTTTCCGCCGCGTTAGAACCGCGCGGGTTGGACCGATGGTTTTGGCCACGTGAGTGCTAGTTGACGGTTCCCTACAAATCACAACCAGCTTTGATCAGCTCTAAATTAATGTACCATAAGGGTAAATATAGTTTTAACATAATTGTAATTAACTGGTTGGCTGCGATCCCCTCGTGCCCTCAATTACCGAAACTCTACATTTTTGATTGGCTTCATGATTCCTACCTAAAGGGACTACTCCCCCCCCCTTCTGGTTAATTTAGTCTAGGCGAAACATATTAATTTAATCTAGGTTAAAGGCATAAACTAAGAGGCTACTTATCTGGCCAGCGGCCGTGGGTGGCGTCCCCGTCCGGCGTCTTCGACACACTGCCCGCACCCGCCTCCGTCCGGCTCCCCTCCCCGACCCGAGCGCATGCGCAAGCGATGGTTGAACACTTCGCCGCGCGTGGCGGTCCGCCACAGAGGGTAGACTTAGAAGCACATCCATTGTAGCAGATGGTGTACCCTTAAATGCCCCAAAGATTCCCAAACAAGCTAACCTCTGCACCTTGGATAGGCTTTTTGCAGTAGTGATTTGTTGGACCTTGGGCCACCAGATAATGTCTCCGTATACAAGCATCGGTCTAAAGACCCTCGTATAGAACCAGTTTATCAACTGAGGGATCAGTACCCACTTGCATCCAAAGGTACACCTCAGCCTCGCCAGTGTGGTCTGAGAGCGGCCTATGGCATAGGTGAGTTGTCTATTCCAGGTAAGTTTGTCATCCAGCCACACACCCAGATACTTAACTTCCTTAGACACCTGGACGTAGATGCCAAAGGTTCTTTGTACTCTGACAACCTCCGCGTTCCTTTGTTTGTGAATAGTTCCACAACAGTCTTACCGGGGTGAACAGATAGCCCCTCCACTATTCACCATGTCTCCACCATGGACAATGCCCTCATCATAAGGTCCATGTATTTACCTCTTATTACGATCACTATGTTATCAACGTAACCCTGAGCGTACACTCATTGTTGTTGAGTGCCGTGAGGAGATCACCCACGACCAGGTTCCACAGGAAGGGTGATAAAACACCCCCCTGTGGACACCCTGTTTGCGGTTGTACCTCTCTCACCGCCCGACACAGGGAAGCTTGGGCTCTACGGGTGCTGAACATGTTGCTGACCCAGCATAAAAATTTTCCTTCAGTGCCCCTGGACACCAGCTTTGACACAATCGAGGAGATCCTCCTATTGTTAAAGACTCATTCTATGTTCAGTAGCACTGTCAAAACAATCTCCTTAAGGGAAATCGCCTGTTCAATCCTGCGGACTAATGCGTGTAAAGCAGTCTCACATGATCTGCCAACTTGGTAGGCATGTTGATTGGGGTTCATAAGCTGACTAATTGCAACCCCAGCACTAATATGGTCCAGCAACTTCTCAATGGTCTTTAGGAGAAAAGATGAGGGACTTATTTTGCGGTAAGCCTTTAATGTATCGTAGGAGGGTTTCCCAAGCTTCGGGATGAAAATCACCCTGGAGACCATCCATAATAGTGGTGTGACACCTGTGGCTAGGCTCATCCTAAAGAGTTACAACAGTCAGGGTATCAGAATTTCCCCTCCCTTCTGCAGCAAGGCAGGAAAGATGCCGTCACAACCACGGGACTTGGAAACACTTCAATGCCCATTATACTCCCTGGTATGTAAATACAGATCTAGCACAGCACCAGTCCTCCTGGGAGGCCCGGGGGATCAAAGCCCCCCTCTTTCTCCATGATCGTTCTGGACAGCTGGTATAATCTGGGTTGAGCTAGTAAAGTGAGCATTGAGTAAAACCTCAAGTGTCTTTTCCGGGCCGTCTGTTTGGGAGCCGTCTTCTTTGCTAACTGTCCCAACAGCCGTATTAGGGTTATGAGCCAAGACCTTTCTGGATCTTAGAGCAACCTGGTACACTATCAATGTCCCTGCAAAAGTTCATACACGAGTTCCTCTTGGCTTTGCGGATTGCTCTGTTGTAGTCACCGAGAGCCCTCGAGTACCTGCCTCAGTTAGCAGCACGTTTGCAAATATTGTGCAGTCCTCGGACGGTTTTCCTCAAGGCTTCAAGTTTTCGATTCCACCAATAGGCATTCTTGTTAGACTTTATCTCCGTCTCTGGGCACATTCTGAATTTATTATTGTTGTTTTTATTTTTGGTGTTTATTATCGTTGCTTATTGTTGTTATTAATTGTATTGATTGTTATACTCTTATTATTAATGTTATGCATTGATATCTACCAATATAACATGTAATTTTTATACCCGCTGTTTATTTACATTATCGTTAGTTTTGATATTTATTTTTCTTGTTACATTTTATTTTATTACGTATCATTGTTTTTGTTGAAACTCAGTTTTCACTACGGTTGGTTACATTAATAATTTTTTCAATTGATACTATTATAGATAGATTATATTATGTTTAATCACTTCTGTTTGTGTTTTGTTGGTTGTCAGTGTTTCGTGTATTTGTTTATATTCTTATAGTATTAGTTATACCATAGACCTTCTATTATCTATGGTTGTACTATTTTGAGATGAAACGTTTATTATGTGTGTTACTTCAAAGATAAAAAAATGGAGATTTCCGTTGATATATAAAATAAACAAAACAAAAGTAAAATGCCAATTTGTGAGCACTGAAAATTCTAGATGATTAAAGGAAAAGACGTAGAAGACAGGATACTTGACTAGATGTTCTCTCTCAGTTAAGCAACTCCTGAGCGAAATAAGGAACTAGAACCATAGACCTTCTATTATACCATATAGAAGGTCTACGCTAGAACTACCTACATTTTGTAAAATTGCCATCGCCTTCGACTTTTAGCTATCAGTATCTGGTAATATTGACTAGCTTTAGAATGGTCAAATATAGTCAACAGGCCAAGAATAAAGAAAAAAAGAAGCCAAAATATATTCATGGAACTGAAGAAAATTGATTATCCGTTACTGTAAAATGTCCGGAGCTATTCTGTTGTTGTATTATACTTGACCTGTAATACTTTTTGGAAACAACAAGTGATATACTTGTTAGGACTTATGATGACGTTTATTGAAAGATTATTATCTCCAATCATACATTTTACTGTATCGGCTTTAGTTCTTTTAGTATCTCTTTTTGAACAGAATATCCTTCATTATTTAAACTACTTTAACAAATTGAACACAATTTCACAAGGTACACATTTACTGTATTTACTTATTCACGGTATAAACAATTTCACACAACGTATAACAAAATAACTCAATCATCACAATAAAAGAAGTAGAGCAAATTACGATGGCAAACGTGCACAGATTAACAAAATTAGCACAAGCATCATACAATCATACTTAATGATTTTTTAGGAACTATTATGTTGTGCTATACTTTATTTTATTGTTAATGGAAAATAAAAGTGACCATACTTTAATCCAGGGTTTAATTTGATTCATTCTACAGTAAAACATTTTGAATGCATCCAGGCCTAATTTTTATGTTCAAACATAAGTTGAATATAAAGCTGCAGTTAAAAGTAAAGTACGTGATTGTTTACAAATGTGGATAAGGATTTGACGATTTAAACAGAATTTCATCTTAAAATATGCAAATACGCATTTTCCATGAACTAGAATACATAACTTGAGAACATTAATATTTTATGAGTAAATTATATGTATGTTGGATTATATATTAATTTATGGTACTGTACGTGTTCAATTCAATAGAGCTCTATCATTACAATTCATCAAGAGGATTACATGAATTAAAAGATACGTATTATCTACTATACTCTATATTTACTATCTTGTTCTTTCTGTAGATAGAAAAGAAAAAGAAGGTGGAGGCATTGCAGACTGCAGACTTTCGGTCAAGCAAGCACTGAACCAGGCGACCAAAGGTAGAGACTAGAGAGTAGAAAGAGAGAGGGTTTTCCTTTACTTTCTTGAAACAGGCAGGCAGACAGTATTGTCGCCAACGCCAACTTGAAGAGGGTGTGAGCCGATTGGAGATTTGCTGAAGTGTGTTGGGTGTTTGGTGAATACTTATCAGGTATGCCTCGTAATAGAAATTGTTAATTTTACGCCTAGTTTTTTTTATATAAGTCTATAGGATTTTCTTAGTTGATATCATATGGTTATAGGCCTACTCCCTTTTTCAGATCAAAACCTGTCTCCTAAAGAAGTTGAATTATTTAGCTCTTCCACTGACAGCTATATTATTTCCAAAATCAAAGGCCTTATTAACAATTAGGAGACATTTTTTCTTAAAATTCATGGTTACAGGAAACTAGGATTGTTAATTTACTGTTTGCCATTTAATATTTTTAAATATAAACTTGTAACCATGCTCCTTTTACTCTTCTCAAATAATTTAAATTTGCTGTTTCAAAGTGGTTATAAATCAGTTAGTCCTAGATTTTCAGGGCAGATAATTTCTTTCATCACATGGAAAACTTGTTTTCTATTGGAAAATAAAAATGATAAATGTGGTAGTCATACACTTTCCACTCCCTTAATTAAATGCAAAACTTAATTCTGAATTGGATAAAGAATTGGTTATAGGTATTTTCAAGAGACACACGATTTATCTTGCAGTATTACAGTAGGCCTACCTTAAAAATTGGCAAAACCAATTTCAAAACTTAAGTAGGCTATTTATTACATGATGTATTTTTGTTAATTTAAATTATTACCTCTAGCTGTGGCATGCAGAAATCATAATGTCATAGAAAAATGTGTGAGATGTGTGTCTAATACATTATGATGTTGCAGAAGGTTAGACAAAAAATCACAATCATAAACTTACGTAAATCAGGTCAGTCGTGGTACCTATGTATGTATTCTTTTAGCATTGATTTTACTATACATAGAAGAATTCCATCCAATCTTAAATTTTGAGGCACGGAATATGGGAGCGACCGTGCTGCAACCTGTTGCCAATCAAGTTAAAGAGGTCGAAATTGACTCCAGTTTCAACTGTTCGGTTGCACAACCTGTGATCAGTAAAGGAAACTAATCACTCCCTCTCATTCCCCCATTTTCTCTCTCTTTCTCTTGAGACGCTCGTCCGGATGTACTTCCGGCCCCTCCACCTGTCTACTGTCGCCGATTGGCCTTGATAGTGTATCAAAGTGGGATATTGTTCCGTGCTGTAGGTTGTCTTGCACGGAAAGGACTCAGGATATTTTATTTAGGCCTTAGGGGTTGTGTATATGAAAAATGTTAGGGGACATATTTTTGTCATGTAAATAACAGTATGTTACAGATGTTTAGTTAAAACATTACACACTATCTAAAATTATGTAAATACTGCGTATTGTAAGTTTATTGATATTTTAAGTAATTGTATATATAGAAGTAGCAAGAAAAATGGTGGTAGTTCTAAATTGTCAAGTCCCTGGATAACACCAAACATTTTACATAAATTTGAGAGACGTACAAAATTATATAAAATTTCTAAGAGAAGACCATATGACAGAGTTTTTCAAAATTATTTTGCAAAATATACTAATGAATTATATAATGTGATCTATTTTACAAAATATAATTATTATTCAACATTGTTAGAAAACTGTAAAGGTGATGTGTCTGAGCAGTGGAAGGTAATGAATAACTTAACAAGTGGTTCCTCAAAGAAAATAGTTTAGCTAATTGAATTGCCAAACGGCGAAGTTATGCGAGCCTTCGTCATTGCTGATAAGATAAACAATCACCTTATCGCAATCCAGTCTAGCCTTCCAGACGTTGTACATTCCAATACCCTTCCACCTTTAACCTTTACATACTTACTATCAACATCTTTCTTTATAACTCCAACAGATGTAGATGAAATTAAGAGTATTGTTAAACTTTAAAAAAATTAAAAAATGAACTTGCTTTGACCAAATTAATGTACATTTACTGAAAAATATAATTGATGAGATTGCACCAGTTTTAGTTCACTTAATAAACAGTAGCTTGATCAAAGGCATTTTTCCTGAGAGCCTGAAGTTAAGTTCAGTGGTGCCTATTTTGAAGGACAATAACTCTATAAAACTAGATAACATAAGACCAATCAGAATGTTGTCAAGGTTTACATAACTCATCCAGACATGTGCAGTGGCAAAATGTCAATGCCATTGTACATGTATGGAAGGATGGTTGGGTCAATGCCACTGTGCGTGTATGGAAAGGTTGTTGTGTCAATGCTTTTGTATGTATATGGGAGGGTAGTTAGGTTAATGCCATTGTACGTGTATGGGAGGGTAGTTGGGTCAATGCCATTGTACATGTATGGGAGGGTGTTTGAGTCAATGCCATTGTACGTGTATGGGATGGTGGTTAGGTCAATGCCATTGTACGTGTATGGGACGGTGGTTGGGTCAATGCCATTGTACGGTATGGAAGAGTGGTTGGGTCAATGCCACTGTACGGTATGGGACGGTGGTTAGGTCAATGCCATTGTACGTGTATGGGAGGGTAGTTTGGTCAATGCCACTGTACGGTATGGGACGGTGGTTGGGTCAATGCCATTGTACATGTATGGGACGGTGGTTGGGTCAATGCCACTGTACGGTATGGAAGAGTGGTGGGTCATTGCCCCTCTTAAATAGAGTACACGATAAGTTTTGACCAATAAAATGTATCATCATCAGGCCATACAAGGATGGTTATATCACTTAATATGAAGATCGTTCACAACAATACATCTTTAAACACTTGAAATTCAACAAAGCTATGGTCACGTTGTTCACAAACCAATGCACACTGTATACGAGCAGGTATGCGTCACTAACCCGAAAGAAATAATTGTTCTGAAACTAGTTACTTAAGGTTGTTTGAAACAGGTATTTAACCACTTTATATATGTAATAATAATCTGGAGGCTAATAGTTATACATTTTATTAATTAATTAGATTGTAGAAGTGATTCTAAGTTAGAAAACAATTAAATCCAGATTCTAACTGCTAAATACAAAGAAATAAGAAGTAATCTTGTATAGAAGTAGATTAGTGGTTTTGTTATGATTTTTTCTAACTCTATCATGAAATTTGAATCTAACCTGGATTTTATATTTTGCCCAGTATTATTCTATAAAAATATCAGGCCTATTTCAATATTTATTTTGTCAAAGAAAAAAATAATGTCACATTTTTAATATTTCACTATATTATATATTCCTGGAATATTTGCAGATTAATTTCATAATTGAAATGGGAGTCATTGATTGGATTTGAAAACAATTTATTTTTTAATCAATTACCGAATATGAAAAAATTAATGATTGAGTACAACAGTCGATTTAATCGCCTAATCGATGGCTAAAATGCAATAAATAAAGATTTTTCAGATGGGCTATATAATATGAAAATGTTTACTTAAATCAGCAGTAATTATCGCCAGCATTACCGATAGGTTAGTGGTCTATTTACAAATACACGGTGTGTTAATCATATAAATTAACATGGTGTTTTAATTTATTCAGTTATAAATATGAATAACTCAAAATATATAGGTTAATAATGATACATAATATTATATAATAACAATGATTTCTTATGATGAACACTTTTTTATAGTACAAAGCCTTATATTATTTTGTTGCCTTTGTTTTCAGTTACATATCTTTTAACTGAAATTACCTACCACCATCAATTATGTTTACTCAATTGACATATTTGTAGTTATCCTAACAGTGTTATCTGAGTTAGAAGGATTCTGAACAACAATCGAACAACATATGTAGGTACATTACATCTAAATGTCAGTATTAAAATACAATGTCAGTTTTCGGCTTTTCAATACAAAACCCCCCTTAAATTCTGCAGAACCCACCCGGCCACCCATACACGTACAGTGGCAGTGGAAGAGCTGTGTTGATTTTTGTCAGATGTGATCATAAGCTGAGATTTATTATTGTTTCATGACTGATGTGATTTTATGTGTAGTATAGGAGATAAAAACAACTAAAATAAAATGTATTAGGTTGCCAATAAGTGATAATAAAATCACTAGTTGCGTGTATCACGAGAGTGATGAATTAGACCACATTTATGGTTTAGCTGTTACGTGTAGGATAAAAACTCGAACTGCAGTGTTTTTAAAAGAGCCATAACTTTTTAAATTTTAAATATAGCATTGTGAAATATGAATTTCTTTGAAGATAACTAAATAGTGTTTTAAATAGTGCTATTAGCTCTAGTCAATGAATTTTTTTAGTGCCATTCACAACGCTACAAACTCAAAAAAATTCAAAATTTTTTAGCAAATATATATAAATACACCAAAAGTTGTACATTTTTTTAAAGTCCTCTTTTATTTTATTTTATACCACAGATATCTTTAGGAAACCAATAAAACTCAAAATAATAAATTTGCTTCTTAAATAGAATTTTTGTAAATTTTTTAGTAAAGTTTGACAAAATCAACTAAAATAGCCTGGGCTTTTTTGGGTATGTCAAGTATAAAAATACCTGAGTTTTTTGCAACAACCTTTTAAAAAATGTCTGAGATGGAAAGGGTTAATAATAAATAAATAATGGTCTGCAATTATCTAAATGGTTGGAATTTCTTAATGTAAGGAGAGTTTTCTTTTGTAACAATAAAACATTATTTAAATGACTGCAATTTCCTCACAACAAAATACCATTTAATACAATAAGCTGAAAAAAGCAAAGTAAGCAGATTCAACATTTCTCAGGCACTTAATCTTTGACATTTTTGCAGAAATATGACAGTCAAACATTGCCGCAAATAAACCAGTTTCTATGGTAACGATAATGTTTTATCTGCTATATATTGGTTTCGTTTGATATTAGATGAACCGATCTATTGATATAACACATTCGATATGCATTTCTTTCTTATTCTGAACTTCAGAATTAATGCTGTTTTTTCAGTTTCGCCATTATCGCTGCACCATTGTGTTCGCGTCAGTGTCTTCAGTCTTGTTGTCTTAATTTGTATGCTTTTAATAACAACAAATTTTGTTTTCTTAATAACGTTGTTTTTTTATATTTTTTAGTGTAATAACAATGAAAATGTGTTGTATATTATATTGGTGAAGTGCACATTGAGTGTTTATGTCAAATAACATTTGTTTAGTTAAATGTAATTAGTAAGCTATTCAGATATTTGATGTAATTATTTTAGAACATTGTACATAGGTATTTGAATATTGGACTTTCTAAATAGATTTGAAAATGTACAGGGATTTTTCGACCGTTGAAGCAATATAACAGATTTATTACTGAGTGAAAGAGTAGTATCTGATTTTGAATAACATTTAACGTCATGGTTAATTCCTTACCCCTCTCTGATGAGGAAATGCCTTGTGCTGTTGTGCTTTTAGAGTGGTAAAAATTTAATTTATAAACATATCTAATAATGTAATAATTTTATGTAACTAGATTACATTTATGCCAATTTGAGTATTGTGAAATTTCAATTTATTAAATTTTTACTTATTTTCTTGGCATGGACCCCCAATACATAATATTACAAAAAATTAAAAAAATTAAATTTATAACAATCCTATTTTATCATAAAATTCAGAATTTTCTGAAAAAAAAACATGTATCACAAAATAGCTTGCCAATAGAGGGTTTTTCAAATTCAAATTCAAATTCAAATAAGTTTATTATTCATTATTACATGGTAAGAATATTTACAATAATATCAAGAATAATATATTGCCCTGCATAGACTATCCGTCTGTGTGCAAGGCAAGAGTTCTTTTACAAATCATAACAATTGTAAATACTGTACCCTTAAAATATACATACACAAATATTAACAAGAGAAATGCCAAGTTTACAATCTTAATGAGATACTAACATTCTAGACATAAGTCGTAATTGTTATAGAAATACACTAGCCAATAATGTTATAAGAGAAAATGTACTTAAGTAAAAAACAAAATAAAATTAAAAGAAAAAGAAAACAAAATGAAAAAATAATAAAAATCTAATACAATATAAGTATAACACCTAAATGTTACACACAAGAATTTACACATGAACCAAATCATTCACCAAAACACGAGTATATAAAGTAGTCTATGAAGAGTAAACAGTGACTACTCCATTAACTACCCCTCCACACCCCCATATAATAAGATATTTAAATAAGACATATCCATACAAATCCCAACAGGAATATATAAGGAAGAGCACAAGACTAAATATAATATGACCAAATCAATCTCTCAGTATCTTCTGGGCCAAGAGTAAGCAACCACTCCTCCACTCTCCGTTTAAAAGCTGCGACACCGCCACCCTCTTGAATTATGCCTTGAGGAAGGTTTTTATAAACAAAATGCGCAATCAAAAATGGATTGTGAGAATCCAAACTACTGGTAGGACGAGGGATTTGAATTCCAAAACCCACTCTATTTCTTGTTAGATAGGTATGTTTTAACGTTGTAAAAATGTCAACCTTATTATTCATAATAAATAAAATTAAATTTTTGACATAAAGTTGTCTTATGCTAAGAATAGGAAATTCATAGTACAGTAAGTAAGTAGGGTATCTCGGATTTTTTCTTAAAATAAGTTTCATAATTGTTCTCTGAGCTACAGCCAATGGTTCCAGTACATTTGTTATTATGGTTAACGACCTCAGTAGTAATATCCCTGCGGAGATTATTCTCTATGCAGACGATACCACTGTCTTAAATAGGCATGATAGTGAAAGTCTGGCATTAGAAAATGCTAGATATAATCAAACCCTCATTGAGAATTGGTTGGCTGCTAATGAACTAGTGTTAAACAAAGAAAAAACCAAAACTGTACTTTTCACTCTTAAAGAAAAAAATATAAACTTAGATAGGCCAATTTTTTTAGGATTAACTTTGTACCCTACCCTTAATTGGCACCAACACATATCTGTTCTCAAAAATAGGCTTAGTAAAAGCATTTACGCTTTGAAAAGGTTAAGTAGGGAGTTGGAAAGGGAAGGCCTAAGGCAGGCCTATTTTGGCTTATTTCATGCCCATATGTCTTATGGTTTAATAGTATGGGGTGGTGCTCCCAAGTCAGAAGAAATATTTGTTGCACAAAAAAAAGCTATAAGAGTAATTACAGGTTCTCATAGACTAGCCCATTGTAAACAATTATTTATTGAATTAAAAATATTTATTGAATTAAAAATATTTACTTTGCATTCTCTATACATTTTTCAGTGTCTCATGTACTTGAGGGCTAATTTAGACAAAATACATACAAGAAGCTCCATTCATTCTCACAATACTAGATCTGCAAATTTAATTAATTTACCACAAAATAGGCTATTAAAAAGTGAAAGAAATCCCATGATTATATCAAGCAGATTAATGAATAGGTTGCCCGATACAGTCAAGAAATTAGAAAATGATAAATTTAAAGTCTGTATCATAAATTTTTTATTAAAAAATCCGTTCTATAAAGTGGAACAATTTTTGTCTAAGAATTGGTCTGAATTAGATTTTAACATGACCTGACGCTCTCCAAGAATCTTTTGTTACTTTTTGTTAAATATATGTTTAAGTAAAATAATTATCATTGTAATTATCATTCATTGTAATGTCCATTGTGTTGTTTATGTTAGCCCTGTTGTAATTTTCTAAAATGCTATTTTGATGAAAATATTTACTAGTACGGTAGTACTAAATTGCTGATATTTATATTATAGGGCCTACTGTAATCTTAAAATAATCCATTAGCTTAAGTTATCTTTATGTAAACAATGTCTTGTGTATTGATAGATTTATCTCATAGTTACATGACTGGCCTATGTATTCTATGGAATATCCTGTGGCGAATAAAGTATTCTATTCTAAGTATTCTATTCATTAGACGAGGCACCTCCCCACGCCAAGATACCGTACTGCAGCACCGACTGCACATAAACGTAGTACACCACCTTCCTTTGGTCCAAAGTCAAAACCTCTCTAAGCTGGGTAAAAGCGTTGCCAGTAGTTCAAGAATCAAGAATCTTTTTCAAGAATCAACAATCTTTTTATTGTCGTCCCACAAAACAATGTATTGACTAAGTCAAAAGAAATTAGATAGAGCTAAATAAGGCACTTATGATCATAAGTAGGCCTACATGTCTGAAAAACATAAAACTAAATTTAAAGTACATCGTCAATACTGCCTGATAACATTACAGCTACAGAATAAAAAGCTTTTTTTTATTGAAAAAAACTTGGATTAACTGAACCTATTAATATCTAACTTAAACTAACTAAACAAAAGCTAACATAACCTACCTAACCTATCTAACCTAACCTAACAACCGTTCTAAGTCTGCCTATCTAACAACCTAAGTTCCTACATTTTGTTTAATTTACTATAGGATTATTGAATAATGAATTGTTGGGTCAAATTAAAATTCAGCAACTGCTAAAGAAATTGAGTTCTGCATCTTACGCAATAAACATCCTCAAAGGCACGTGCAGTTTTGAAGTCCTGATTGATGTCTATAGAGGATATTTCGAAAGCTTAGTGCGTTATGGAATTGCTTTTTGCGGCAGTTCACAAACGGTAGATAAGGTCTTCAAGTCTCAAAAGAACATCATCAGACGAATGTTCGGCTTGAGACGATCGCACCCATGTATAGGGCTCTTCACGCAAAGTTGTATCCTTACTGTCACTTCTATTTATATTCAATCTGTTCTCTCGTTAACTTTTAAAAACCTAAATTCCTTGACCAAACCAAACAATCAAACCCGATCCGAAAACCTTTTATTTTACCCCATCCACAAAACCACAAAACTTGAAAAGGGAGCACTCTATATGGGAGTCAGGCTTTTTAACCATCTGCCAATAAAAATAAAACAGTGCAATAGCTTTAAACAATTTAAAAAATTGCTCAGAAAATACCTAGTGGAACATTCTTTTTATTCTGTAAAAGAATATTTGGAACTTTGCTCAGATTAAATTTTTTATTGATTGTTTAAACTTTATTAACTCTATTAGCTTTGAGATTGTTATATAGCTCTATTAGTTGATTATTTTAAGTTAGTATTAGTATTTGACAATGCATCATATTTGTAACAAGGGTTTACTGTTGTGTACAAATGAATATGTTAATAAAGAATGATGATGATGAAAATACTACTGTTATCAATTAATTGCTATCTTATATTTATATATCGTTGTGTGTAATGGTTGTCTGTTCGAAATAAATAAATAACCAAACCTAAAAACCTACCTAACCAGTTAAAACCTATACATTTCTGTTGCTAACATGCTTAACAATGGCCATATGGTAGCAGTTAGAAGAAAATATTGTCTGTATATGGTCTGCATGGTGTATATGTTAATAGTATGCTGCAATTGAAATTGAATGAAAAAAGTTATTTTGAAATGTATCTCCTACTGAAATTTGATTCATTTCCTTGATTCATACATCTTTTTACATTAGTTTTTACTTGTTAAACGTGAAAAGATTAAAAGTAGGCTTTGAAAATGATTGCCGATTTGAGTATATTTTTTGTCTCCAAGTTCAATGTAGAGGATATTAATCCTCTAGGTCAGGGATACTTACTACTGCATGCGACCCTTAACACCTTTTTACGGTTCTTAAGCATATTTAGAACTGCAATAATTTATTAAAGTGCAGACAAGTAAAATCAGTTTTCTGTTATTTCCTACTAATTTTTTTTATAAAAAGTGTAGTATTATACAGCATATTTAGTTTACTTTATATATACAATTATTATAGATACAGGTTTTTTACTGATGATTTTACTTTATGTATACAGATATATAAAAACTGTATATATAAGTTCTTGCGGCCCTTAGATTATTTTGAGAAAAGTAATAAGGCTCGTCATGAAATCCTTGCGAGTAACCCTGCTCTAGGTGATAAGAGTCGCCTGGCCATCTTTCAAATATTTACTATTAGTGATGAAAGACCCTGAAGCATCTTTCAAACGTTGCTGTAAATAATATTATAAATCTGCACTCCTTACTCAGATTGGTTTGAAACTTTTTTGAACCAACAGGCTTCACTCTTGTTATGTGCATACCAATAAGCATAAATAAATATCGGCAGATTGATATAAATTAATTGAATTACATTAGCTATTTCTGTTATGACTGTTGTTTTTTTATTGTCATGGTATTTCTATGTTTATTTTTTCTTAATTATATTTTTATCACTAAATGTGTTATAATAACAGTGTACATATATTCTTGCTCTTCTTTCATTTTCTAAAAATTAGGCACTATAAAAGTTTTATTTCATAGTGATGAATTTTTATTTTTGTAGTACATTAGTGGTGAACATTTTGGAAAGTTTTAAGAGTAAACACTTTTTTGGTTTGCAAGAGAACATAATTGTTAAAGAAATTAAGAATTTTTAACGTGCAATATCTTATTGCACTGTCTATTGTGGTTAATTTGATTTTCCGGTATAACAATTAATGGTTAGGCCTCAATTTTTATTTTTTACAAATTTTTTCTTATTATGCTTGTAATACAGTGAAAAATAAAATAAAACATCGGATTTCCATAGCTTGTATAATGTTTTACTTTTAGTATAATAAATTTATATTTTAATATATATTGTGAATTATCTAGAACTTGGCTATCTTGGAATTGTTATTTGATAATAATTGTATAATGTTCTGATATCAACAATTTAGAAGAATGAAGTAAAAAAAATGTTATTTTCTTTTACCAGTAGAAAAAAAAATTAAGAGATTTAATAGTTAAATCATTTTATTCTATTGTTTTTTTTTGAGATTAATTTGACATATGTAATAAGTGATAATAAGGCCAAAATTACTAATTTTTACAAATCGTTCAGTATGTCTGAAAAATGCTTAAAATAGGCCAATGATCCATAGTAAAAATAACTTGGAGGGTTAATTAAGAACAGCATAATTTTCTACCCTAAAGCGTGTTTGAAGGACAGAAAATTATCTATCTTTTAAGAAATCAAACCTAATACACTGTTTGACAAATACAGTTATATCTAGTATGGAGAAGTGCAGAAAAAATATCCTTTGAAACAGTTTTATGCGTTAGTTTGTTGTATTTGTTGATTTTAAGATATATCTTAAATTAAAGTAAAGCTTTATATATATTAAATATATCTATATTTTGTAGTCATGTTTTTAAAATACCAAATTTATTGAATAAAAAACAAAACATTCCAACCTATTTAACCCTTTGCACTCTGGACAAAAATGTTTGGTCAGTGTCAAAAACTCCAACCCATGTTAGAAAAGTACTAGCGAAAAACTCCATGCCTGTTTTGCCAATTTTTTTAAGGATTTCATAACAAAATCATAATTTAGTTGAAATCTTTTACCTTAGTATTGCCTGAAGATCTTGAATATGTTTCTTTACTCCAATGTACATTTCGCCGCTAGGTGCGGCATCTTCAAGGAGATATTTTATATAATTTAGTTATTTTATAACTTAGAATTATGATTTATGTTTTGTTTTATTTGTTATAACATTCTACATGTAAATAAAAATTAAAAATAAGTTATATATATATTTTTATCTTATTAAAATTTATATCTAAAAATTTTATAAAAGTTGACTGAACTATTATAACTAAAAAAAATTGCACTGGCCCATTATATTATTATTATGTCTTTATATAATAACAAACTTGTATACAAAATTTCGTGCATTTATCTTCATAAATAAAGCAATTGTTGAAATATTGACAAGTTGTAAATTAATTATCTATCTAGTATATTATGCACTCTGATCAACTTTGTTTCTAAAGCACCAGTCACATTTATTTCATGTCTCCAAATGATAAACCATAAATGTTAAATAATGCAAATGTACATTTATTTATAAAATTTTTATTGGTAAAAGTTAAAAGTTGTAAAATAATAAAAATTGTCAAACAGCTGATAAAATGAAATGTTAACTTTAAAAAAAAAACAAAAATTGCATTAAAAACATAACATACGCCTAGAAACAAAAACAAAACATCAGAAAAAAAAACTTAAAAAAACTGACGCTACCACGCAACCACCATGTGACAGGGTCAATCATTCACATGTCAAAACAGCTGAATAGTTGACTATAAGTACTACTACGCTAAACTATAACTATCGAAGTTTATTATATCGTAATTTGAGCGCAATTAGAACGTTTACAAAGCCAGCGAAAGGTATATTTTGAATGTCCGAAATATCGGACGTCGGATTTTTTGTCCTAAACTCGAACATTCATTCGAAGTACAAAGGATTAAATCAAAAACATAGAATCCAATTTGATCTTGACTGTGATAGTTTTAATAATTTTAAATATTGGTATTGTATTAACTACATTAGTACTACATTATTGTTTCATTTATTACTTTTTCAATTATCTTTGTACTATATTTTATGTATACTTAAATCTGTATTATTTCATTAATCTAAATTTATAATTTTACTATAGTTATTTTAATTATATTATCGATAATATTAAATAAAATAAGTTATTTTGAAAGTAAATTATTTCAAACAATTTATTTATTTAAAAGCAGTTTATTTCAAAAGATGACGACCTGCAAGGAAACAATAAGCACAGGCCAACAATAAATTTTCAAAACATTTTGTACTTTTACCTGTTGAAGAATGTGTCAAAAATCCAATTGAGTACCTTTGTCATATGACATTTGTTCCTGAATGAGTACTTTCGTCATATGACGTATCATGACACAGATATCTGATATGTTTAGTTTATCTCCTTAAATATGTTCTGACAAGTAGTTCTATATCGATGTCATTAGTTAATTAATATCACTACTTGAAGGATAGTGGGTGCAACCTAAACCTAATGAGACTGTAGGGCTGCTATTTCATGGAGTCTTCCCCTCAGTTAGTCATGAAAATGGAAGCTTCACCGTCCACCTATCATGTTTGCAACACTCAACTAGGATGCCATGAAAGAGAAAGGATACTTATGAATTTCAAACTTATGAAGTAGCAATTTGTTCATGCTCATGCTTTAAACAGTTTCACACTCAAAAAAGTGTCAGTCTCATTCATTTCATTTCAATGTCTATTAGACTGTAATAAAGACATAAATATACAGGGTGTAAAAAAATTAGAAACTTTTCACGTTTTTTTTTCCATTGATAATTTAATTTTTTTGAATAATTGTGCTTTATTAAGTATAATTTTTGATCACAATAATTTACTTAAAAAAGTTAAATCATGGAGAAATAATATTGTTCAAATTATTTACTTTGAAATTCAAATGGCCCCTACTCTGGAAAGAATAAACCTTTCTAAGTCCGATTTGTGGCAATTAATTTCTCTTGATTAGACCTTTCATTTGATAACAAACTTGACTTAGGCTTACGTTGAAGATTTTCGTTCAACGCCTCGTGGGCCGTCCTCTTGAAAAGATGAAATGTCGCAAAGTATGTTCTTTGTGACCATGATCAAATACAAGATTGCACTTTCACAAGTGAAGTCATACAAAAGTTGGTAAAGTGTTTCCATATTTTTTCCTATCCTGTATATAAAAGAATGTAAGTGTGTTTGTCCTTTTGCATTACTAAACCACTCATTGAATCACCATGAAACTTCTGGTTACTGGCATTGTGTCATTCACTTCCAACTCAAGGACTCCACTCCAGTGGCCTTTAAAGTTTCGATGATAATGTAATGGAGTCATTTTATTTATTTGACACCATCAACTGTTAGATAAAAAAAAATAAAATGGACACTTTTGAAATAGGCTAAGTGATGCTTATTGAAATTCAACATTTAAAATAAACTAAAATATTACTGTTTATATGTTAATTCCGTAGCAAGGCACGGGTAAACAGCTAGTTGTTGTATGTTGAAATATATTATTTTTTTGTCCATGATTTTTATATATTTCCTGGAATATGAACAGCCCTGTTTCCAGTACTCTTGTATGACGTGTTGTGTAAACGTCATATGACGTGCGGACTCCTCAACAGATTAATAGCTAATCTGTATAGATTTTATGTGATGAATCTGAGTCTAAGTTATTATAAAGTATGAAATCCCTGAAAGGTATACATTTGAAATAAACACTTTGTTACTTAATAACCATGGTTTGTATTTAAATTAAGCCACTTGAAAATGTGATATAACATAGTAATAGCCTAATAATTAATTAATAATACTAATTACTACTACTAAATACTAATAGTTAATTAACCCTTCACAAACATTTTTCTCCTAGCGAGCGGTGTGCGTATGTATACACACATTGTTTTTAGCTCATCGAGCGTTTGCTCGGAATACTCTTCAAATTAAATTGAGTTTGTTTGATCCCTACGCTGCCTCCCAAGGTCACATGCAATTTGTTATTAGTCTTACTACACCCTCAACCCAATACTATTGCTGACTCTCCCCTTCCCATCCCTTCCCTACACTCCGACCCTCCTCTCTCTCTCTAAAACTTGCCACCTTCCCATCCCTTCCCAACACTCCTCGACCCTCCTCTCTCTCTAAAACTTGTGTCGTTGTTAGTTCAACGTCCAGTGCTTCGTCTGCTGCATTCCACGCCGCACACTTTGTTTACTTAGACACAAGTTACTTCGGTTTATGAATTCGATTGGTTCTGTTTAATTTATTTATGTAGTTTATATCTGTTGCAAGACCTGTCAGGAAAAACTTCACTTGCATCCAGAAATCTGCTTTTAGGTATATCATAAAGAGAAATATGCTTGATACACTTGTAATATCATGTTTAGTCATTAGATTATACAATCAAATGAAATTAACCATTAATTAGTATTTTATTTCAAATTTACCTAACAACTGATTTTAGTAGAACAAGCTAATGAACGTACAAACGTAAAAAAAAGTACAAAAAAAAAAACGTACAAAACAATTTCCCTTAGAGCTAATGACATGTATTACTTTTGGGAAAAAATAAAAAAAAAAAAATTTGCCCAAATATTAGTTCATTTTGTGTATAATAGTTAATTTTGAAGCATAATATTATATATTGGTAAAAAGTTTAGTAGTGACCCAACTAAGTTTCATATATGCTTACGTTAAGAATATAAATTAGCTCGTGAAGGGTTAATAATTGTTTCAAGTATGTGATGTATGCCTGTACTAATTTGTTGTTAGGTAATAAAGTGATTTGAATACAGGTTTCACTAGTCATCTGGAATTGGTTAATACTCTCTTTCTCTTTTTTTTCTTGAAACTTCTTCTGTAGCTTTCTCAACAATGAGTTACTGAACTTCTTGGTGAGGTGACTAACAGTAGACTAGTAACGTTTCTCTATCAATTTAATGTCCTGGTGAAAAGGCATTTCTCAAATTCCAGAAAGTAATGGAAGTGGTCACTTTTTTTGCTATTTTCAGGTACTGACTGTCCAAATAAACACAAACATTGCTCTAATGTAAAATGAGTGATCCTTGTTATATTGATAACTACAGACCAATTTCCTTATAGCCTTCAATTTCAAAAATTTATGAAAGATGCAGTGGTATTGACATATGTCTGCCCTCACACTTACAGTGGTAGACACTTACCGTCTTAGCTACCTACAAACCTTGAGTGTATGACACATTTTCTACTATTATTGGGCACTAACCGTTCAAACAGACACATTAGAGCATCACTGAAATAGAACATTAATGAAATAATTTTCATGAACATAAATAATTAATAATGTTCCATATATTAATCATGTAACATATTTATAATATTTTACCTATATTGTAATTTTCTTATCAAACAAAACAGTGAAAGCGATGAAACAGTGTGCTATGAATGTGACGTCTGCTATATCCTTAACAGATATGGTAATGCCGTTTCTGTGATGTAAATTAAGCAACTTTGAAACAGGAAAAGATTTTCAGCTAGAAATAATGAGCTATTGTGAAGTAAAATCACATTTCATTTTGTGTGTGATGCATTCTTTGCACAGCTAAATTATTGTTTCAGTGATAAGAATCTTTCTTTCACTTTTACCAATTACTCTTGATTATATTAATATAGTGATTCAGAAAATCTCTGTTTGTTGGGCTTTTAGTTCACTTCAAGTGTTCTTTTTATTTCTAATTCCTAACAAATGTTATGTCTATTTACAGGAAAAATATGACTAACCCGGTAAAGAAAGTCCCAATTCATCTTCAGGTGAGATTATATGATTGTTATTATTCACATAAGTCATTTTAGTTTTAATAGAAGTAAATATGTTTATTTTTCATAAGTATACATACATATAATTCCATCATAAGAAGAAATTTTACAAAAATAACACACATTCAAATTTAAACACAAACATGCATACATAAATAGTAAATAGCTTATATACAAACATAGATGAATACATAATATTTATATACACTTATTATTCATGCATACATACAGATAAAAATATAGCTTATCTAAATTATAATTAGTTGATTAATATATGCATGAAAATACAATACCCTAACCAAAATTAAGTTTACTTTAACTTCTAAATTACTTTTTACAGCCATTATAAAAACGTCACAGCTTTGTACTCATTTCGTTTTGTTAACTGTTAACACACACAGTTATCTGTTAACAGATTTTTATCAGAAGTGTGACACTATCAAAGATTTTTCAATCTCAAACTCCTGAGTTTTCAAACAGATATTTTAGTCACAAATTCTCAATTTATTTGTCTTTTACATGTGATTAAAGACTTGCCTAGATATATCATTTTTTAAGTTGTGTTAAATGTCAAATTTGGGGTTTCCAAAATTTCTGTTGTAAAGCCAGAAGTGCTATAAAGCAGGGCAGTATCTATTTCTCAAAAGTGTTTTGTTAATCACCTTTCTTGAGATAGAAATTTTATTTTTGTGTTATTGCATGGGAAAAACGTAGACCCTTGTTCTTTTTTTTTGTTTATAAATAAGTGATGACAAAAATGTTCTGATTAAACTTGTCCACAATTACAGATTTCTCATAAGGCCACGTTGAATTAAGTATTGAGACGATAAATAATGAGCCCTTCCGTTAAGAGGGTAAATAAGTTATAAGTAAAGTATAAATAGCAATTAGAAGACAATTGTTTATTTAGATTTACTTTTCCAACATGTAAGAGTGACTGTAATATTATTTTCGATGGTTTCATGCAATTCACTAGATTTATTTGCTGATTAAAATGGTTATGGAATATGCACAAGGCTTTATTTAAATTTATAAATCACTAGTACAGTAGAAACCCTATTTTCCGTCAGGAGTAGGGACCGCGGCCATGACGGATTGGAGAATAGATCATAGAGAATTCACCCAAACACACTTTATCGCTTGAAACTTATTATTAGTGCTTATGCACGTTAAATTTAAATGCTTTTTAGTACATATTTATTAACAAAATGAGAATGAAAAGGTTAGAAAAAAGACATTTTCAGAATGTATATACTGCAGGTCACAAATACCCTTTTATTACAGTAGGCCTAGTTTTAATGTAAAACATAAGATTGTACATTATGTAATAAGCAGAAAAATTAATTATCAACATTATTAACATTAAACTGCAGTACAGTGTAACATATTAAAGCCTAGTTCCCACAGCTAGTGTTTTCGCAACACAGGCCCGATGTCGGTACACTGGTAGTGTGTTGCCGCGACTCATCTGTGTATCATCAGACAGGACCGTTCCAACGGCCCGTGACCTGTGTAGGTATCGCGGCTTAAAACTCCATCTTCGACCAAAGGCCTTTGTAGTGCCGCATCTTTCCCCATGTTGTACGAGACCTGTTCAGGCAGCCCCGAACTGCCTGTCTGTACGTCAGGCGAGCTGTTCCAACGACTTGTTATCTGTTAGACGGCAGGTGAGGCCTTAAGGATGGCAGGCCGTTGGAACTAGGCTTATGTGGGCTTGACGGCTGGAGGGAGAATTTGTCTTCCAGACGGATAAGTCATACGGCATCTGTCATATCGTGGCGCGATGAACCCAGACACTGACGGATAACAGAATCTGGCAGAAAATAGGGTGACAGACAATAGGGTTTTCACTGTACATTTTTACAGAATACAAATTTATCAAGGCCTTTGTGCCTATAGCAATGGTTTGTCAGAATATTCCTTCCATAAAATACTTTTGCTAGTTACATTTGTCAATCAGTGATTGGTCTTGCTAATCATCTGCAGTGAGGTGTAAGTTTTGTTTGCTGATTTTGGCTGATTCGCATGGTGATCCCAAGTTGAATTTAGATTTGATTTTAAATAAAGACTTGACATAACAAGTTGGACTTCTTTTCACATTCTGAGTTACTCACAATACACGTTAGACAGGAAATTATTTTCTCATTTTCAAAGACCTTTTAAAACATGTTGGACAGGAACATATTTTCTCATTCTCAGTTACTCACAATGGAAATAAGTTAGACAGAACTTATTTTCTCATTTTCAAAGATGTTACAAAACATGTTAACAGGAACTTATATTCATATTCTCAATTACTAATGAAAAATTTTAGATAGGACATTCTCCTCTTTCCCTGTTTCTTGTAAATAATCAAACTTTGATTAATTACCTTTTCAGAGTGCCCAAAACAGGTTGCTCGTAAAAAATGGGAAGATAGTCAATGCAGATGAAATAAACGATAGTGACGTTTACATTGAAGATGGTATAATCAAGTGAGTATTTGAACATGGCTACTCTGCATTACACAATAATTTTTAAAAGTATCTAGATATATAGAAATGCATATGAAAAAATTGATAATGTGAATCAGTATCCATACTTCTTTCTACTTATATTTGTGGTTGTTCACACAACAATTTCAGACATGTACTATAAATATAATTTATAGTACTTGTTTAATCAACTGTTAAACAATGCACAGTAAAATAGCACTAATTCAACAATACTGTTGTGCAATGGACAAGTATTTTTTCATACTGTTTTACTCTTTAATTTTATGGGGTCAAATCTTTTATGCAACTATCAATATCCAGTATAAGCCAAATTATGTTCATTCCCACCTGCTTAAATAGAATATTGCATGTTAAACTTGTACTGAAACTAGAGGTCTTATACATGATTTTAAAAACTATTTTTTCTGCTTGCCAATACGCAAATTTCGAGACCTATTATAGCATGAAAAACCAAAATCTGATTTTTCCGATCCACCAATATTGTGGCTGAAGCTATGTGTACCAGTCACTTGTTGCCATACCTACAAATGTGGAAATGTTTTGACACCAATATTGTGGTGGCTTAAGCTATAATTACTGCAGAAGAAGTTCAAAATATCTGTTGTTTTCTTACGGTGTCTTCATATTAATGTTTATTTGACCTCAAGATTAAGCCTACATCTGTGAGTTTTGCTCTGAATTATTTTATTAAATTTTTGTTGCTGTTTTTAAGTTCTCACTTTTGAAATTGGAGTTATAGATCTTAGATTTAAGTTGTACTTACTTTCAAATAAGATACTGAACTTACTAAAGATTTTGATTGTCTACAGACAAATTGGGCGTAACCTTATAATTCCTGGTGGAACAAGAGTTATCGATGCAAGAGGAATGTACTTATTGCCAGGTAACTCTTGCTTTAGATTGATGTAACGAAGCAAGCCTTAAAAAGGGTTTTATCTCTTGTCACTATCATTTACTAGTATTGCATGATACTTACAGTACAGTCCTGCGGATTTATTTTACTACATCTAGATCTCAAATTATTCAATTCCCAAGTTAAACATCACATGTCACATTTTGCCTTTCTGTAAAAAAATCATAAACAGTAAATTGATTTAAACTTGTAGGCTACTATAGCTTATAACTTTCTTATAAAATAATGTTGTTTTTAGTATTGCCACTGTAATTGTTTCTAAATATTTATTACTGTACAAAATATGAATAAAAGGTTTTCACTTAATATCTTCAATTTTGAGCGAAGGGATCATACAGGTTTCTTTTGAAATAATTCCAAAATAAAAACCAAATTTGATATGAAGTAAATGCCTAGTGTATTTCATTCAACAAAAATAAATTATAATTTTTGGCAATTTTTTATTTGCATAATTTTTGTATCGTTATGAAAAAGTGCTTACTTAGATTGCTTATTAATATTATAGTTAGTTGTACTTTTATGTTTTTTATATGCAAAACGAAAAATAACAAAACATATTTTATTTAGGCAATAACAATTTATATGATAGACATTATAACTTTGTTACTCTAAAATCTAATTAAATATTTTTAATGCCTATATCACTGAAAAACTTAATGAACATTTTCTAAGGAAGCTAAATTTGTTAATATTTATTTTCTTTTATATTTTAACTGTCCAAAGAGTATAAATAGCAGTATAAATTGGGTTTTAACTTAATGAAATGAAAATTCTATCACAAAATATCTAAATATGCTTATATAGCACAGGGATGTACCCAGAACTCAATGAGAGGGTCTGAGCAGGGTTAGTAGAGGGGGATTTAAATTTCCTGTTGATAAAACACACTAAACAACATAAAGAGAAACAATAAGATTTCTAAAACAGCAGTTTAATTGACAATAAACGTCGATGTAATAAAAACAAACATCAATACTGGAAAATCCAAGACGTTACCGATTAAGTTTCAAGTGCGCTGGTTAGTTGAATTTTGTTATTTAGACCTAAAAAATACGGCACAATACTTCTACAGTATTTAACATTGCAATTTAGACTAATATAATGATTGCTATTTTACTGACCCATTTACATATTATTCCGTTTCTGTTCAGTGGTACAAAAGTCCTACAGGTCCATGTTACAGATTCTTTTTAAGAAAAAAAAAGAACCTTAAAGCCTTTTAATTCTTGTATTACGCTTATTTAACCCCATACATGCAATGAGTATACTTCAAGTGTGCTCTTTAAATTTGATAAAACACCAATAAGTAAGACTGTTTAACTTCACTAACATACAGCTGGACATTTGGCTACATTACAGATAGTAGACTCATAGTAGCACATGTTTTATTCAGGTCTTTTCCTCAATACATTTTTTATTTCAAAATGTAATTATCATATGAAATAAAATGCAAAAGCACTGCAACTTTTAGGTTCAGAATTGACATGAGAAACTCAGTCGACGTCTGTAAAATCAAACTTTTCAACAAATCATTGCAAAGAAATCAATAAATACATGGACTGACTCGTACCATCTACTGGATGATGTAGAAATAAACTTTTTTCAATATTTTTTGTAACCTCTTGTTTGTACCCAATTATGCTTGTTCAAAATATGTACATAAAGGAAGTGTTCTTTGTTTTAGCAATATTTTGTACCCTCCCCTTCTCTACAGCCATATATTGTCGATATAAATCGAAAAAGTGTTGAATCTTAAATCTGATCTCCCACAACTAAGTGAGACTAACGTGGGTTATTCATTAGATTGAAAAAAATTATAAACCCAGTTTATATATCATCTTCTGAAGATATTCATATAATTATATCTCAAAACTCAATCATTCCGCAAGAAATAGATATAAACATGCGACAGATTAATTTTAACACTTTGACTACAGATCCTGTATTTTTACGGAGTAGTGTAAATTCCAAAGAACGCGGATCCCGGAGTTTTACGGGATTGATGTTTTAATTTTGTTAAATAGCCTATTGAGTATTAATACATAGTCTGCTATTCTAAATGATATTCTAGTTATGTTAGTAAGCCATTTTACCGCTAGAATGTGTACAATGTACTGTTTCTTGCAAGAAAGATCAAGTTGTAGCTGCTAGACTGCACTGCTATTGTCTGCACGTTTCAAAATCATCCTTTAGTCAAAGGAATATATTTCATTTATTAAACAAAAATTCAGAGCATGTAAATAAAAAACAAGTATTTTATTAGTACTTATTTTTACTTATGTTACTTATTTTTGTATGAATAGGGCAATAAAATTATGTTCAAATTTATTTTGTATGCTCAATTGCTCTTGGTTTGATTTTTTTTTTTTTTTTGTTGCTAAAACACTATCACTAAAAAACTGATATTATGAGATGAAAAAGAATGTGATTTTTAATTGAATACAGATAAAAGAAGAAGAAATATAGAATACAGATATGTAAGTAAAACTTTTCTGTGTTTAATGATTTTAAATCTACCAAATTTTAAAAAGTACCAAAAATGGCCAACATTCTTCAAATGGCTTCCGTATTTAGGACCAGCACTCAAAGTGTTATAGCCATGCTCAACACTCAGCCGATTACGATAAAATTCTTCATTCTTTTACAAGTTGTAAGAAATGAACCAAACTAGAAAGATGATCTTCTGGCTCTACTATAGATTTCTTGTCATAAACAATTTTGATTGGGCAACAATGAGTAATACGCTATATTTTTAGGTGGAATTGATCCTCACACACACCTGGAGCTGGAACTGATGGGTGCCACGTCTGTGGATGACTTTTATCAAGGCACCAAGGCTGCTATTGCGGGTGGCACTACAATGATTAGTGAGTAATGCAGACCATTATTTATAAATTTACAACTTTGTCAATTCCATATTATTGAATGCAGAAGGTACGTGTATGGAATAGAAAGCCTTCTTTCAAGTCAAGCAATCTTTAGGTTAATCACTATGACAACTGCACATTTTATTTCCAAACACACAAAATCTTTCAGTAAAGATTAACACACTAAAGCCTCAATAATCTGAGCCCCAGTAACCGTATACATTAACACAGTAGAGCCTCAATAATCTGAGCCCCAGTAACCGTATACATTAACACAGTAGAGCCTCAATAATCTGAGCCCCAGTAACCGTATACATTTACACAGTAGAGCCTCAATAATCTGAGCCCCAGTATACCGTGTACATTAACACAGTAGAGCCTCAATAATCTGAGCCTCAGTATACCGTGTACATTAACACAGTAGAGCCTCAATAATCTGAACCCCAGTATACCGTGTACATTAATCGAGTCTAAAGGAAAATTAAAAATTGAAGGAACATTTAATTCATCTTGCAATTTGTTTTATAAAAAGGGTCATTGTTACACCATGACCCAGTTTCTTGCTTTCCCCTTTAAAAACTTCAGTCATTTTTGTACTAACTCTTTTAATCAAGATTGAAGCTTCTTCCAAGAAACTTAACTACACTTAAATGGCATAGCTGTACGACTGACAACTAAGACACTATGGACAATGAATAAAAGAACTAACACAAGGAACAGCAAGTGGCTGAAAGCAAACAAACGAGGTGTGTGAGGGATTTAGGATCTTCTTAGAAAATTATTAATCTAATATTGACTCTTCAGACGTGTAGCTGCCCAACCTACCCATAGTTGTAGGCCTAGGTTTTTGCTGCAGGTGTAGTAACTGTATGTATATTTGTTAGTCCCTGTTTATTTTTCATTCCAAGTTTCCAAATTCAAGGTAACATCAACCTCAGTTAAATAAATCTCATGACTATTCCTTATAAATATTTAGTAGATGTAATTTAAACTTTAGGATAGTTTGCACTCTTTAAAGTCTCACATATTTTCAATTTTACAGTTGACTTTGCTCTGCCTCGCAAGGGTGAGTCTCTTGTAGATACATACAATGCTTGGAGAGAGAAGGCTGATGAGAAGGTCTGCTGCGACTATGCTCTCCATCTCGGAGTTACTTGGTGGTCAGATGAGGTAAGCAAGTGAAAAATCATTCAGGTAGGGGGTTTCATACTGACTTTCATTTTTATAGTAACTGACAACTGGCCTTGGATGAATAAGATTTGGCACATAACAAAATATTTTAAAACAAGACACGAAATCTTAGTTTGTCTATCTATGATAACTTTATATCTGTCCTGTTATAGTTTTAGCTATTTATGATAAATGTATAATTTTAAATTAAACCAAAGATAAACATTAAAGGCTTAAAATATGACAGAGATTTTCAATATCATTATCAAGGTATTGTCTATTAAAGTTATACTTTCCAAACCTGAAGTCTGCAATCATCCACATTTATGTATGATTCCTTAAATTTCACAAAATATTACTATCAAGTTTAGTTATATATTAATGATTCTTATAAGAACAAATAAGGTGAAAAATTAAGGTTTCTTCAGAAAAAAATATTCCACTTAAGCTTTTTATTGTACACATGTTGACATTAGCTTAAACAATTGCAATTTTTTCACAGCAGTAAAGGATTCTTATTTCTGTAATAGCAATAATAGATACACATTCAATTCAAACAATAGTACTCAAAATATATTCATCCCTAGGATAAAAAACAGTTAAGGAACAATTATTGTCACTTTGAACCTTTCATGGAGAAAAGCCATTAATCTGAGCTTAAGTTGAATGGCCTCATGTTTTATTCTAGACAGGTGCAATGAATAATATGCTAGCTCGGTCAACTGGCACATTGTCTTGTGATGTTGAATAACTGTACTCAAACGCAATAGTGTTTTTATAAATAGTTGTTTTGTTAAAACAGTCAATAAGTCAGCCTCTTTGACTTGAAATATGAGTTTAATTATTAACTCAGATGAATTTCCTTTGTAATAAACATATCTTGTGAGTTTTATTGTTATATATATTTTAAATGTAGGACTTTAATGGGATATTTTCAAATACAACTAATTCACATTATAGGATAATAAACAATTATAACATTAAAGGTTATCAAATTAAACCAAATACAACTAATTCACATTATGGGATAGTAAACTATTATAACATTAAAGGTTATCAAATTAAACCAAATACAACTAATTCACATTATGGGATAATAAACTATTATAACATTAAAGGTTATCAAATTAAACCAAATACAACTAATTCACATTATAGGATAGTAAATTATTATAACATTAAAGGTTATCAAATTAAACCAAATACAACTAATTCACATTATGGGATAGTAAACTATTATAACATTAAAGGTTATCAAATTAAACCAAATACAACTAATTCACATTATAGGATAGTAAATTATTATAACATTAAAGGTTATCAAATTAAACCAAATACAACTAATTCACATTATGGGATAGTAAACTATTATAACATTAAAGGTTATCAAATTAAACCAAATACAACTAATTCACATTATAGGATAGTAAATTATTATAACATTAAAGGTTATCAAATTAAACCAAATACAACTAATTCACATTATGGGATAGTAAACTATTATAACATTAAAGGTTATCAAATTAAACCAAATACAACTAATTCACATTATAGGATAGTAAACTATTATAACATTAAAGGTTATCAAATTAAACCAAATACAACTAATTCACATTATGGGATAGTAAACTATTATAACATTAAAGGTTATCAAATTAAACCAAATACAACTAATTCACATTATGGGATAGTAAACTATTATAACATTAAAGGTTATCAAATTAAACCAAATACAACTAATTCACATTATGGGATAGTAAACTATTATAACATTAAAGGTTATCAAATTAAACCAAATACAACTAATTCACATTATGGGATAATAAACTATTATAACATTAAAGGTTATCAAATTAAACCAAATACAACTAATTCACATTATGGGATAGTAAACTATTATAACATTAAAGGTTATCAAATTAAACCAAATACAACTAATTCACATTATGGGATAATAAACTATTATAACATTAAAGGTTATCAAATTAAACCAAATACAACTAATTCACATTATAGGATAATAAACTATTATAACATTAAAGGTTATCAAATTAAACCAAATAATATGTCTCTAAAAGGTCTTAACCCAACTGCATGTTTGAAATTGATTTGATGGAATGTTTTTATTTATATAAAAAGACATAAACAAAGGTGGTAAGAATGGCATCTCCCAAACTGTACAGTTTTTTAATATTAATTTGTAAAGTTACGTTTTAAAATATAAATAATCTGACTATTTTAATTTTAAAAGTTACTTACGTTTTTTACCATTTTCGTTGTTTGATGGGCAATTCCACTAACTGTGATTGTTATTATAGTCCAAATATAAAGAACAGGTTGCTCGAAAACTGAAAGTACCATTTGACCGTTGGGTAGAAGGTGGTTTATACAGGGTGTTAAATTTAACTTGGCAACCATTGGGATCTTGGAAACCACAAAAATTACAACAAAGTTTAAATGGGGGGGGGGGGGATCTTTCCTCAATTTTGCCAAGCATTAAAAATTCAAAATAAAATTTTGAAAATCGAGCTGCCATTCTAATTTGGCAGCCAACTTCAAAATTTGAAATCCACATGTGTTTTAGTTTTATGTTTTAAATGTGATTTTAAGAAACCTAATAATATTGGAGAAAATGGCGAAAAAGTTTAGAGTTTACAAATTTAACTGATTTGTATTATCTTTACAGTGAATGTTATAGAGTTTATTTTTGGTAGTAATAATAAATGAAAACTATTTACGTTAAAAATTACATTTATTAAACTTAATGTCATATTTGTTGCATTTAACATTCATTTTATATTATTAGTGTTTTTAAAATGTTTAAATGAAAGTTAGTTGATATTAACAGCTGTTTGATTTGCAAGTATTCAGAGTCAGCTGAGAATGTTGAACGTTACTCATTTTTGGCTTGACATATTCACTGCTATTGTTTTTTTTTTTTTCAATGAAAAATATTTATTTCCAAAGAAATTAAATTCAGTTACTCTCAGTCAATAATACAACGAAATCATAAATAACAAAGCCCAGTCTTTTTAAAATCATTAAGCTAAACAAAGTTTTCACTATATAACAACAAAAATCTACTCTTAAATTATGTATTTAGAGATACGGTATTCATACAATGATAATGTTTAATGAATATAATTAATTATTAAATGAAGAAGGTTATTTATAACATTAGAGTTGCTACGGAAATAATACAAACACACTAGGGAAATTCAATCCCTGTCAGGGTGCCAGAGCATCAGAAGAACTTAATTTCAACAAGAATTATCTAAAAAATAATTTAAAAATTTTTTCAAAACTTTAAAAAAGACATTTCAAAGGTTATTTGAGACACTATTGATCAATATAAAATAAATTATGCAAATCATTATCAGGAAGATGCATAACCACTTTTTTGGTGTGTTTTTAAAGATTGATAAGGAGACTACACAAATAATATTAAAAGGTAATTTTTTTTAAATTTAGGACCCAAGAACATAAATGTCTTTTGAAAAAAAGATGTTGCTCTAGGAGTTCTTATTTGGTTCGCATGCCTAGTATTTGGATAATTTAAATGATCGATTACTACAAGTAGGTTGCCACTAACTTAAAAAAACAAAAGCCGTACTGTTTTTGTAAAACCTACAGTCAATAATTAGTGCTTGCAATTATTTTAAACAATAAAATAATAATAACATTTCACACGCTAAGAAATGTCCAATAGCCTCTACTATTATTTTACACCAGGTTTATTGCCTCTAGCATTATTTTCCACATTTCGATGTGTTTTTCTGGGATAATAAAGACGTCAACATTGTTTTCAGAGTGGACTTTACCCAACACTTACTTCTAACCTTAGTCAGACCCCCAACATTGAAATTACAGGTGTTCAAAATAGAATGCTCTGAAATTATATTTGAATTGATTTTTAAGTTTATTTGGATAAATGACAATACACTACAACTTCGGTTATCCGGCCTAATGCACGGCAGCTGGTCAAGCTGGATAAAATATAGGTAAGAAAAAACTTAGTTTTCTAACAAAAACCGATTCAATAACATATATAAGATGGCAATTGAGAGAGGAGGGCCTACAATTGCATTCAGTGCAACACACGGACGCAAGGGGAATTTTAACAAGATGAATGCCGCCAGCTACATATTGTTGCAACTCGTGTTTCATAAAACTTATGTTTTTAAGAACAGCCAACTGTGTCAGAACTCCTGACTGCTGTCCATACAACTACTGAAATAAATATATTTTTTTATTATTAAGGTTTTTTTAGTGCCAATGTAGTACCAAATTACTGTGAGTTCATTGTATAGTAATTAAATATTTTTAGTTGTAATGATTATGTCGATAGCAATTATAGTATAGACCTGATAGCCAGGGAAGATCAGGGAGTTGTAAGAAGTTCCCCTTTACTACCTAACATGTTTGCACGGATTGGTTACTATGAATGAATGAAGCAACTAACATGAATATTTTATTGCGAACCAGATTACTTATTATAGTTGTTCAATAATTTTAGGTAAGCAAGGAGATGGAAGAGATCATCAAAAGTGGAGTGAATTCATTCAAGGTATTCATGGCTTACAAGGGCCTGTACATGCTTACGGACACTGAGCTATACGAAGTTTTTACACGCTGCAAAGAGCTTGGTGCTGTGGCCATGGTGCATGCTGAGAATGGTGACATCGTCTTCCAGGTACTGAACTTGGACACCTACTAATTAGAAGATAATTTATGTTTCTAATTTTTTTCTCAGATGGTTTTATTAGTTTGTTCTCGCACCAAAGTTTGTCTTTAGAAATATAAAATCAACGGAAGAAGCGTGCTAATGGTCACTAAGAAAGTTCTCACTGATTTTAATTGTAATGTAAAGGATACTGGATTATTTATTGATTTCAACAAAAATGTTTACATGGTGGATCACAAATTTTAACTGGCTGGTATGAGAGTAAATTCTCTGAAATATTTTATTTTTACCATGAAGGCCACTGCAGGCAACCCCATATAAATTGTTGAGTTACTCGAAAAGTAAAATCATTCAAGTACTTAGGGGTGACATTTGATGAACAGTTAAATTGGAGGGAACACATAATAAATTCATACAGCAAAATTAAATTTACAGTAAGAAAATTTCTTAAAAAAGTTTATATTGGAGAGATAGGACATCAGCAGACTTACTTTAGAAGACAACTTCACTAACATCAGAGTAGTAGTAGCATACTCAAAAGAATCACATAGTTACACAAATGTTCAGTGCCACTGGCACTTTCTTCAGGTGAGTATATATATATATATACTCTCTCTCTCTCTCTCTCTCTCTCTCTCTCTATATATATATATATATATATATATATATATATATATATAGAGAGAGATATAGAGAGAGAGAGAGAGAGAGAGAGTGTGTGTGTGCCACTTCTTCAGTGTCCTATCTCTCCGATATACTGATTCCTGGCCTAGTGCCCTTTAACCTAACTTAAGACAATTTTTGAAATGAAAAATCATTGAATAATCTTGATTTCACCCCAATAGAATCTATATTACAATATGCTAAACAGTGTTGGAGAAGTTCTTTTAAAACTTATATAGTTTATTAGGAAAACTCGAAATCTCCTGGTTTGAATGATAACAACTAAACAAATTAGAGATTTTTTTTATAATAAAAGTGGCAATACATAAACATCTAATCTATGCTAGAAGTAATTCAAACAAATTTAAACCTCCAAAAGTCACAACATATGTTTTTGAACAACCCTAATAGTACATTAGACAACATATTTAATCAGCCGCCACAATATATCAAAAATCTTTTAAAAGTCGCAAACAATTTTCTTATAAATTAAAAGAATGGCTATCTATTTGTATATTTTTTAAATCCTTTTTTTTATAGTATTCTATGATCTTATTTTATCATTTTAAATTATTAGGTCATATAAGTACTAGGGTTGTAAATAGAATTAAGAAGCAAATTAAGATGGATATTTTAAAAATTTCAATTGCATAAGAATGTGTTTTTTTTTTTTTTTTTTTGTCTTAATGGGCTGTTTATAATTGTTTTAAGGATCAATTAAATCTAAGTTGAACTGTAAGCAATATAAGTCTTTAAGGGCCACTGAGAGCTTTTTAAGTGCAAGGACCTTACTCAATATTCTTTTGATTTTCTTTTATTAAATAGAGTCCCTGCTAATATTTTGATGTATTTAAATATAAGCAAACTTAAAAATTCTTGCAGCATTAAAACCCTTACCAAGCATTAAAGATATTACACTATTATATTAAAAAACTGTGTATTTAAATTATACTGATGAGTAATTGTGCTTATGCTGAAATATTTACGTGGACCACAGGTATACCCTATCCTTTGTCTACGTGGACCACAGGTATACCCCATCCTTTGTCTACGTGGACCACAGGTATACCCTATCCTTTGTCTGTGTGGACCACAGGTATACTCTATCCTTTGTCTACGTGGACCACAGGTATACCCTATCCTTTACCTGTCTGGACCACAGTTATACCCTATCCTTTGTCTACATGGAGCATAGATATACCCTATCATTTGTCTGTATGGACCTCATGTATACCCTATCCTTTGTCTGTGTGGACCACAGGTATACCCTATCCTTTGTCTGCGTGGACCACAGGTATACCCTATCCTTTGTCTACATGGACCATAGGTATACCCCATCCTTTGTCTATGTGGACCATAGGTACACCCCATCCTTTGTCTGTATGGACCACAGGTATACCCTATTCTTTGTCTACATGGACCACAGGTATACCCTATCCTTTGTCTGTGTGGACCACAGGTATACACTATCCTTTGTCTACGTGGACCACAGGTATACCCTATCCTTTGTCTGCATGAACAACAGGTATACCCTGTCCTTTGTCTGCATGGCAACAGGTATACCCTATCCTTTATCTGTCTGGACCACAGTTATACCCTATCCTTTGTCTACATGGTGCATAGATATACCCTATCATTTGTCTGTATGGACCTCATGTATACCCTATCCTTTGTCTGTGTGGACCACAGGTATACCCTATCCTTTGTCTGTATGGACCACAGGTATACCCTATCCTTTGTCTACGTGGACCACAGGTATACCCTATCCTTTGTCTTTGTGGACCACAGGTATACTCTATCCTTTGTCTACGTGGACCACAGGTATACCCTATCCTTTGTCTAGATAGTGGTTTGCAGTGTCAGTTTAAAACGTACTTGCCTAGAGGGTAGTAAAGGTTAAATGGATTGAAATATTGAAGGTTTGTCCTGAATTCAGTTAAAAACAATATTTAATCGAAACAAATTGATTTAAAAATTGATCTGCAAAGGCCACAAGCCCGGCTACTTGGTCAGGCCATCTTTAATGAGAAATGAATATGTGTTCACAGAATGGCGGCTAAAGATAAGAGAGAGTATATCATCACTCCCAACAAAATTAACATTCAAGTTAGTGATCTTTATCCTGCCAATGTTGTTTTAATGAGAAAAATAAATATTCTGACTCCAGGAAAGGCAAATGTGCAGAGCGTATATTCACAAGATTAATAATTACTCACAGAAAATTGGCTGTACTTTTTGATAAATATAAGTTTTTTATTTGTAGTACTGTATTCTATATTTATTTCAAGTTTGTCTCCAGAATACCAAGAAACTGTTGGAAAAGGGAATTACTGGGCCTGAAGGTCATGAATTGTCACGACCAGAAGAAGTTGAGGCTGAAGCCACTAACCGTGCAGCGATGATTTCAAACCAGGTAATGTACTAATCTGATTTTAAAAATTACTATGTTAATGTTTGACTCTAAACATGACTAGGGATGCAGAATATGTTTGACCACCCAAAATTCGTCCAGAGTATTATTTTTTCAAGGGTATTCCCCCAGTGAACTTATTTTTCAATACAATTAAATTTTTTAATAATCATAAATTTGCAATGCATTAATTAAGAATAAAAAGCACTTTTAAAAATATATTGCTTAAGTAGTACAGAAAAATGCTAATTTAAATTGATATTTTTACACATTAATTAATTTTTTTAGTATATTAGGAGAGATAGGGCATCAGCAAACTTACCGAAGAAGACAAGTTTACTAAAAGTTTGAAGTAGAGAACACATAAAGAGAAGTCATATTGTACAAATTTTTGTGCCAGAATAGACTAAAAATTACATATACAGTAATTATGTAAGTCAATATGAATTTATTTATTTATTTTTTTAACTAGATCTTTTTATATGTAAAATTTTTTACAAAAACCTGTCAATATATTTAGTTTCATAAAATATGCTGGTTCCTAATCTCAGTAAAAAAAAAAACAAAAAAAAACTAATGATATTTGACCTGTGTTAGAGGTAAACCAGTTGTTCACCACTTCTTAAGTAGGTTCCACAATATGCATACATCACAGTATAGTAAATTATGCCAGTTTTGTCCTTAGTAAAAAATTATTGAGACTCGGCTTATCTCTATTTAGAACCAGCCATGTTTCTATCTATAGTTATATTCTGTATTGTTTAGGTAAACTGTCCACTATATGTGGTACATGTAATGAGTGAGTCAGCAGCTAACACTGTGGCTCGGCTACGAGAGGGTCGAGAAACGCAGCTGTTTGGAGAGACTTTAGCGGCTGCTTTGGGAACAACCCAGCCCGAGACTGGCTGTTGCTGGGACCACGCAGCTGCACATGTTCTAAGCCCTCCTCTCCGTCCCAAGAAGTCTACCCCTGAGACTCTAATGCGACACTTAGCTAGGTATTAATATTTTGAAAATAAAATTGAAATAATTCTTGTTACATTTTAGAATATTACTTTATTTCGAAATATCGTAGTTTAATATAGCAAACTTAGTGAAATTCAGATTTAATCTATGGTCATCATAGAACAAGAAAGTCAAATGTAACTCAGACCTGAGAAAAACAGCAAGTACGAGCCATGTTTTTTAAGTCAGTACCGTTTTGGATCTCTGCTGTTGTAACGCTACGATTGGCATTGTGTTCATTTCGGTCATATGCATGCTGTGGACGGATATTTATTGTCAAGCCACAACTCCCATTACGGATCTATTTGACAGGGTTTAAGGTTGTTTATGAGTTTTAAAATGCCGCTGACTTTGATATGTTTCCTTAACGCTAAAGGCCTGAAAGCAGTTGACATTCACTGTGAGATCTATCTCTGTGACAAAAATGATCGCCACCACCCCGATTGTAAAGCACTACAAATGTGAGGAACTGGCTAAACATTTTATGTTTGTGATTATCTCTTACTTATTATTAACATGCACAAAGTCATCAGTAATGTGTAAAGGTCATCCACTCCTTCTTCATCATGCACATTCGTACAGCCATCTTTAAAAGCTCTTCACCTATTTCCATCCCATCCCATCATTTATTGTGTTTTCTCAATAAATTTCACTTAACACATTTGTCATGTTTATATATAGTTTTATTTATTTTTGTCACATTCAATCATCCTGTTCTACTTTTAGGTTAAGATGTCTGTACACATATATTATACTTTGAATGAAAAATATAAAAAAATCATAGATATCTCTGAAATTTAATTTTTTATTAATCCTCTGTTTTTAACTAATTTTAAGGATCACTTTCGAGCAAGTCTGGGTGAGAGGCTAGAGCATTAAAAGGGTTAAAATTGAGTATATTAATTTAGTTGCTCTTAGTGTTGGAATTTCCAGTTTAAAGATGACATGTTAGTGGAAATTTAATTTTAGTTAATTATTATTGGTTAAGTTAGATAGAGTGACATTGTTTCAGTGATGGACTCCAATTAACTGGAAGTGACAACTGCACTTTCACTACCGAGCAGAAGCGGCTAGGCCAAGATGACTTTTCCAAAATTCCCAACGGTGTGAATGGCGTGGAAGATCGGATGTCTGTTGTTTGGGAGAAGGGCGTTGAGTCTGGTATCATGGACCCCACTCGCTTTGTTGCTATTACTAGCACTAACGCTGCCAAGATATTCAATATATATCCCAGGAAGGTGCGTTATGTCATTGGTACCTCAACAAATTTTTATTATTTCTTGCACAGTAAAACCTCACTAACTCCACAGTCTGGGTAACTCAATAATGAACAGGTGACGGGGTGCAAGTGTATACTCTATTTCACGTTGAGAATGCAGTACGGCTCTTATGGACAAACACAGCGCTACTAGCTGGCACAAAAATATAGAGCACTGTCTGTCTACCCACTGTCATATAGCATCCTCACGGTTTTTCTCAGATATTATATTACAGTATTTTTGTTAAAAAAATATGTCTAAAATGTCTTGTAACATTTAATAGGTATTAAATAATGTAGAAATCAATCATCGTTAGTTAAACATTTATTTAAAGAATAAACAGATTATTAATTATAAAAATCCGTGGATATTTTCGTATATGTTTATTCATTTAGAAGAAAAAAGTTACTGATAAAAAGACAAATATAGTAAAATAGAAAATAAATTATCAAGTATAATGTTGTAAATTAATGTCTACTGGAAGGAATAAAGTTTTAATTAGCCTATTCCAAGACCAAAAAAAATTAACATTTATTTATTGGTACAACCCATGTTTTGTACCTAAATTAATGAGCGTTGAAATTATTAATTGATTTAATACAATAACGTTTGTATATAATAATTTATGTTAGGTTATTAGACATATTTTATAACAATATTCAAGAAATGTATGAATTGTGTTACAATAAATAATTAATTAGTTTTAGTAAAAATAAGCTTTCAAACAAATAAAAAACAGCTCAGTGTGTGTCCTATATTATCTCTAACCGATCAATACCTCAACTGAGGACAAGGCGGGCGAGTGACTTGTTTCCAAGGGCCTTTCGCCCCTTTCATATTATCTGTTAATGCAAAGGAATAAACAAACATTCCCCAGAAGTACAAGCGTACATTCAGTGTTGGAAGGAGGTTTGTGGTTATTGCTTGTGTTTTTCTGAGGGTCTTGAAAAACTGATTGAGTGAATTCAATAATTATAATTTTACGGATTCAGTGTGGTCTTTGACAAGGAAAAATAATTAAAAGTGGTGAGAGGAAAACAGTGTTAAATGTATATAAGTATTTTGAAAAGTGTTACCCGGATGAAAATGTTGCTTTTTTTGTAAAAAAACCCAGTGAGGCTACGTTAATTAGTGAAAGAACTGTGATTGAAGAATTATTAATTAAGAAAGAAAAGAGATTGTGGACAGATTATCACGCCAACAAAAATACCTCAAAAAATAAAATAAAAAATTACAGTTTGATTTTTATCTTAATCTTGAATATGTTTTTATCAAAATAAAAAAAAAACTGCCTCCAAAAGAGATATGTTGATAACTGATTTCAAATACCTCATATGCTTAAATGAACAAACTAAACGAAAAAATATTATTTATAAATATATTCAAAGAGAGTTAATAAACAACAGTAAGTGGTATACACGTACAATAAAGGCCCATACACGTACAGAGGTATTGACCTACCCACCCACCCATACACGTTCAGTGGTATTGATCCAACCATACACATACAAAGGTATTAAAATACATGTACAGAGGTATTGACCTACCCACCCACCCTTACACATTCAGTGGTATTGATCCACCCATACACATACAAAGGTATTAAAATACATGTACAGTGGTATTGACCCCCCCCCGCCAACCCATCCACGCACAGTGGTATTGACCCACCCACCCGCCCACACACGTACAGTGGTATTGGCCCACCCATACATGTTCCACCTGAGCATTTAATAAATTTTTGGAACGAGTGGATTACTACAAAATAAATGTGACACTTATCTACTATAAAACATCTACCATATTGTAAATGATTTTATGTCCTGTTAAAATAACTGAAAAATAATAACTGACTTTATGCCTGTAATTTTTATTGCCAAACATTATGAATTAACTTTAAGCAACATATTTTTAGCATAATAGGTTCTGTATAAACATGAGTATTATTTATCCTGGGTTCATATTTTAGCACCGATGGAATCGTGGATGGTTCAGAGTGAGGCCAACTCACCAACATGATGACAACTGCCTGCACCGCATAGTCATGTTTCTTTGTCACTTATTACGAACTAAACTATGCATATTGGTGAAAAAAGTTTCAAATAAAAATTAAAGCACCAGTTTTTACTACAACATTGCTGACGAAACTTAACTGACCAAAAAATAAAAAACTTCCTCACAGTTCGACTTTTCCATGTCTTTTCTCAAATATATGAACTAATCTTTACTTTTATTATATTATTACAAATTAGTTTTATTACATAATCAATTCATACTAACACAGTAAGCATCCACTACTTCTGTATAAAGTTTACACAAAATTTCAAAATGTTCAATCAATATTAATTCACTTAAAATGCAGTGTAATTGAATTGTGGCTTCTCAAAACTGAATCTCCAAGGGCTATATGTTTTTAAAGCATATGTTAATTTTCTTTAGCGATTAACTTTTTTTTATTTTGTACCTTTAATAACAGGCAATTAATATTTTCCCAACCACTTCCGTGCGAAAATTTGATTTTATGTTTACTTTTTATCAGCGAGCCAACGTTTTTATACAGTGCTATACCTCAAAAACTTCCATTTGATTAGCATTGCTTATGGGTGTACCGTACTGCATTCTCATTGTGAAATAGAGTATAGCTGGCTTTAGATTGTTTATTTCGACTTGAAGGAATACACAAGGCTTTAGATATTGTATCAGATGTATTGAAGGAACATTTTACTATTTGCAACAATAACACTTGTCTGTAATGGATATTTTATTCCTCCAGCTACTGTGTGATGAAGCATCCAGGTGCTGAATTAAGAAAAACAATCTTCAATTAAAAATTTTTTGAGCACATTTAACTGTACTGTAGTTATTGGATATTCAAGATGTGTTTGCAGCTAAAATAACTATATTCATGTAGTAGTAAATTGATGATTAAAGTCTATCGTGCATTCACTTACTAAAACCCATTAAAAATATCAGTTTTCTGGATAACTCGACAACCACTGGGTCCACAAAGTGCTGAGTTATTGAGGTTTTACTGTACTGAGAAAATCAACTGCTGTTTTATCCTAAATTTGCTTATATTAAGTATACAAATTGACGTAGAGAAACAGTACTGCTCAAGTATTCGTGATTCCATCATACATAAGTACACGAAAACTCACTTATCATTTTTTTACACCTAATAATAATAATAATAATAATAATAATATATATTTATTCCATCATTTTTTTACAAACAATGTTAAGACCTTGGAACTTATGCTAGCCACGTTTCCAGTAAAGTGGGTAGCAGAAAAAGAAAAAAAACAAATCGAGCAAATTAAGAAAAAACATGAGTTCAATCCAAAATTAACTGCTAAATATAAACACATAAACCTAATATAATACTAACATATACAGGTACACATACAAAAACTATAAAACCTCAAAATATACTATTTTTGTAATGCCGCAAGTATACATTTACTAAAACCCATTAAAAATCTGTGTTATGGATAACTCAACAACCCCCAAACTCAACAACCACTGGGTTTCGAGGTGGTTGTCGAAATCTCCCTTTACGAAATTTTAGCTCGTCAAAACGAAAGAACTATAATAACAAACGTATAAAATGGTATCATAATAAACATTAAAGATATAAATTTGCTTGTTGAAAATATTAAACCAATGTACCAATAGTATATATACATAGTGTTTCACGACAATCCTGACAATCTTCGGGAAATGGTTATATCTGTCAAAATAAAGAGAAAATCAAGGATAATTATTTTTCCAACAACGCTTTGTTTACCACATATCCGCCATTTTGTTTTTTTCAATATCACAAATATGTAAATTTAAAACCAATAAAAAGAAGTTTTTCTAATAAAGATTCTTGAAGGATAATTTAAGGTATTGTATCAGTGAAAGGCGCAAGCAAGGTCCGAAAGTCGGACACGAACAAACACCATGTTGTAGAACTTTCTTATTCAAATACTCTATTGTTCTTAGTAAAAGGTTTTCTCTGAACATGGACACAAATTACAACAGTTATCTTAGTTATTTAACATGGTGATACAGTACTTTTTATACCTACTTTCACAACACTTGTACTTTGTCTCTTTTTTAAACTGCAACAGTGATGTGATTGTACTACCAATATGAACTTCACTGGCAGTGCTAAATGCATTGTTAGGGATGCCAGTGAATTATTGTAAAAATATGAAGACATGCTATAAAACCAGTTTCAACTTATCTACATTAGCCTCTTTAAAAAAAACTTCACAATCAATTTAAATAGAATTTGGGGTGTTTCCTGATAAAATTACATTTTATACAAACAATTAAAAAGTATAAAAGCTATCAGTGTCATAAAGTCATCTCAGTCTCAGATTTTGATAGTGTCATTTTCTTATCAATCTTTGAATAAATACGGTTATAAAGATCGTGAAGTCTTATTTTTTTGACTGGCCATGACATCTGGCATCTGGGTCAAAGAAGATAATGTGTATCAACAATTTTTCTTTTGTTAAGGAACAAAAAAAGCAACCGTAAACTACTGTGAAACTATATTGTTAAGAATGTATATTGTTCACTAGCGTTCATTGGATTAAATCTTTCAATCTATGTCAATTAATGTTTAAGTTCGTAAAACTGTTAATGATAAGAGATTACCATTCCCATAAATCCAGAATAAACACTATAAATAATTAACATAATGTTTATTTTTGTGTCATACAAAATGATGAGTCACTAGTATGACACCCTGCCGTCTGGTGCAGTAGTTTTTCCACTTAGAACCATGGTCTGTCGTGTTAATTTACGCAGTGTTATAACTGTACAGGAACAGTTTTCTCAAGGTACCCGACAAAAAAAGGGGTGCCACTCAAAACCTGATTATGTACACAACAATTTACAAATGTTAGCAAAAATACTAATCAGAGATTCTATTTTATTGTAAAAGTATGTATATTGGGCTGTAAACAGAGTGTAACTAAAAAGGTGTCCTGGCTATATATTTTCAGAGTCTACGTCTAATTTAGAGCAGAAAATGAAGGTTTTATCTAATTCCACTCCGTTTAGTGTCAATGTGTCCATTTTTCTATTCGCGTCTATCTGCCTTAATTATATAGCCAGGACACCATTTTGGTTATACCCCGAATACATAGTTTGCTCTCTTTATTCGGAGGCTTTCCTTCAAACCTCCTTTTTTTATTTGCTCTTTTATTGTCAGTCTTCATCTTTAAACTCTGTATACGGAAAATTTAAATTTAAAAACTTCTATTCATGAAACAGATAAATTTAAAAAGTTGAATTTTGGAACATATTTCATTTGAATTGGCTATCCTAATTTATTATTTTTTTAAAACAGAAACTTTTTAGTTGTTATTTAACCGTATATGAACCCAACGACTAGTAACTAGTCGATTTGTGTGGTACTCATTTGCTATATTTTGCTCTTAGTATTATTAATAAATAACTTTCTGTTTGTAAGACAAATCTAACAAATGCACAATGTTTGTATTAAAAAAAAAAAAAACCAACCGATTTCTTTATTTATTTTGTTTTGCAGGGCTGCATTGCAGTTGGTTCAGATGCTGACATTGTTGTTTGGAATCACAGAAAAACAAGAGTGATTTCAGCCAAGACTCATCACCAAGCACTGGATACCAACATTTTTGAGGTTAATTTAGTATATATTACAGGAGTTTATTACATAACGTATTAATTAATATAGTTTTTAACATTAGAGCAAGTGCCTCAGTTATTTAGGTACTTACATACACATACATATTCGTGAAATCTCCCTCAGCGCATGCCGAACTTATTTTTTTGCAGACACATCTAATATGATCATTGTATGATAATAATTCTATCAGTATGGAATCCCAAAAATTTGGAACATTCTACTTATAATATATAGTCCCCATTTAAAATGATGATTGAATTTATGTTTTGTTTTGAACTGTTTCAAATGAGATATATTTAGTTTAGTCAGGATTCATTAAGAGATTAATGAAACTTATATCATCGGCGTAACAAGTATTTGTCTAGTTCGCTGATGACTTGCTAATGCCTTTAAATAAATTATAAAAGCAGCCCTATTCTGGGTTCTGATAAGATTTCTTCAACTTTATTAGTGATATTGTCTCTGCTCTGCTCTGTTTGCTGTCATCCTGTCAGATAGCTTGTGAACTTTTCTTATCTTTTCCCTCATACTCCCAGCAGCGTCAATTTGTTGACTAGGTTATCATGAACAAGGCAAAGCTTTGCTGTAGTCCAAAAATATTACGATTTCTTGAATTTCCAACATTAACTATACCAGGGTGAGCAATGAGGTGACTCTGGATTTCCTGTCAAGAAGCGATGTTAGTATTTTTAGAAGATTTAATAGATGGTAACCATTATTTTTCATGTGTTTTTTTTAAATGTTGGAATAGTGAAATTGGATTGTAGTCGAATTTCTGTGTTGTGCTTCCGTTTTTGAACTTTGGACAAACTTAAGCAATCTTAATTAAGTGTGGAGAGACACCTGTTACAAGTAATAAGATTTTCTTGGCAGAGTTTTATAAGATTTGAAGATATCTCATCGTGGCCAGCTGAGGATTTTTTTGTATTGGTTGTTGATTTTGTATATCGTTTCCTTTCAGAGTTTATTACTCCCCACAGTGCTTTAGATTTATCAGTTGTTTATTAGTATCTCCTGTGATTTTTCGCCTTATATGTTTGAGCTGTGCTTTCTTCAGCACAAACCTGTTCCTTTTATCGTCATCTACCAAAGCAATTATATTGGTTTTGGGCTAAAATGAAATTTCGTTTTAGCTGCAGTGCTGTGGGATCATTAGAGATTGTTGAGTTTTTTTCTTTTGTGCTTTGATATGGTGATGGTGCATGTTGCCTCAATTAATTGTTGGAGAGTGGTACTAAATGTTCTATATGCATTTGTGGGTTCTGTGTTATTGATGTCTGCCCAGTCTTACTGTTCTGTAATGCTTGTATCTTAGCATGGCTTCTGTCATTAATTATTCTTCTTTTATTGTTAGGTTGTAGGGACGGTTCAAAGATTGGGCTCACTATGTTTCTAATTGGACAGCATTAAGTGCTTCTGAAATTACTTCCATTCTAGTTTCAAAATTTCTTTCGGTTCTGTATACATCTTTTTTAAATAGAAGAGGGTTTCTCAGTTTTGAGTTTGGCAGCTGTTAACCGGTGTGGATATATAAAGATTCAATCATACACAATCAATGAATCTATAAAATGTTAATACAAGGGATATAGCTTTTAAATTCTTAAATCAATCACTTGTAACTTGTGATGAATGACAGTTGATAAGCAATCATACTGATGGTTTTAGGGTATGGAGTGTCATGGAGTGCCTGAGTATGTGATCGTCAATGGAAGAGTCTGCGTGGATGAAGGAGACTTGAAAGCTGTTCAAGGTTTCGGCCGGTTTGTGCCATGCCCTGCCTTCCCTCCATTAAGTTATCCTGAAGAAGCTGCAGCAAAGGTAAAAATCACACCACAGAGAAAATGGAAACCAAAGTAACATGTTTTGCCTACAGGGAAGGCCTCAGTGGCAGATATAAAAAGAATTCAACTAATGTACATCTTCATACATTTGTAGTAATAATTATTACGTTAATCCCTGAGGATTTAGGGGGGAAAGGGAGGGACTGACAAGGTGCTGGTTCTGCTATGGCTTGGTAAACTTGAGAAATTTGCAATAGTTAGAAAATGCTTGGCAAAACTTAACACACATTAAGTGCTCTATTGGATGCAACCTCTGTTACTTTCTTATCTGTGAACATACTTATATTAATTTGTTAAAAATTATAATTAGCAAAATATATGAAGTTGACTATGTTACTGTGAAGTTTCTCTAAGGTGTGTGGCTTATTTGCTTTTAAGTTAAATAAAATTAATGCCATTTAAAACCTAGAGAATTACATTTTGACAGGGCAATTTACTTAATCTACAATTTTTTTATGAAGTGGATACTTATATGTTATTGTAATTATTATAAGTACTATAAGAGGGTGGCAGCTTATAGTACACCCTCAATAGGATCATTAGTTGATAACTCCCTACCTGCTCTAGAACTTTATTTGGCTTCAAAAAGGAATAGACATAAAGTACAGTGGTATCGACCCACCCGCCCGCACATACACGTACAGTGATATCGACCCACTCACCCACCCACACACGCACAGTGGTATCGACTCACCCGCCCACCCACACACGTACAGTGGTATCGACTCACCCGCCCACCCACACACGTACAGTGGTATTGACTCACCCGCCCACCCACACACGTACAGTGGTATTGACTCACCCGCCCGCCCATACACGCACAGTGGTATTGACTCACCCGCCCACTCACACACGTACAGTGGTATTGACTCACCCGCCCACTCACACACGTACAGTGGTATTGACTCACCCGCCCGCCCACACACGTACAGTGGTATTGACTCACCCGCCCACTCACACACGTACAGTGGTATTGACTCACCCGCCCGCCCACACACGTACAGTGGTATTGACTCACCCGCCCACTCACACACGTACAGTGGTATTGACTCACCCGCCCGCCCACACACGTACAGTGGTATTGACTCACCCGCCCACTCACACACGTACAGTGGTATTGACTCACCCGCCCACTCACACACGTACAGTGGTATTGACTTACCCGCCCACTCACACACGTACAGTGGTATTGACTCACCCGCCCACTCACACACGTACAGTGGTATTGACTCACCCGCCCGCCCACACACGTACAGTGGTATTGACTCACCCGCCCGCCCACACACGTACAGTGGTATTGACTCACCCGCCCACTCACACACGTACAGTGGTATTGACTCACCCGCCCGCCCACACGTACAGTGGTATTGACTCACCCGCCCGCCCACACACGTACAGTGGTATTGACTCACCCGCCCGCCCACACACGTACAGTGGTATTGACTCACCCGCCCACTCACACACGTACAGTGGTATTGACTCACCCGCCCGCTCACACACGTACAGTGGTATCGACCCACCCACTGTCAAAACATTAAGAACACAACTGGTTATTAAGATTATTATTACTGGAATAAAATGTATAAATAAACAAAATATTCCATTTTCAAATACAGTAGTAATATTTGAATTTTATTTAATAAAACTCATACTCGTGTATGAAGGATGCGTGAAAAGGTCCATTAAGTGTAATTTCCAATGGTTGGGTGGGAGGGTACATCAAGTATTATTTATGATGGGTGCGTGGGAGGGTACATCAAGTATTGTGTATGATGGATGCGTCAGAGGGTACATAAATTATTGTGTATGATGGATGCGTCGGAGAGTACATCAAGTATTGTGTATGATGGGTGTGTGGGAGGGTACATCAATTATTGTGTACGATGGGTGCTTAGAAGAGTACATAAAGTGTAGTATATGATAGATGTGTGGAAAGGTGTATCAAGTACTGTGTATGATGGATGCGTCGGAGGGTACATCAATTATTGTGTATGATGGATGCGTCGGAGGGTACATCAAGTATTGTGTATGATGGGTGTGTGGGAGGGTACATCAATTATTGTGTATGATGGATGCGTCGGAGGGTACATCAAGTATTGTGTATGATGGGTGTGTGGGAGGGTACATCAATTATTGTGTACGATGGGTGCTTAGAAGAGTACATAAAGTGTAGTATATGATTGATGTGTGGAAAGGTGTATCAAGTACTGTGTATGATGGATGCGTCGGAGGGTACATCAATTATTGTGTATGATGGATGCGTCGGAGGGTACATCAAGTATTGTGTATGATGGGTGTGTGGAGGGTACATCAATTATTGTGTACGATGGGTGCTTAGAAGAGTACATAAAGTGTAGTATATGATTGATGTGTGGAAAGGTGTATCAAGTACTGTGTATGATGGGTGCGTGGGAGGGTATATCAATGTAATGTATGATGGGTGTGTGGGAGGGTACATCAATTATTGTGTACGATGGGTGCTTAGAAGAGTACATAAAGTGTAGTATATGATTGATGTGTGGAAAGGTGTATCAAGTACTGTGTATGATGGATGCGTCGGAGGGTACATCAATTCTTGTGTATGATGGATGCGTCGGAGGGTACATCAAGTATTGTGTATGATGGGTGTGTGGGAGGGTACATCAATTATTGTGTACGATGGGTGCTTAGAAGAGTACATAAAGTGTAGTATATGATTGATGTGTGGAAAGGTGTATCAAGTACTGTGTATGATGGGTGCGTGGGAGGTTATATCAATGTAATGTATGATGGGTGTGTGGGAGGGTACATCAATTATTGTGTACGATGGGTGCTTAGAAGAGTACATAAAGTGTAGTATATGATTGATGTGTGGAAAGGTGTATCAAGTACTGTGTATGATGGATGCGTCGGAGGGTACATCAATTATTGTGTATGATGGATGCGTTGGAGGGTACATCAAGTATTGTGTATGATGGGTGTGTGGGAGGGTACATCAATTATTGTGTATGATGGGTACTTAGAAGAGTACATAAAGTGTAGTATATGATTGATGTGTGGAAAGGTGTATCAAGTACTGTGTATGATGGGTGCGTGGGAGGGTATATCAATGTAATGTATGATGGGTGTGTGGGAGGGTACATCAATTATTGTGTACGATGGGTACTTAGAAGAGTACATAAAGTGTAGTATATGATTGATGTGTGGAAAGGTGTATCAAGTACTGTGTATGATGGGTGCGTCGGAGGGTATATCAATGTAATGTATGATGGGTGTGTGGGAGGGTACATCAATTATTGTGTACGATGGGTGCTTAGAAGAGTACATAAAGTGTAGTATATGATTGATGTGTGGAAAGGTGTATCAAGTACTGTGTATGATGGGTGCGTGGGACGGTATATCAATGTAGTGTATGATGGGTGTGTAAGCTTATTATGTACATTACCTATATAACTGGATGGCCCAGAAGAGTCTCATATAATATTTAATATAAATGTTAATGTTAACTATGTTTGAAAACAAATATTCTAATTATAACTTCATTATTTTTTACGAACGTTGTTTTAACCTCTCTATTATTTAAATCATAATGTGTGAAGTATGTCAATAGAAATATTTATAGTATTGGCCATATTCAATACTAACATGATGTACAGATGATGCATAGCAAATGTTGAATATCGAACCTTTTATTAAATCAAAATATGGGCCAAACTGCTCTGAAATATATTTTAGGACAACATTCATTGTAAGGAAACATATTTGAGTAGACCATCACTTTGAGGTTTTCTACTCTTGAATGTTTGGAAAGTCAGAATATGTGGGCCATTGCCCTGATATTAAACACAATTGTAATATTGACCTAACACATTAATGTGTCATTTCCAAAATGACGGAATATTGTGGTAAATACTTAACCAGATTCTCCTCAGATTGAATTGCACAGGAAATCCTATTAATGTCCCTAAAATGCTGTATTATTTTAATCTTTATTAACTTAGTTTAAGGCCTGGCCTGTGGCATAGAGGTGTAGGGCCCCGGCATGGGGGCTGGAAGTTGACAAGACCAGTGTTTCTATTATAGTTACCTGGTACAGTACATGTTTTGCTACTTATGATAAGAGATAATAGGACATAAAAATTGACATTAAAATAATTGGACATGAAAAAATTCATAAAATGAACATTAAAATTAATATTTAATCTATTAAAATTAGGACATATTATAAAAACCTGCTGAAAGGTTATTGCACTGGAATACTGTTAACAAAGTGCTTGAATTCCTACATAGCTACAGTGCATACTATCTAGGCATATTAAAAGTGTTTTTGTATTTGTGAATAACACTTCATTCAAGTTTAGTTATATATTCAGTAATTGCTTGTCTGACCCATACACGTTAAGTACTATTTTGCAGACGATTATACGACTCACTTAGTATTGGGTATATCAAGTGGGTGAGAGATGTAACACTGTATGTGCTACAATACACGTTCAGTGGTATTGAACCAACCACCCACCCATGGACAGGTAGTGGTATTGTGCCACTTCTATTCTTAGCAGTAAAACTGGGCGACTATAATGACTTTGACAGCCACCCATACACGCACAGTGGTATTAACCCACCTGTCCACCCATACACGTACAGTTGTATTGGCTGGCTGTTACTTTTCGATTCGTATATCTCTCCATGTTATTCTGGCCAAAAATCGTACTTTGAGAGCTTCCTAAACCCTTCAGAATGACAATATTGAAGAGTTGATCCAATACATACAGTGGTATTGACCCAACCACCCACCCATACACATACTGTAGTAATGACACACTTGCCCTGCTATACACATACATTGTATTCTTTCCTCTGTACGTGTATGGGTGGGTGGTTGGGACAATACCACTGTACGTGTATGAGCGGGTGGTTGGGTCAATACCACTGTACGTGTATGAGTGGGTGGGTGGGTCAATGCCATATACGTGTATGGGCAGGTGGGTGAGTAAATGCTACTGTATGGGCTGGAGAAGAGTCAGTGCCACCCACCGTATGTGTATGGGTGGGGGGTTATTAGCACTGTACATTTATTGGTGGGTGGGTGGCAGAACCTAAGTTTATAAAATAACTTTAAAAATTGTTTTCATTGTGTTGGACACTACAATGACAAAAGGCATTGTCATTATTTTAAAATCCCCAATTGGTTATCTGAAATGTCTACTGTAAAAATTATTATGTTCGACTCGCATCTGATCTGGAAACCCACATGGACCATCTATGCAAAAAGCTAAGCTCAGGAATACAGTGATATGCATAATCATGCAAGTAAGGGACCTGGACACGGCAAGGACAGCATACTTTGCTCTGTCTGAGTCACACCTGAGATATGGCGTAGCAATAAGAAAAGAAGTCACAACACCCACCTAGACAATCACTTTCGGCACATATTGGAATGCATAAACTTCGGAATAGCGGCTTGATTCATAAGCTACTGGAAACATAATGAAACGTTGAATCACATGATGCATTTAATTTGTTTCTCTGACAACCGTGTCATCATTTGTAGAAGATGGATTGTTACTTATTTAACTCTTTCTTATGCAGTGTACTGTTCTAAAAGAATATGTAATATACAATTCTGTCTATTTGACAGGAACAGGCTGAAGTTGAGGCAGTGACTGACAATGGGCGTAGTTCAAGGGCTAGTGTGAATGGTGATGTTTCGGCTCCCGGAAGTGTTCGTGGCCGATCCCCCACTATGAGTTGCTCAGCTAGTGTGTTTGGAGACGACTCACCACTGCCATTTACCACTGGAAAGGCCATGCGTCAGGAAGGCCAACGCAACCTACAAGACTCAACATTTTCCATTTCTGGTAGGTGAATGAAGCTTATTCTTTCTTTTAAGTTTCCATAATTGAATGTTTACCTCGTAGAGTTCACAGACGGCTCAGCCGAACAGTCCTCGCTAATTTTCTTGTACTAACTGTGCTCAACACGAGCTACTATTTCATTTTTGCATCAAAAGACTTATAAATTTCTCCCTGTAATGTTTTGTTTATTATTTAAAATATTGTGGTATATGATTACCCGGCTGTTATAAAGAGAATATTCTTCAAATATTTGTAAAGTGCCAAAACCACATTTATTTGTTTATTTTTATATTTATTAATTTAAATTTGTAGGGGAATATATGGATGAAAAGCACTCATTATATATATAAAAAAACCAATGAAATATGTTTTCTAACCTCATTCTTCTCTCATAAAATTGTATAAATTAGATAACATTTCTAGATTTTGATACTCTACCAAACAATTTAAATGTTAGCTGTATCACTCATTGAAACACTATCGTAAATAATAAATAGTATATAACAAAATACAACAATAATATGAAAATAATACAGCAATAATATAAGAGTAATTGATATTCACAAGTGAAAGATACATATTAACAATTTTTAAATGCTACTATTAGTAAACGATGAAATGAAAATTACTTTATTAGGAGGCAAAGTTTGGAATATAGAGTCCTCTCTACTGCTTAACCTCATATAAATAGCTTCTATATTGTAGATTAAGTTTATCTACAAAAATAAACAATCATTTACGTTTATTCAAATATTTTCAAAGCCTAATAAAAATTAAGTCCAACAGATGATTCAGTAACGTAATTTAGAAACTTAGCGATAACTAATATTTTTACTAGTTTTCATTCAGCTGTTGAGTAAGAATGAACGATTTTAGAAAAGTACACCCACCCTGCCCTGCTTCTCTCAAGGTCACATGCACATTTAGGCTGGGTCATCTGTGTAATATGGTTTTCCTGTGTATTAGTTGTAGGCCTATAATTCATTTTATTCAATAAATGAAAAAATGTCGACCTTTACTTTAGTTAGGGATTTGAATTTTGGACTCTGCAGCCTGAAACCTTAACCACCGAGCGACCATGCCGGGCTCTTTCTTTAGTTATTCCATTGATTTTATAAGCATAAAGAAAATTTCTCATCCAATGGTACATTTTTTATCATAAATTATCACCTGTTTTTGTGGTCCATTGTGAAGTGCTAATGTAGTCCCATGTTAAAATAATGCCATTCAAACCAGTTGTGGTAGCAGACCTCACGCACTAATCAAAATACTCGCACAAATATTCCTATTACACGAGACATCTATTTGTAAGTAATAATAGAAACAAGTGCTATACTTCTTTTAAATTGTAAACTATTTATTCTAAAGTTCTTAGTGTAAAAAATGTAATTGCATTCATTTTAAAGAAATACAATTTTAAACAATACAAATTGTTGAAGGAATGTATTCCCTTGCAATAAGTTTCAATTTCATTCAAAAGTCAGATTTGTTACTATAGTATATAATTTGTATAAACATAACCCACAAAGTTCTACAAAGTGAATAAAAATAATTGTAGGAAAGTGGAAGGACAAGCCTCCATTCTATGATTTCCCCAAGACATGTTGTAACACTAAAGAACTAGACTACATTTTTTTAAATTATGTTTTTAATAGTAAAACATAATTAGCTCCCCTCCACTGCATCTCACATGCTGAGTGACCCCTTCTGACACGTACGGTGGTAATAAACGTTACCAACACATACACGTATGTGCTATTGACCCACCTGCTTATCCATACAGGTTCAGTGGTATTGGTGGAGGGGAGCGTATATCATTTTCCAATATGGCGGTCAACTCAAACGTTTCTGTGCACCCAATATTATATGGTGGTTTTGGATAGTAAATGTAATTTTAAGACTTTTATACTTGGATAATTTTTTATATATCCAAGCGTATACGAGTTACATGGAGCCCAGGGTTTCATACAATACAGGTAGGCCCCAAAGCAGAATGCTGTCAAACTTTCTGCGACAGTGTATAAAAAAACAAAAACTTGCTGCAAATACTATATTATAGTACCAATAGCGTAAAAAATCAACTGGAAAAAAATATTAGTTAAGCTGTATATATTCCAACTAAATAATGTAGTCTTAAGATGTTTACCTAAATAATGAGATAGAAAACACTGCTATAAATTAAAATATTTCAAAAGGCTTTTTTGAATAGGCCTTACATTATTATATTTAACCTTCAACCCTTTATAACCTTATTTTTTTATATTTGTGAAGTTCCAACTCAATTCACAAATAAGAAAGTTTGTGTCTCAGAGAAACCACTGAGGATGCCACATCACAGTATGGGCGAAACGTCTGGTCATCTTGTAAATATTGTAGATAGTACCTTGACGCGGTTGTCACCGGAAACTGTAGATTCTAGTTATGACACCGGCCGCTTAAGCCTAAGTTCTAAAACTAATTAGACAGTTTAAATTGTTTTTATTTTTAATATTTTGAGAGCAAACCAATTGGGTGGAGATAAACTTTATATCCTTATTATATATTATTTATTCACTCATGTATTGATCTTGTTCTTTGTCGAAAAATGAATTATTTTGTTTGATAAATATCCTTCGTTCACAGTATTATGATTAAATTATTAGATAATATAAATATAAGGTTATATTTTACTTATTACTTTGTTTTTACTATTATTAATTTGTTATTAAAACATTTCATTTCACCATTTGTTCCAAGAATGAGCTGCGTCTTCTAGTCATGTAAAATTACCCAGGATCATATAAACATATTGTTTTTATCCACAAGTATATAAATTAAATTCCCGAATGTTTAATATACAGTAGAAGTAAAATATTAAATTAAGGGATACAAACTATGTTTATTTATGTTTTATTCAAATTTATTTGACCAAGATTATAACGATGACCACTATTGACGACACTATTCATTGACGACAGAAGCAAATGTCAATTTCAGTATGCACTTTTACTTTTTAGTTCTTTATTATAGGTTAAGAACTGACCGAATTCCGATAAACTGCCTGACTTACTAGCAGAAGCTGTCAGACTGTGCTGGACTGAAAAAAATAACCAATATTTCCATTGATTACAGACATATACATCACAGAACGTCCTGGATTATGTCATAAATAATGTGTTTTAAGATTTTTTAAGAAGTATTTTCTCTGATCCATTACTACAAACAATACGCTCTCCAGAGGCAGCCATTATCAATTATTGATAATGTAACTGAATTGTAGTTAAAATTACTCAACACAATGTAATGATCCGATCGTAATTGGAAAGCAGGAGTGGAGAGCTACCCATCTCACGAACGATCGAGTGAAATTGATTAGTCAGCTTAGTGAACAAGTTCGTTAATTATGATTTGAACTAGTTCAGTTCAAAGTGAACATCAGAGCTTGGAAGGACCACTGCCAACATCATTAAATGTAATTATTTATTTTTATCAATATTGGTAATAAAAACTGAAATTCGAAGAAGGTAGGTTGAACAAATTTACAAGTATAAATAATAAAAACGTGTCTATAAAACAAAACTAATAATCACTCCAGTGTACAAGTCGTCGTCTGTTGCGTCATTTTGAACTAGTTTACTCATCTAGTTCATTACAGTGAACAATTAGGTCGTGTACTAGTCCTGCAAATGAACTACCTTTACCCATCTCTAGGATGGTACGGTGTTGTTACGAACTTGCGCATGTGTAAAAGGTAACCAGTGCCTGACTTTCGTCTCACTGCAGTAAGCCGTTGTTCATTTCGTAAAATCGCAAATGCTATCTGTCATTCTGAAAATCACAAATGCCATCTGTCATTCTGAATCAGTCAGTACATAGTTTGTTATTGAGTTGCACTACAAGTACGGTTATAATTAACCCTTTGCACTCTGGACAAAAATTTTGGTCGGTGCCAAAAACTCCAGTCCATGTTAGTAAAGTACTAGCAAAAAACTCCAAGCCTATTTTGCCAATATTGTAAGGGTTTTATAAAAAATTCATAATTTAGTTATTTTATAACTTAGAACTATGATTTAAGTTTTGTTGTTTCTGTTATAATATTCTGCATGTAAAAAAAATATAATTAAAAATTTTAATAATTTATATATATATATTTTTATGTTATTTAAAATGTATACTTAAATGTTTTAAAAAGTTAACTTTGAACCCTTATAACTATAAAAAATTGCATTGACCTATTATAAATCATTGTTATAATTATGTTCCTTGTATAATTACAAACTTGTATACAAAATTTCATGCACTTACCTTCATAAATAAGTCCTTGGTAAGGATTTGTTGAAATCTTGACAAATTCTACATTTTGCATATATACAGTGTATTATGTTCTCTGATCAACTTTGATTCTGCAGCAATAGTCTCATTTATTTTATAACTTCAAATGATGTATAATGTATCAGTAACAATGAAAAATTAAAAAAAAAATATATTTATTTATAAAATGTTTATTGCTAAAGCCACAAGGTCAAAAATCGTAAAATAATAAAAATTGTCAAACAGCTGATAAAATGAAATGTTATAGAAACTTGAAAACATACAGATGAATAAAGATATATATATATATATACAGTATTTATAAATAGACTAGGAAGTATTGATTTATTAGCATATGTGTTGGGCAAGGCACAAGCCGTGTAGTCCTTTTCCACACCGTGCACAAGCGGTTCTGCTCTTCTTCCTCTTTCCGCCGGCCTGTGTGCTGATTCGACTGCACACACAACAGTTCCTCTCTTGCTTACCTGGCAACTGATGTAAGCCTATTTCATTTTGTACATTCGGCCCATCACCTCCACCACCCATTCCAATGTTATTGCCATTTTTTTCGGCCAGCCACTGTTTAGATAGCTCCTCAACGATAGCTACAGTAAAATGATATCTTGATAATACTTTACCGGAAGTATTTTCAGTATAGATGATGTATGCGTTCAATATCATTCTTGCAAAAATGTTAAATGTGACTTTTTTCCAATATTTTATGGTCCTCCTCTCGTCTAAATAACAATATATCATCTGGTCTGAGCCATCGACACCACCCATAAAATGATTATATGAATCTATCATTTCAGGGACTTCCTTCACAATTTCTTGTTGGTTCCTTCGTTTTACCTTCTCGGTAGATTTGGCAGTATGCTTAGTTGACAGCAATATTACTGGATTCTTTTGTGATTTTTTTTCCCGGTAGCCAAGAAATAAAAGATTTTCATTTCGGAGATACGTTTTTTGTCCTACATGAAATCTTTCTTTTAGTAGATTTGGAATGCCTTTTCGATTTCTTCTAACTGTACCAGTTACAAATTTGAATTTTTCATATAAGTAAGTGGCTAGGGGAATACTCGTGAAAAAATTGTCAATAAAGATATGGTAACCCTTATTCAAATACTGGCCAATTTCAAGCAATTTTTTAACAACGTCGAACGCTAAACCTGTCGTCTTATTTCCAGTAACTTTTGATCCCTTATAACAAAAAAAAACCAAGGCAATATCTACTAACAGAATCGCAAAGCATCCATAACTTTACACCCCACTTATGGTGGTGCTTATTTGGTAGATACTGCAATAATTGAGACCTTGATTTGGTCCCCACCAAACTCTCATCAATGTACAACTCACGGTGTGGGGTGTAGTATAAGCGGAACAGTCTATTTACTGCTTCCAGTAAGGGAGAAAACTTTGCACAAGGATCATATCCAGGCTCGCCAGGCTTAGCTAGTTTGCTGTTATCAACCATATGAAAGAATTGTAAAATGCTTTCAAACCTTGCTCTGCTAAACATTTTTCCGTACCAAGTACCGTACTGGGAATCAGAGGTTGCCCAATAACTCTGAATGTTAGGCTTTCTGTTGAGTCCCATGTTTAGTATAACTGCAATAAACCCCCTTATTTCTGCTAATGTAACTGGTCTCCACTGCCGAGCTCTAGATTTAGGTGAAAATGTATGTGCGTGTTTGGTAATGTACTGAGTTGCGTACCTGTTAGTTTCGGTCACAAATTTACTCAAAATGGTGATGGAGAAAAACATGAAAAAATATTCTATAGGATTAGCATCATGGGGTGGGCAGTGTTTAGGTCCTGGCTCTTCTAAAAATAGAAAATTATGATCAAATCCAGGGTCATTATTTTCATTGACAGTATTCCACTGCATATTATCACAATCATTAGGGTCTAGATCAAAAGGAATATCATCATCTGGATCAGGCATTTCAATTTCCTCAGCATTACTAATGACATAGTCGATAGTGTCATCAATATTTACAATATTTGGTATATTTACATCATTGTTCAAACTGTCATCAGTATTTACATCGTAAATATCTTGATTATAATTAGGGGTAGTAGCATTAGTGAAATGAGGCCTACCTGAACATGAGGGAACTGGATCAACGAATGTAGGCCTACCTGTAGATTTAGGCCTAGAACCTACTTTCCTTGAAGCGGATTGGTCCTCATCTGAGCTGGATTCCTCTGAGAGCTGCTCGTAGTCGGGATCAATATCAGTATCGTCGTCAAAGCCCGGAAGAATTCCATTACTATCATTATCAGAATCAATGGATGAATCCGATATGTTATCTACAAACCCGTCACTCAGGTCATCAACGTAACCCACCCCACTTTCCACTACACCGCCGAACAAAGTGTTTTCACTTATTGGTGAAGCCGGTCGTTTGTTTCGTTCTCGGTTACTATTACTCATTATGTTCACACTGATAAACATAAACTTAGAACATATCAAACATAACATACACTTAGAAACAACAATAACCTAAACAAAACATCAGGCGAATAAACAAAACAACTGACGCTCTGACGGTTCCTGCGCAAAACCATGCGACTGTGTCAGTCCCAGTCATTCGCGCGTGCCAAAACAGCTGGAAAAAACGACTGCTGAAAAATAATATTCCATACTTAGAGTACACTATAAGTACTACTACGCTAAACTATAACTATCGAAGTTTATTATATCGTAATTTGAGCGCATTTGGAAAGTATATAAAGCCAGCAAAAAATATATTTTGAACGTCCGATCAATCGGACGTCGGAGTTTTTGGCACATTTAGTGATCGTCCGAAATTTCGGACGTCGGAGTTTTTGGCATAAACTCAATTGTCCGAAATATCGGACGTCAGAGTGCAAAGGGTTAATTGTTTATATACAAAACCAGATATTGTGCTGCAGAAATGTATGTTGTAATTTTGGGGTACAGAAAAGTAGTTTCTTAATTAGACAATTTCTCTCTGCATCCGTCACTTTCGTTCTGCGACAGTGCCGTCCTGTCAAACGTTATTCTGCTCTGGGGCCGGTAGGCCTAGGCCTATCTGTCATAAGTGAGCTAGTAGACCACTTACCATTGCCAGCTGTTAAGTTATAATCATGCCATTGTTAGAACGCAAATAATTACTAATATAGTGCAATACTATACAAATATGGAAGTGCCAAGAAACATAATTTTCATCACATTAAAAGGATCGGGAACTAAACACACCTACATTTACAGTACATGTTTATGTCAGTAAATTTTTCTACTACGACTCGTTGGGTAATTATAACCTAAGTCATGCTGAAAAAGTTGCAGTTAGGATTAGTAATCTCTTGGGGTTTAATATTTGTCTCCCCATTATTATTACAAGTGTTTCAACTCAACCTAAGACAAAGGATTGTGGAGTATATTTAGTACTTTTCACAGAAAAACTAGTTCAAGGAATTTCATCGGGAGCGTTGAACTCGGATCAGTCATTTACGAGTCAATTTTTAAGTGACATAGCAAAATTAGAGGTATTAACCAAGCGTGCACAGTTAGCACTAATATTTCATGCCACACTAAAGCATACCATGATGTGAACTCACTGGTTTCTATGTTAACCTTACCGATGGAGTCAGCAAAACTAGAAACTAGTATAACTAATTCATTGGAAAATGCAGCCCTTCAATCAAACAAGATTAACATCGAGATCTGTAACAAACATGCTGATAAAAATGTAGGCCTACCCTCAAAAAACCACAATCTTTTATCTAATGGAGCACCTTCAGTAATTAAAAACAATTGTCAGGTAAACAAAAAGAATATCCTAATCCTGGCTGATAGTCAAGGTAGATTTATTGGGTCTAACTTGAAGAGCATTTGGCCGGATAGTGAATATAACATCTGTAACATCTTTAAACCTAATGCCAGCACTTCGGAAGTGGTAAAAGATATCAAAAAGCTTACTAAATCTTTTTCCAAAAATGACTCATTGGTTCTACTATTGGGATCTAACGATGATATTCATCATGCAGAAAGGAATTTATATGGTACAGTTAAAAGGGTGCTACTTGATACAATGCATACAAAGATCGTAGTCTCAGCCCTACCTTATAGGTATCACACTCAATCTCTGAATAACAGAATTTTCTATCTTAACAAGATAATTGAGAATTTAGTGAATTTATTCAAACATGCATCTTTTCTACCGGTTAACGAGTTGCCTAGGCATGCCTACACAAAGCACGGCCTTCATTTTAATAGACGTGGAAAAAGAGATATAACACACTGTCCACCCAAGGCCCAATAATCAATACTCTCCTTCGGCTATCAAACCAAACTCTGTCAACATCATTGAAGCAAACATGAAGGAAGTTATCAAACTGAATGCTAATGACCCTTCGGTCAGATTGGTGACGACACCCCTTACTGTTTCACTTGAAAATGAGAATGTTAACCAACAAGCCCTCCCTCTTACAAGCCCAGTGACTGAACAACTTTCACCATCGATCTGCAGTGGGGATCCAGAGATTGCACTGATTGCTGAGTCCCAAGCTACCACCCCTCCAGTGCTGTCAAACCCAGTTACTGAACAACTTTCACCATCGATCTGCAGTGGGGATCCAGAGATTGCACTGATTGCTGAGTCCCAAGCTACCACCCCTCCAGTGTTGTCAAGCCCAGTGATAGTGAGGTCAATGAAAAAGCAGAGCAATGTTGATGTGTCTGTGGCTGGTGACAAGGTTTGTCTTTCAAAGAATGTGGATAGTATAGTTAGTGATGTAAATAGTATAGTCAACAATGAAAATAGTTTAGTTATTGATGTAAGTTCAGACACAGGTTTAAACTAAGGCAATCAGACAAAGACATAGTTACTGCTGGTTCCGATGACATAATGAAAAGAGGATCTAATTTTATAACTCAATCGAAAGTTAATAAAACAAAAATAACTATTTTACATCAGAACATTCAGCACTTACCGTCTAGAATAAATATATTATCGGTTGAACTGATGGATATAAACCCTGACTTAGTCGTGCTCACAGAGCATAAAATGACTGATTCTGAAATCGAGCGCCTTAGTATTAAAAACTTTAAAGTTGGAACTTTTTATGCCCGTAAATCATCAAAAGGAGGAGGTGTATTAATACTTGCCAATACCTCCAGTAATATCAAGATAAAGACAGTTATTTTACCGGCCATCAGCTCCTTAACAAATGAAAAAGAATTTGAATTTTGTTTGAGTAAAATTAAATTTGGGAGCTACTCATTTGTTTTGGCGGGGGTGTATCGATCACCTCAATCATGCCTTGAAAACTCTTTCTTAGATAAATTTGATTCAGCCTTGGAAATTCTTAATAAAAAATATAAACATATTGTGATAACCGGAGATGTTAACATCGATGCTCTGGTAACATCACCTTGCCAAATTAGATTAATGAATATTTTATCTTCTCATAATATGTCTGCTCTGATTGACTTTCCCACAAGGGTTTGTAAAACAAAAGGTAGTGCCATAGATAACTTTTTCACTAATATAAATCAATCAAATGTCATGGTTACAGGCTTGATTAATAATCTGTCTGATCATGATGCTCAAGTTTTACAGCTATCTACTAATAATTTTATTAATAACAATACTTGTCTTAATAAAAATAGTACTACTTATACTAGAAAATATACCAGTGACAATATTGAGCTTTTTTGTAAAAAAATAGAAAAAGAAAATTGGATCAACGTTTTTATGTCTCCTGTTGATGATAAATTTAATGTGTTTTTCAGTACATTTAAATTTTATTTTGATTTATGTTTTCCTATAGGTAGAAGTCGTATAAAAATGTATAATGATAACTGGATAACAAAAGATATTATTGAAAGAAGGAAAGATATGGTGGAGTTAAGTAAGTCAACAAGAACATGTAAAGATGCAAATTTGAAAGATAGTTTGAATAGTCTAACAAAAGATTACAAGCAAGTAATTTTAAATACTAAACAAAGTTACTTTGATAATTTAATTAATAAATCGAGGAATATTCCTAGAACTACCTGAAAAATTATTAATAATGAGGTTGGCAATAAAAACAAAAAAGATGATAATATTATAAATAATTAAGGAAAAAATGGTGATGACCCTAGTACTGTATGTGAAAATATAAATGATTATTTTACTAATGTAGTTAAGACGAATAAATTACCAAAGGTATTGGCTAAGAAATTTCATAGTTTGACTTTTTGCCATCAACGACCAGAAACGTTCAAAACAAAGATACTTATTTCTCACTAAATACAATTAGCTATGAGGAATTGGATAAAATTATTATGACTTTTGATAATAAATTCTCCAGTGGTTGGGATGAAGTACCCATGCCAATAATTAAGCATGCCCGTCAATATCTTCTGAATCCATTACTTCATGTCATAAATTCTGCTTTAATTACAGGCATATATCCTGAAAAATTAAAAATTTCTAAAGTTAAGCCCTTTTTTAAAAATCGAGACCTAAGGAAATAGCTAACTACAGGCCATTGTCATTAATTTCTTCTTTTTCAAACATTTACGAGAGAGTCATATCTCTACAGTTCACTAGTTATCTAGAAAAAAACAATATACTAGATGACCAACAATTTGGTTTCAGGGCAGGGAAATCAGTAGTTAGTGCAGGTATTGACTTCATAGAATCTGTCATTGATTCTATGGACTCCAAACTCTCAGTAGTGGGTGTATTTATGGATATGGCTAAAGCCTTCGATAGTGTCTCTCATGACATTCTATTAAATAAATTGTCAATATTAGGAGTTAGAAACACAGGCTTGCGATTATTTGAATCATATTTAGTTGGTAGGAAGCAATATGTAGAAATACAATATTTAAATAAATACAATTGTATGACAGCAGCTAAATCCAAATTAAATTTAATTAAATATGGTGTACCACAGGGGACCATTTTAGGACCAGTCCTATTTTTAGCGTATTTAACAGGATTGCCTGCAGTTTTCGACACCCCTAATAAAATTAGCTTATACGCTGATGACTTAAACTTTAAATTTGTAGGTAAATCATCTCAAGAGATTGAAATAAACACATATACAAATCTTTCAATAGTTTCCCAATATTTGCAAAATTTTAATCTTCTTCCTAATCCATTAAAAACTAAATTTATGACTTTTTTACCATCTAATACAACCTCTAATAGAGATCTTAATATTTTTATGAGTAAGGACAGACGTAAGCACAGTTAGGTTTTTAGGCTTAAATATCGACAATCAGCTAAATTGGAATGATCATATTAACCAAGTTTGTGTTAAAATTTCCTCAGGACTATATGCTCTGAGACAAATGGCCAAATTTAGCAGTCTAAAAACTCTTAAACAGATTTATTTTGCATTAATTGAATCACATATATCCTTTGGATTGTGTTTGTATGGTGCAACTACAAACAATAACTTGAACAGAATACTTGCTCTACAAAAAAAGCAATTAGAGTCATTCTTAAGTTACAACATCAAGATTCGGTCAAAGAACACTTTAAATCATTAGGCTTCTTAACCATCTATGCACTGTATATCTATCAGCTAATAATCCATATCAAAATCAATTTTGAACAACTACCCAAATTAGGTTCCACCCACGAATATAATACTAGACACAGACATCAACCGATTTTTAATAGTCATAGATTAGAATTATATTCCAAAAAACCAAGTTATTCAGGTATTAGATCTTTTAATCATTTACCTTTGGAAATTAAACAGATTGCCAACCTCACTACTTTTAAGAATAAGATGAAAACATATTTAATAGACAAATCAATCTATAATTTTGACGAATTTTTTGATTAGTTAGCCTATTTTAGTTTAATATGTGATTCAGTTTATAGCTTTTGATTTGTTGGTTTAATCTCATGGTTAATTGTAGATTTAGAGGGTTTTATAATATTGTTACACATATAAGAAAATATGTATATCCTTGATTTATTGACACCATTCATGTACACTTGTACTATCATGAATAAAGAGATTTTGACTATTGACTATGTGTACTGCTATACTCTAATGGCATTCATATTAGTTCAAACCTACCTGATTTACCGTTGAACAAATAAGCTACCTTTATTTTTATATGATCTGAATAGGCTATCTAAACAGTTGCGTGGCCACTATATTTATGAATTTGTTTCTTTTATTTTCACCATTGTTTTATTGAGTAATTTGTTATTTTAATTTGTTATTTTAATTTGTAATCAATATAATTGTTCTGTATTATTTAACGCAAGATGAGCTGCGGTTGGATAAGGTCTCCAGGTACATTTGTTGTGGCTTCTGAGTCAGGAAGTAATAAACATATTTGCTATCAAAATGTTGTGTTGCAGCGGAGCTGGATGAAAGCGGTCACCGATCTTGTATTCGGGTCAAGAACCCTCCTGGTGGCCGATCCTCCGGATCTTTCTGGTAAACACGTTACACCCTCATACACATATCTATAACCTGCTTAATGCTGCATATTCTATTATTTTCACATTTACCTCTAACTCTTTTACCCATTGACTAAATTATTTCATGGCTATTTTAGTAATTGATTTGGAGAATCCATCTCTGTGATTAGTTGTTGTACAATTTTATTTATGGGCTGGGCAGATCAGAATTAGTATTTTAGGAAAATATATCCCACCAGGAGTAATTCACTTAGTAAATACTCATAAACGTCAGTGTTGTGTCGTAGGTCAGATCAAATAGTAATAACTGAATTATTCAGTTTAATATTTTCATATGACTTTTTGGACCAGTAATGGCTATTTTAAATTTTCCAATATCTCAAGAACCTTTTGCTTCCTTTTATACAGATATTTACGATTGTATTCTGAGGTCAAATATTGTTATACTTATTATTTTTATATGTCTTTATTGTTAGTGTATGTAATGTATCTGCACAGCCCTATTTGTTATACTTATTGTTACTGTTACATCTGTTTCATGGTTTTGTTAATATTAATTAGTGCTGCTTGGGAAAGCTTTATAAATTAACATTTCATCGAATAGGAAATTAAAATGTGGTTAATTTTTACTTTTAAAGATTCAATAACACAAGAAATGCTTGTCTTGCAGCTATAAGTATTTATACAATTTTTTATTACTTTACTTATTGCAACATTAAGAGAATGTTTACAGCCTTTGGGTATACATAAGCATAATGCGGAACCAAACTATTATGATTTAAATCCACTTAAATACAATTAAAGTGTTTAATGTGTCTGTTTATTATAACTGTATTCAGAATGTTTAAAAAAAACTTAATTTAACAAATTTAATTAGGTGAAGTTGCTGGTGGAACAAAGTAATGTTCACAATTGATTTTAATGTTCAAAATGCAGATGCCAAATTTAATTTAAGAAACTGATGTCTACAATAAAGTTAGTAACACAATAAAGGACTTGTGGCTCCTGTTTACATTTTTTATTTACTGGTTATTAACGCTAAGATATTTGGCGCACTGGACTTTGACCTGAATCCCCGTTAGTATTGTGTTAGGTATATCAAACTGTCTTGTGTATATTAGACCAAATTTCTCTGATTTATCTTCAATCTGCTGCTGCCGTTGTATAGGATTTGTGAAATGAAGACACTACAGCTTACAAGGCCTGTAACAAAATTCTATAATATTCGGAATATATCTAAACAAAAAAGAGCTGTTCGGAATTCTTCACTTGATAAGGTAAGTAGAATTTGCAGATGCAATAGTGTGAGTAAGTGGTGAGTTCAGTTCTAAAATACTTAGTAGTCAAAGAGGATGCTAAAACCAATTTCAAATATATAATATTTTCTAAAGCATTCCAACACTCAGTCTAATAACGCTACACAAAATTATTTTGATAGTGTAACTGTGTTGAAAAGTAATTTAAAATAATCAAATTATTTATATAGTATGAAAAGACTTATTTGTCAAACAAAAGCAACCTCTGTAATTCTTACTGATAGGCAGTAAAAATGAGCCATGGTATGGAACAACAGCGGTTAAGATATGGCGTTCATTCTAATACATTCTGTGTAAGACCGTTCTATTTACTTTAGTTAGTTAATTAATTTCCAAAGGCCTTCAAGTACTGTCTCCTGTTATATTTTTTAGTTTTATTTTTGTGTTAATGTAAAAGGACTTTCTCAAAGGATCTTTTTAAATATAAAACGTTAGGTTGTGATACTTTTGAGTAATAAAAATGAAATATGACACATTTTTACATTCATTCAATTAAGAGTTTATTTAACTCTCCCGTCAAACCGCCTCGACGTGTAGCCTGACACGACTGGCGAAGGGCCTCTGATAGCCTTCAATTTATTTGTGTACGCCTGCGCCACCCTTTAGTGGCTATAGTAACTTATTTTGGTTGAATTATTATCAGTATTATTATCCGTTTAGTGCTGCTACTTACGGTCATTATTTTAAACACATTTTAGCTATGATATCGAAAGTATTATTGCATTGTAACTGAGTTTTTGTAAGACCATTTGTTTTGTGCTGCTACCTTACGGAATAATTAAAAATATCTGCAGTTCAACATCAACAGACCATATGTCAATTATTGTTGGCGGGAATATTATGTTGTTGTTATTGTTTTATCACCAAACAAAGTGTTTGTTTTGTATAAACTAAACAAAGTCAAGGAAGTGTCCTAAGCGGAGGAGTGGCTAGAATTAATACTGCCTAGTAGTGTCAAGGTCACGCCGCGGCAATTGAAATGGGAGAGGGTTAATTAAATATAAAATTTTCAAGGCTTGAGTATTGTGTTAGATTTTTAGTTGTATTTATACTTAAAGGCACGTAATATTTTATTGTTTGGAGTTATGATCCAAAAATGTATATGAGTATGCAGGTTCAAAATTTGATTACACCTCTACAATTTGTCACCAATTCCAGCATTTTATTGTGTTACGTTTATATTGTATATTTGTCATAGTTATTTGGTTCAGCATTGTGTGGAACAATTTGAACTATTCAGACATTCATTGCATCTATACATCATTAGCATGTTAACAATAATGCTTTCAGCATATCTTTGGGAACATTTGTGCATGTTCTGAAGATGGCAAATACGTGGGTTGTTTTAATTTTATTACTTTTATGTTATTGTAGAATAATGTAATTAGGGATGTGTCGATGTGATCGAATTTTACATAGCAGACAGTCATCAAATTCTTCAATTAAAGAATGTAATTACTAAATAATTAAGCCCATAACAATATCTTTAAAAAAGTTAAATTATGAATTTAAATTAACAATATTCTTCTTTTTTTATCTTAGAAACTTATGGCAAAATAGAAAACATAATTAAATATTTACAGGATTATTTAATTTTGATTCAGTGTTAAACATTGATATTTCACTTAATATTAACTGATTAATAAGGTCTTTGGCAAACTTGTGTTGTCCATTCAACTATTTCAGTCCTATAGTTGGATTCTCGAACTCTTAATTACAACCCTGAAAACCCAGTACATTCCATATTTCGACCATCCATTACAAATGTGTTAGTAAAGATACGTCTGGTTTGCTAGCAGCCTCGATTGGAGGGTTCAAACGTTGTTGCAACATCAAGCGTGGCTGTCCCTTGGATGGGTGAGGGATCCTGTCCTTGCCTGCAACCCGCCTGCCCGGTCACTGGTGGTAGTTCAGATTTCACCTTTAAGCCATTGGTCCCCAGGTTAAGTTAGAGAGGCCTTCTTAGCCCTAATTTCACCTGGGGAAATAAAGGCATTTATTTTCTAAAGATCATACAGTCTTATACACTTACACTTTCTCTAACAAATCTAGTAAATATGAAACAGTTCTTGGTAATTTTGACTGTGCCACTCTTCATGATCAACAAGAAATGTTGTAAATTTATATGCCATTTAAGCAGCTATTTGAAGTTTTTAACCCTAGTTGCGTTTTTCAAGGTAGGTATCTAATATTTCAGATTGAATTTAATGTGGATTTACCTTTTTGATCAAACGTCATTGCAAACCTGCCTAAAACGAGATTTGAGGTTGATAGCTATCTATGGTTTTATATTAATATTATCTGAATTGGGGATCAATAAACTAAATTTAACCAGAAAGGTTGAGTTTTCTCTCATTTAACTTGTTACACAAAAAATTGTGAGTCTATTTTTGGCCTTGAACATTCATTATTTATAATAAATAAATGTAATTTCTTGTCATATTTGGACATTTCTTTTAGATTTGTTTGATTTTATTCAACAATTTGGCCAATGAATTAAACATTTTGTTAAAAAAACCTATTCATATTAAATGTAACGTTTCTTAATACAAATAACAATTATACTTCTCTTTATTAAGAGGTTATCAGAGTTTAAAGTTGTTCTGTCGGTTGTTTGTAAACCCTGCCAGCACGATATTTTTAATTTTACACATTATATTGTTTTCTTTCCTCCTTTGGGCATTGAGTATTATTTTATTAAAGTATTGGTTATATCAGTTTATTGAAAACACATTTCAAGTAGTGAAAAAAAGTCCCCAATCGACACATCTCTAAATAAAATAGCCTCTATGAATTGCTTGCTGTCATATTTTCTAACAATTCTAACTATTAGTAAATAACTTTCTAATTGTTTTTGTTCTTCTGTAGCTGATTTCAAAATGAAAAACATACAAAGCTGAATTCATATTGACCTACTGCATCCAGGTATTGCTTTTATATACGTTGCTTCATGTAGCACTATTACTGTTCAACATAACGTTTTTACTCCATACACGAACAATATATTGTTCCAGGTATTGTTAGGACATTACTTTAGATGAAATATTTGTAATATTAAAAGTTTATTTAAACGATTAATTAATATTATTTCCATCCAAATAATGATCTGCAATCGTAATGAGTAAATTTAAAACGTTTCACACTCAGTGATCTGATCTCATCGTCAAGTGAAAAGCAAACCTAAACAGCCCAGAGACTGGAACAAATACATAGCACATTACATCTCTGAGAGCTATGTCTTCCGAAAGACAGAGGAACATATAAAAATAATGTCGTACTAAGAGGCCACAAAGAGGTACTTTGAACTTTGTGTACCATAGCAAAGTAACCATGTTGGTTTAGGTTTGATTTTCACTCAATGACTCATTTTATATTTTTATCGTTACTTTTCAGTTTCTCACTAACAATGGCAAATATCTTCAAATCTTCCACTGTCAATTTAAACTTGAACAACTTTAATATTTTTAAAAATCTGTTTAATTTTATATTAACCCGCCTTTACTCGCATATGACTTTGTTACTCCCGAGTACAGATTTGTTATCACCAGTATATTTTATTTATATTAACTTTCTTAACATCACAATGTGATTGAAATTTGGTAAACGTAATTTTTATAGCTAAATGAATGTGTTAAGAAAATGCTTAAGCGCTTTTTTTTTACTATATTTACAATAATTTATATCTAACTTAGTTTACCAGAAAAACTTATTGCATATTTTCTACTTTTATATTTTAATTGTAGCCTAACTATAACTTATTAGTTCCACAATGATTAAGTTTCAAAAAAATCAAATGTTTACACCTATATAGGCTCTATATAAAGCATTAATTATGGAAACTATGTTGAAATATAGGCTTAGTCACTAAGCTTTTTCCCCACCCCAGCTGTCACGGAGTGGGCGTGGGAAACAGGAAGACTGCCATTTTGCTTCTAGAATAGTCCTTGACAAATACCTACAGGCACCGTACTATTCGTTTAGGGGAATAAAACATTTCGAAAAATGTAAGAAGGTTAGTTTTTCTCACCACAGGAGTAACGGCGGGTTAAATCTTGGTTTTCAAGCAGGTATAATTATATCTATTTGCTTTGCAATATGTTACTTTGTAAGTTTTTAGCTTTTATCTGGACAAGAGATTATAGTGCATTTACTAAAGCTTAATATACAAATAATCTAGTTTTTCATACTCTTATCATTTTGATTAAGATTGTAATGGAATTATTTTTAATTAGTTGATGCAGTATATTTTTATAGTTATGTAACTTTACAAAGTAGATCTCCACTAAACCAAACAAAATTTTAGCTCAATATCCAATATCACCCATTTCTAGTCATTTGTAAACAAAGATTGTTTTTGCAATTTTTGGGGGCAATGTATACTTAGTGAAATTATGATGTGGTCATTATTGTCATTAATGTCTGAAACTGGATTTAATGTGTACTAATATATTATATTGTTGCTGAAAGTTGTTATTTTCTTGAAAACCTAAGTTTTGTTATATTAACTATGATTTTTAAATTTTTTATTGGAAATATTTGTAAATTGATATAAATATACATTATTCTTTTTAACGTTTTAACATTTACTAATTTTTTAAAATATATTTTCAATCAGAGGCTAAACATTCTGAATTGGTGGAATTTTAGGAGCATTTAACAGTTTTGTTATCAGTAATCTATTTGAATAAAAGATTACTAAAGTAGCAAGTTTAATATTTGAAGTACCTATTTCCTTTTTTGTAATGAAGAGTGATTACTATTTGGTTGTGTTTATCTGTTGGACAATCTTAGTTGTTTATTTTTCATTTAATGATTGTTTTCTAATGTAAGTAATGTTTACAAGTGTCATTATAATGTATTAACGTGTTATATTGAGTTAATGACTGTTAAGTGGAAACCAAAGATATGTGTTACCAGTGAGCACAAATTTCAAAACTTACTAGATCTAGTCATAACCAGTTTCACACTCAACTCCAATTGTTACTCAGAAACATTATTGGTAGTCAAAATAGCTGTAGAATCATGTAAACTCCCAATTCTTGCTTTAAAAATTCCATTTCAGCTGTCAATACAAAATAAAAAGTATGTTAAATTATAAGAAATGCTATTGCATTAGTTTTCTGAAAGCACAATTATAAGTTTATACTAACGAAATAAAATCCCACATTAATCACCTAAGCTTAGTAGAGCCGATGTTAATTTTGAACATCACACTGCCAGTGACATACTCAACTTTTTAGTTGTCCTGTTTAGATGTCCTGTTAATAATTTTAATTTGGTGAATGCTAAATTTCTCTATGTCACAATTTATCCAACACATAACTATGCATCACATAAAAATGTAAAATTTTTAATTTTTATCAGACAATAATATTGATTTGATTTAAGCTGTTAAGGCTAGTAGTGGATGGGTTGAATGCTACGCTTGTGATACTACAATAAGACCGGTAATTATTAATTGGTTTTCACATATGTTTTTTTTTTTTATTTATATTTGTTTTAAGTTCTAGTTAGTGTTCATTATCTTTAAATATGATTATGTTACATTTAGTTGAAAGTACAATGTTATATTATTAAGAATATGTTGACAAATCATCATTTTAATATTAATTTATAGATAGCTAAGCGAGTGCACAAGGGGTTTCTGTGCTCGAAGGGACGGTGAAAAGTCAGAGTTGCACCAACACCTGTGTAATATTTATATACTTGAATAAGTAAGTTCTTTTTTTAGAATATAAGGCTCCATGTTTAGGGGTCCTTGGCTAAGATGTCACAGAATGTTCTTGTTATATACTATTGGCATTGTGGAAGTAAATGCTTCCAATAGTTTAGCAATTGTTTATTGTCTTCAATTTATTACTACTTTTAAATATGTTACTGTGTTATAATGAATTGAAATACATTTCTAATCAATGTCTGTATTGTTTTTCTTCACCTCTGCCATGCTTAGTTTATACATTGAATAAAGTTTATTGTAACAATACTAGCTAGCTAACTAGGGCTTATAATGTAAAAGTGGCTTTTTCACTAATCATTGATAAACAAATTTATAATTGAGAAAACTTGCTTGCCTACTAGACTTATGTGTTATAGCCGGTGGCCGAGCAGTCTAAGGCGTCAGGACTTTGAGCTTGGGTTAGAGATAGCTCTGTTCGAATTCGGCCTAGACTGGAAGAGTTATCAATAATGTTCACCTTCTACCGTCCCCTTACTCTGTCTGAATAAGTTCCTTGCCCAGATGAATAGTCAGTGGCAAATGGGCAGAGTGAGGTTAAGAAGGAGGTCGGCCTCTATTTTTTGGGAAAAAAACGGATAGCAGGATTGACACTTGAAGGACCTTAATACTCGTCCTTTGGTGATTTTAGGTTAAGTTAAAGGGCACTAGACCAGGAATTAATATATTGGAGAGAGGAGATCAGCAAACTTTCCTTAGAAGACAAGTTCACTAACACCAGAGTAGTAGTAACATATACAATAGAATCACATAATCATGAATTTTCTGTACCACTAGCACTTTCTTCAGGTGATTAGAGAGAAAAAGAGAGAGAACATAGAAAAAAATATGGAAACGCTTTCACAACTTGTATAACTTTACTTGTAAAAGTGAAATCTTGTACATGATTATGGTTACAAAGAACATACTTTTTGACGCCATTAGCGACATTTCATCTCTTCAGGGGGATGGCCCATGAGGAGTTAATTAAAAATCTTGAATGTAAGCCTAGGTCGAGTTTGGTATCAAAAGAAAGGTCTATTCAATATAAATTAATTGCCGCAAACAGGACTTTGAAAGGTAGCGGCCATTTGAATTTCAAAGGAACTAATTTGAACAAATTATTTTTCCGCTATTTAACGGTTTCAAGTAAATTATTCTGATCAAAAATTATACCAACAATAAATTAATCTATGGAAAAAAATAGCATTGTTGTGAAAGCGTTTCCATACTTTTTCCACCCCATATAATAAATACAACAAATAAATATCTTAGCAACACAGTACAAGTAAATATTTTGAAATTTGTAACAAATATAGACTATAAAAGATAAAACAACTATGAAACTCAACAAATTTCATCAAGAACATAACAAGAACAAAATATTTAATTGTAATAACAACAATGCAAATTACTATGTTTATGTAAACATAACCTGTACATACTTGAAAACATAACCATACAGACAAACACAGTGTATTTGACTCTTATTCTATACAAATTGCTTTTATTCAACAACTTCTTTTATATTTTATTGCATCTTAATATCATATAGTGAAATATTATATACGAGATATACTAAAGAGATAAAAACCAGTAAACATCCTAACCAACTGCGGTTGGTTTATTACCAGCAAAACATGAGTGCTATGGAAAAAATAATTGTGCAATGAGCCTACTTAAAACTGTGTAAATATACCAATACATCTACTGGCTCTCTTATCTAAGGTAAGGCAATTAGGTAAACCCTTTTCTATTGTAGCCTATGTTTTACCATAACATTAGGAATTAATTCTGTATATTAACTTGTTAAAGTAGTTATTGATTTATAATCATGATAAATAAATATATTATTTTACAGCACAAGTACGTCGACACAAGTTACATTTTATATAAATAAAGAAGATTAAAACTATTAAGACATACATACTAAAAGATATACCATCGCTAGGTCTATATAAAAGAAAGTAATGTCACAGTGAAGATAGAATTATATTATTTACTTTTCATACAACATGCCCTTGAAATTTTCTTGATTTGGAGATAAATTATTCTTATCCACCCGCCCGCCCATACACGTACAGTGGTATTGACTCACCCACCCTTCCGCCCATACACATACAGTGGTATTGACTCAACCACCCACCCGCCCATACACGTACAGTGGCATTGGAATACCAATACCACTGTATCAATATCAATACCACTGTACATGTATGGGGGGGCGGGTGGGTCAATACTACTGTACGTGTATGGGTGGGCGGGTGGGTCAATACCACTGTACGTGTATGGGTGGGCGGGTGGGTCAATACTACTGTACGTGTTTGGGTGGGTCAATGGTTTTTAGACGAATGAGTCAGTGGTATTTGCCTGGTATGTAATAGTTCAGCAAACAACAGTGAATAAAAATATTAGACGTAAAATAAATAACAGAAAATATATAACTTACATAAGGCAACTTTTTAATATAATTAAAATAAATATACTACAAACTAAACAACATGAAATATAAGATTTACAATGCATAAAAAGTTAATAAATGTAACTTATGATTTAGTGGCATAATAATCTCTTTATTGCTGAATTTAAAAACTATTTTAAACAATACACTGTCACTTACAAGGTCAACTAAACCTCCTTTAAATAATGCCACCCTTTTCTCTGCTTAACTTACCAAAATACTCCAAAGCTAATTTTCACAAACTGTCAACTAATTATGATTCCTCTATTTCGCTACATTTACTACACAAGACATCTGGGATTGATTGATTTCATCAGTTTGATTGCTCTCTCTGCCTTTCTATCCACAAGGTTGGGCTTGAAACCTCTGCTTTACTCTTCATTTCAAAAGTATGTAGACCCGAGTTTACAAAGACACCGTACGTAGACGAATAATGATAATTACACTATTCTTTTATTGTATTATAGAGAATTTAGTTTTGCGTTGAACCATGTCTGTCGAATAATTTTCATAACTCATTAACAATTTTTTATAAAAAGTACTGGTTTATTCGCAATTTCTAACGAACTATCAACTTTGAAAAATCATACAAAATTGAATTCATACAAAAAGACAGGTCACACCTGTCTGAGGGTCGGCATAACCACAGGAACTCGATCCAACGAATTTGATGTAAATGAAACTTTTACCAAATCTTTGCCAATTTTTGAAAGTTACCTTGAAGTTTCAAAATTTTAGTTACATTTTTTTTTTAAGTTCTTGTAATTTTTGTGGATTAACTTTTATTCGGCTTTAAAAACTAGGATTCAGTATAATTTGGTACTGTTGGTATTGGTTTAATTCATGCAAACCAAATAAAATTGTTTCCAGACATAAATGTTGATCAGCAATTTTTAATTAACGTTTATTTGATAGCGTCAGGGTGTGCAGTCAGCTGTTAATGACACCTCGCCCGCACGGCATCAAAGCCCGCGACATTGCCACGTCTCCGCTCCAACGGCATGGCACATCTCACTGACGCTACGGAATCTTTATGTAAGCAACATCTTTGATCTGTTTCACCTGATCTCTGTAAAACATGTATTAAAGCCGATACCAACAGTACCAAATTATATTGAGTTCCAGTTTTCACAGCCGAATAATTAAATTAATATTATGAAACTTCAAGGTAGCATTTGAAAGCTATTGACAAAGGTTTGGTAAAAGTTTTATTTACATCAAACCTCAATTCAATTTTTGATTTTTTAAAGTTGTTAGAAATTAAAGATGGTTTGTTAAAAATTGCAAAAAAAAACTGTTTGTTTTATAAACAATCGCCAATAAAAAGTTGTTAACAAGTTAAGGCAATTATTTGAACAAGGCAAAACTAAATTCTCTATAATACAATAAAAAAATCATGTAGTTATCATTATTTGTCTAGGTACAGTGTCTTTTTTAACTCGGGTCTACATACTTATGAAATGGAAAGAAGACATATTTCAGGACAGTAGAAGGACCAGTGACTTCTGGCAATCTATGCATGTATTTGTGCTAAGCAGGTGAGTCACAAGGCACAATCTAAACTTACAACAAACAAGTGGTTCGACCCTAGACAGGCTTGTACTCCTTGCTTCTATGGCTGGAACAGCTATCATATACATTACCTGTGTAGCTACCATCTAAGATAGAGTATAGTGAAAAATCCAACTTTATAATTTTTGTTGCTGCCTAGTGGTTTTTTTAAAGTGAAATATGATTCCAATCACTGATTCAACGCTGTATATCTATACACATATGTATATCTGTCTATATGTGTTTTTTTACTTAAAATACTATATTTTTGTAAAAGCTCAACTAAATTCAACCAAACTTCATAAACGTATTTAATATAATTATATCTAATAATAAAACAGGTTTGGTTAAATTTGTCTCGTTAGTTTCAAAATGGTGGCCGTTTAAAATACTTAAATTTAAATAGCTAAAAAAGTATTAATGTTGCTAAAATAGTACGAAAATAACTTTTTCAAAATATTTTAATACAAATTAAACGGTATAATATTAAGTTTTAAAATCGAATTTCAAATTACTGAATTATTGCATGTTTATTTTGACCGTGCATGTTCTGAGAACCTATAGAACGAGGTAACAACATTCACAGTCAAACTAAACTTACAATAATTCAGTTATTTGATATTCAATTTTAAAACTGAATTGAAATATTCTATAAAAAGTAATTCAAGTACTATTTTAATAAAATTAATACATTTTAAAACTAATTTGACAAATTTAACCAAACTTGTTTTATTATTAGATATAATTACATTAAATATGTTTCTGAAGTTTGGTTAAATTTAGTTGAGTTTTTACAAAAATATAGTTATTTAAGTAAAAAACAAATATAGACAGAGACATTAAACAAAAAGAGATAGACCATTATTTACATTTAGTTTTTCAATCTTTTCGGTCCATAGAACAATATCCCAAAGTTTGAAATGAGTTTTGAAACATTGTATATTACTAGTAAATGAACATCCATGTAAAATTTTATTTCGTAGGCTTAAGCGGCCAATGCCATTACTATATTTTTGCCCATGTTGTGACGTGGTATCTCTGAGACTGAAGTGACAACACCTTGACGTGGTCGTTACCGGAAGCTTTAGTTATTAGTTATCCTTGTAAAAAGCTGTATATAACTCAGTGCAAGAACTTTCAGAGGTACGGTCAAAATAAGAGGTACGTTACTGTTAGTACCCATTTTTTCAATAATGGACTTGTCCCCAAATTGTAATGGAAACAGACCTCCTCGTAATAGCACAACAAATTTGAAAGGAATGGCTACACTAAAATGAACTGTTTGTGCATATATTTTACTGTCGTGTATTGACATGCCCCTAATTGTGTTCTTTGTGATTGAGAGAGAGCACCATCTCTGCAGGCTTGATAGTTAAATTGTTTACTCAATTAAGATGAAAGCCTGTTACTCCTAATGACAGTGATGTTTAATTCATTCATAATAGGATTTTTCTGCTAATTCTTATCATATTCCCAGTTTTATAATTCATTAAATGAAAAAAACTTATTCTCATGTTATATTTTTTCCAATAAATGAGACTTTTCCTAAGCAATACTTAGAATGAAGAGATCATTGAATCTTGTGTTTACTGAAAAATATAAAGAATTTTACCAAGAAAACCATTTTAATCTGAAATACAGTAAAATTATAGTTATTAGATTTGTCTTTCAGCACTACAAACTTGAAATCTTATTATATTACCAGAAAACACAAATATACATTACAAAATCTAGCATTATACTTAATTAATTATATACAGGATGAGTTTTAATCCATTTAAAATTGTTTCCTCAGTTTATAAAAGAGTTGCTTTTTGAATATGCCATTAAGTCAATACTAACCCAAACTACATTTAGAGTGTTTCAGTATTACTTAGTGTCCAAGATCTAGGAGTCAACTTGAAAATGTTAAATAGGAACATGGTCATGTGACACATCCCTTAACACTGTCATATCAAGCTGAAAACAATAGTGCCATCAGAATTTATAAAGGATATGTTATTCTTTAGTTATTAATTATTTTATTATTTTATTTAATTGGTTATCATCAGGTATTTTCCAAAATAAAACTGATTTGCCATCGCTAAAACAAAAAACGGCCTAAAACTTAATGAAAACACAAATCTAATTTTGTAATCTAGTAATCATTTATTGGCATATTAAAAAAATAACTCTTTTATAAGCTTTCGAAACAAGTTAGGGAGTAACTGACTTAAAACTCACCCTGTACAAATTTCATGAAGTTTAAATTGTTTTTTTTTTTTTTTTTTTTTTGCAAGAAAATGCTTAACTGCTAATAATCTTTTAACAGTTAGTAACACTTACTTACTTTCTGAAATAGTGGCAGTTCTGAAAACTAATTTCGGGAGGAGTTTGTCCTTGTTTGTGGATGGAGGGGAGGGGGAATTGTCTGTTGAAGCATGGACAAATTATTTTGTAAATTTCAGAAGTCCATTTTCAACTGTCTTTGAGTGTTGATTATATCAAATAGTTTTGTTTCTATAATTTATAACAAATACGTCACGATTTATAGGTTAGTTGAGAAACTTAGTATTAATAATTGGAGTCTGGATCAATTAAGTAAATTTGTGATTAATAAATGAAGATTTAATCAGTAATGAACGGTTCAGTTTGGCGACTATTTCCTTTCAGTTTCAACAACCATTATTTATACAATAATAAAAGTTTTTGGCTAATATAAGGGATAATTCAAGGATCAAGTAACAATATTTTAAAAGTTAGCCATCTTGATTGATATGTACAGTTTAAATCAGTATAACTAAATTATATAAATTCCCTCTTTCTTTGCCTAGCTGACGAGATTTCTGAGCTGTCATCACCGCTGTTCAACTGTTTAAGCTGCTCAACTTTCTTATTTAATTCGTCTCAACCAAATATTTTACACTTTTTTAATCTTTCCTTTTTCTTCTTCTTCATATTCTTATCCAAATAATCGTTTTTAACTAACTAGGTTTACTTTAATTTTCAACAACAACGCAGCAGACTATTTATTATGCCTATGTCTGCTGATTCCTAAGACCAATTTTTTATATATTGTTAAAGTTACAGCGCACTTAGTTATTTAATTTACTTGTTTATCTACTACTACTATTATTATTATTGTTTAAGGTATTTTAAATATGTTTTTATTGTTTAAAAATCACTGTAAACTTAACTGGAATATATTCAAAAACTTGTAATATACATTCATACATAAATTTTTGATAGTTTTGATTATCACTAATTAAAAATCATTCATGCTTTTTAAAGAACGTTGACTTTGATTCAATAATAATTGCGTTGTATTTATTTTTATAGAATGTCAAGGATTACTACCCTATGTAGTTCATATACAGTAATTATTAAATGTTTATTGACATTAAACTGTAAGTGTATAGCTACGATGATACAGTCAAAATATGCATGAAATTAGGAGTAAGCTGACAAAAACTCAGATACAGCTGAAAATTGCAGAGATCATATACATAATATTATATAAATAATATAATAACATATACATATAAATAATATAATATAGGTTAGGTTAGCATTGAAAATAATATATCAAAAGTCCTAAGCGTTAAAGCATGTACTAAAATTTTTATTTAAGGTCAAAGGTAATTAAAACAGTTTTTTGCAAATATCTCGTCAACAGTAAGTTTGATGACAAAATTGTTTAGCCAAGAGTTGTAGATCTTACAATTGTCTACAAGAAATGTTCTGATACTTTTTTAACTACGAATGACAGATTTTGAGATATATTTATTTATTGATTAAAAACTTTGGAATGTCATTTTAGTTTGAACGCTGGATACCAATTACAAATGCAAAGATAAAAGCCATGATTCCTTACATTTTTTTTTTTTTTTTGCTTTTTCTGAATATGATTGTTAAAAATCCAAAAAAGTAATACAATTTGTTTAAAATGCAGTTGTTAACACTAATTATAAAAATATTGTTTTCCCATCCTGGACTAATTTTTTTATTTATTTATTTTTTTACACAATATGGCATATTTTAAGATGAAAGTGATCCTTGAATTGGTTCAGCAAAAATGTGTATTTTTTTAGTAATGAATTTTATAAAGTTGTCAAAAAGTCATAATTTCTCTTATTAAAACCAGCATAACTATTAAACAATTGGGTTTAGGCAAAAGTACCAAAAGAACCTTAAAATAAGTTTTTTTAAAAAAATTTTCAGTTTACAAGTAAAAGTTCATATTAAAAAATTGTTGTAGTATATTTCTGTCATACACATGAAAGTTAAGAAAATATTTTTACATTTGTTTTTATAATTGTAAACACAAAATTATCCGAAAAATAAATTATTTTGAAATTAAAATTTCTTTTGGTACTTTTGCCTAAACTCAATAGTTTAATAGTTATGCTGGTTTTAAAAAGTTAAATTATGACTTTTTGACAACTTAAAAAAATTCTTAACACAAAAAATACTCATTTTGCCTAACAATTCAAGGATCACTTTCATCTTAAAATATGCCATATTGTGTAAAAAAAAATAAAAAAAAAAAATAGTCCGGGGCGGGAAAACATTATTTTTATAGTTTATTGTTAACAACTGTATTTAAACCAATTGTACTACTTTTGTAATTTTTAACAATCATATTCAGATTAGCAAACAAAAATACGTAAGAAAACATGGCTTTTATCTTTGCATTCACAATGGTCCAGCGTTCGAACTAAAGTGACATTCCAAAGTTTGGAATCAATTAATGTGAGAAAAAAGTATCAGAACATTTTTTGTAGACAATTATAAGATCCATTACTTTGGGTCAAACCATTTTTTCATAAAACTTACCGTTTACGAGAAATTCGCAAAAAACTGTTTTTAATGACCTTTAACTTTGAATAACAATTTTAGCACATGCTTTAACGCTTAGGACTTTTGACATATTATTTGCAATGCTGAATATATGATCTCTGCCAATATTCAGCTGTATTGGAATTTTTTTAGGTTAAACTGTAAATTGACTGGATTACGATGCCAAAGTACATATAAAAAAGTGGTTTCATTCTCAAACACTAAGTATTATAGAAAACAATGTTTTATACTGTTTAGCCTTTACGTGAAATGTTTTATTTTTGGTGTAAAAAAGTAAACAAAAAAATACACCTATCAACATAAAATACACTACAGTATTAATTAAAAAAAAAACCAAAAATAATGTCATTCATAACATGTTAAAACAAAAACTCATTTCAGGGTTATTTTTTAGCTACACAAGTAACTCTCAAATATGCAGAGACAATATAATGGGCTTCCCATGGTTATGTTTTGATACGTAGGCCTACTGTTTCATATAGAATTGTTAATTAAATGTTTAAACTTGATGGTAGCTCAACTGTAGTTTGGCGTTATTCTTCATGACCAGTATCAGTATTCAGTAGCAAACAAAGCGACCAAAACTTAAGCAATAATCGTAAATAGCTTTAAAATTAATCAGTTAAAAATATAAGTAACTAAGGTATTAGCCTAATTTAAAACCATATATCTTATAGGCCCAATGTAATTACGTACAATTTCTTTAAGCTAGGCCCTATTTTAATCATAAATATATTTTATTAGCCTAGTATGGAGGATTGGTGGCTGAGGTTTTAAATCTCAATGTTTTTATTTCTTAGGGTTATACCTCAAATTTATTAGAATCTCCTCAAACAGTAAACGGTAGTACTAATTATATGTTGGGTTGGACCTATTGGACCTGAATTGACCATTATTTAAAATAAACACTGTATTGACAGTATTTATTCTTTATATTCATAAGTTTTACTTTTTTCTAAGTTTAATCTATACATATATTTGACTAGGCCAAACATCATACTAGTTATGTAATACTCGTGGAAAGTTCAAAATTGGCATTCCTCATCACCAATTGGCTGTTACTGGAAACTAGCTCAGGGTATATTGAAAATTTTTTTAGCAAATTATAATAGTTGTCAGAAATCCACCATTCAACAAATTACCTAGTTTCCTTTAAAAATAACCCTTTTCATAGTATAAGTGAATTTTAAAATCTCCAAACTGTGATCTGAAGGCTGTTAAGGACATTTGACATCTAAGTAAGACTAAATTATGTACATAAATAAACATATAGCATTGTTTATTTATTTATATTTGATTAGATCTCTCAAGTTACATATATAAACTATTCTTCATAAATATAGTTTATTTGTAAGTTTCCTTGAGTATATTGCATATTGTAATTGACATGGCATTCAATTTCATTATACACCCATACACATACAGTTGTATTAACTCGCCTGCCCACCCATAAACGTACAGTTGTATTGACCCAACTGCCCACACATGCAGGTCCAGTGGTATTTGCATATTGTAATTACACGAGCAGTGTAATTGCATATTGTATAATCAGTATCATTCTAGAATATTGACTGGCACTGAGCTGATGCCAGTATTTCACAGTCCTTGTAGGCCTAAATGAACTATGCAACGTTTTTTAGATACTTGGTACTTACTTACTTACCAAAGAATATAACATTTTGATAAAATTGTTTAGGCCTACTTGCAATATGTAGTTTTTTCTTTGAAATACATTTTCTCACCTACCTATATGACTTACATACATGCATAGTATTTGTTTGATACCAACTAATTGATTAAGTAGCCTAAAGACCCACAACATCTGAAAATAATAAATCAAACTAAATAAATTTACAAGAGTTTTATTAACAAATAGAACATTTATTGGTAACAACAAATTTAACAACATGCATAACAGCAAATTTAAAACAAGCCTTGCAAGAAACTATAACATTTTGTTCAATCAATCAACAATTTTTAAAATATTGGTAACCAATAAAATCAAAGTCAGTTGATACATGTAATAAACTGATTGAATCAAAAGTTTAAAAACTAAGGTAACAAACATACATAACAGCAAATTTAAAAATGAGTCTTGCAAAAAACCATAATCTTTTGTTCAATCTTGATTTTTACTAAAACAAGCTCCTATGAATTTTGTAACTGAGTTGAAACACATTAGGCTCTCATTTGACGATAATGGGCTAAGGCACATTTCACGGAATGATTTCTCTTGTCTATAATTTACCATTGGTGATTTTGTCTTGCCATTTTTCATGTCAGTGACTAGTTCATAGGAGTTTTTTGCTTTGACGAAAATCACCATTTCACTTCGTTCTGCTTCCTCAATTAAGTCACTGCAATATTCTCGGTTTAGGCCAAAACGTAAGTTGCAGAAAGTTAGAATCCTCTCTTTTGTTACAGGTAATTCTTTAGTTGCAAGTTTTTCTACGACCAATTTCAATACGGCCAACTCCTCGTCTGTATTATTAATCTGTTCACTTATCATTTTATATCAAATAAGTTTATAACTTATTATGTTAATCAGTATTTAAATTAATTTATAAACTTGATCACAAAAATTAGGTACAAGCAAGACTAGTTTAACGCCGATAAACTTTGGTACGAGAGGAAGAAGTATTTTAAATTCGGGCGGAACTACAACATTGGAGGAAACATAGAGTATAATAATAAACAAAGGTTAATTCATAAGTATGCTATGTATTTCTTTGGTTTTTTTCTTTTTACTGTCATTCATTGGACAAAAGTTACTGTGCTGTACTATTGGTATTTTACTGTTGGTTCTAATACGTAAAATCAATCAGTTTCTTTACGTAGATGCTAGCAAACTTCTGCTCTTACCTATTTCTTTTCGGAATTGTGATTTAGTTCTGGCTAAACCTGAATGTGTCTTTTATCATGTACAGTGTCGTCATAAAACATTACTTTATTATTAATTTCGAAGTAAAGTACTACTATAATATTACTGTGTCATTTTAATAATATTATTAACAAGATAGCTATATAAATATATTATTAACGCAGAGATCAAGTATGTGTGTTGTGTTTAGTCTACAGTATCACTATGATAATTGAAAATTAACCGACGTTTTGACAAAATTAGTACTTATTATTACTGGTATATTTTAGAAGAAGTTGCATCGAAATAATTTTTGAGAATTTTATTAGTGGCATGGAAATATGCAATTTTATTTTTTATTTCAACCGTAGGCTTCAAATGTCAAGTTTTCAAACAGTTTTATATGAAGAGAATTGAAAAGGCCTAATTGGCATATCTTCAATCATCAATAGTATTGCACAGAGGGTGTAGCCCCGCCGCCCCCAAATGTTTTTATACAAGAAACGACGTATTGTCATAAAAGAAATAAAATAATCCAATAATACAAAAAAGTATACGTCTTTGTACAAAATATCTATATCTGGTTTTTAATTAAAAAATCACCCGAAATTTTAATAATATTATACGCACGGACTAGTACATCGTGCATCCTACTACATCACCTGTCACTCATATTGGCTGCTACGTGTAAATTGATAAAACAAGGTAAATACTGCATAGTGTGTTTTTTTACATTGCCTGTTAAGCCAGCAATACAATACCGAGCCTAGCGCCGAATCGAGTTACGTCGCGTAACATGTTTAGTGTTAAGCCTCGTCTCATGGCGCACGACTCGCCGATTCGAAGATGACCTTGATTAGCCACTTCGTCGTCAGAACACGCCACCATAATGGTCGGAGACCCTGCTTAACCTAAGGCCTCTCTATTTATGTTCTGTATTCACTGGGTGGAGCGCAGGCTGTGCAATTTTAATCCATATGTTTTGTGTTAATTTTTTAAAACGCAAATTAGTTTTATACTTAAAAATTAGCAATGCTCAAACTGGTAGTTTTAAAATCATGTACATGATTTTTTCGAGCCCCCAACTCGAATGTAAAATGGGCTTGTGGTAGAGCGGACTGTGTAAAACCAAATCTTCATACCTTCAACCAGCTTATGACTAAATTTGATTCACTCTCTTCCAAAATGGAACATATGCTGAACAAGCTAGACTTCTTGGCTTCCTTACCTGCAGATATGGCAGCAATAAAAACTGAACTATCCTCTGTCAATGATAAGCTAAACAACTTTGAACCTCGTATATCTGATGCTAAGAGACGCATAGCCACATGGAATGCTGATTTGAAGGCTATGAAGGCAGGTGGGACTGGAGCTATGGATGTTGATTCGGTTATTGAGGAGATCTCTGATAGGAACCGCCGTTCCTGCAACCTAATCTTTTATTGAATTTCTGAGAGCAAGAGTAAGACTCCCTATGTTAAAATTGGCCATGATAATGGCCTAGTATCCAAGTTGGTGCAATCGTTCTGCAAGTATGGAGGTGATCACTCTTTTAAGTCATTTCGCATTGGCAGGTCATCTACTAAAAAGCCTAAGCCAATCAAAGTAATTTCGAATAACTCTGGTACTGTCCAAGAACTTGCTAAAAACTTTGATGGTACTGCCCTTGGTGGCATAGATCCCAACCTTGAGAACGTGAGTTTCTCTCGAGATAACACATTTAATGAGAGGAAGCATTTGTCCGTCCTCAGGACCCAGCTTAAAGAGAAGCAGGATTGTGGGGAATCTGTCCTGACCATACAGTTTGTGAATGGAGTGCCTAAAATTGTAAAGATGAACGAAAAAACGATTAAGTCTCGGATCAAACAGTTTTATGTAAATTCGGACTACCAGAATGTAAATGGACTCCGTACTAAATTGATGGAATTACAAAAGGCAGTATCTGCATGTGTTTATGATGTACTGGTGCTGACAGAGACAAACTTATCTCCAGATATCTCTGATGCCGAACCTGGTCTCACTGGATATAGTTTATTTAGAAATTATAGATCTCCTGCTTCAAGTTCAAAGTCTCGTGGTGGAGGTGTTCTAATGGCGGCTAAATCTGATCTTCAAGTAAATAAAATAAATACCTCCATAAACGATGTTGAAACTTTATTTTTTTCCATTGGAGTTCACTCAGCACGTCTTCTGATTGGAGGCACATATATTCCGCCCCAACAGCCTATTCAAGTAAATGAATACTTTTGTAAAGCCGTTGATGAAGTTATGTCATCGTGTTCTACCTTCAACCCGATACTTCTTGCTGGGGACTTCTAAACTTCCTCAGGTTGACTGGGGAGCTTCTCCACCCATTCCGACAAATGCTTGTTCGCAGCACTTGACTGAAATGACTTCTACCTTCGATCTGTCTCAGATAAACCTTATTCAGAATGCCCGTGGGGTATTACTCGATTTGATCTTTTGCTCCGATCATTCAATACATGCCATGTCTGCTCTTGATCCTCTCTTGCCTGTAGAGCCTGCTCGCCCAGTAATTACTTGCGAAGTACCTACTCAGATGCTGTTGTCAGATTTTAGACGGACTGTCTATAACTTCTCACGTAGCAATCACGAGGCAATTTTCTCAAGTCTACATTACTTATTGGCACCCGTCACGTTTCATATTCCCGATGATTCTACACCACTTACATCTCCTTGTCAGTAACACATTCACAGTGCGGTAATCAATAACAATCCTCTTAAGAAAACTGGCTGCACCAGGTATCCATGCTGATTTTCTCCTGATTTAAGACAACTGGTGGTTGAAAAGAAGATCGCCCACAGGAAGTACAAAACATCTCTGCATCCTGGTGACTACTGTGAGTTTCGACGCCTGTGGGTGATTTGCAAGGAAATGACTACAATCTGTTACGAAAACTATGTTGCCCATGTCAATAATGCCATACCAAACAATATTAAGTCCTTTTGGAGTTTTGTCAAGAACATGAAGAAGTCCTCACAAGCAGTTGAATCTTACTTCCTAAACAATGAGTCTGCCTCTTCTCCTACCGAAATTTGCAGGTTATTTGCTGATCATTTCTCTTCAGTGTTTGCGTCATCTGACTCTCCAGTTCCTTAATATCAATGCAAATCGACCACTAACCTTCTTCCCTGTGTTCTGAACGTTGAATCGGTTGAACTGAAGTGGTCATCCTTGGATCCGTACAAGGGCGCTGGACCTGATGAGATACCACCCTCCGTCCTGAAGTATTGCAGCGTTTTTCTTGCTCCCCATCTCACTGTGATATTCAATAGTACTGCTGCAAGTTGGAATTTTTCCTGATGTGCTGAAATCAGGTTTTGTAGTACCAATCCACAAATCATCCGATGTAGCAAACGTGCGTAACTATAGGCCAATAGCCAAACAGTAATGTTTGGGTAAAGTTTTTGAGTCTCTCGTACTCGACCAAATTAGTTTTGCCTGCAAGGATGTTATAACCCCAGTACAACATGGATTTATATCAGGGAAGTCTGTTACTACAAACCTTCTACTGTTCGAGGAGTATATCTTGTCCACCTTCACCAAGGGCCTGCAAGTCGACAGTATATACATTGATTTTTCGAAGGATTTCGACAAGGTTAGCCATGTACATTTTCTGGCAAAGTTGAAGGCGTATGGTATTTCTGGCAACCTTCTTCGATGGTTTAGATCCTAACTCGCAAATCGAACACTCATTGTCAAGTTTTCTGGAGCTATTTCATGACTTTTTAACCATTTCGGGGGTCACACAAGGATCTCACCTCAGCCTTTTCCTTTTTACCATCTTTCTGAACGATATTACCAAGTGCATTGATGTGGATTGTCTTCTTTTTGCTGATGATATGAAAGTTTTTTCAACTGTGTCTTCCCTGAATGACTGTGATAGACTTCAGCGTTGTCTTAGAAGAATTGAGGACTGGTGCGCTCGAGATGGTATGAGGATTAATTCTGAAAAATGTGTTGTAGTCTCCTTCAATCGATCTACTACACAATTGCTGCATGATTATACTCTTGACAGTCTTCAATCTCTCGAAAGTGTACGATTCGTGACCTAGGTGTTACCCTTTCATCTGATCTAAACCCAGCTTACCACATTGATTACATTGTCTGCAGAGGGACTCGTGCCCTGGTGTTTCTTTTCAGAATGGCTGAGGTTTCTTATGGAACTGGGTTGAGTGTCAATTCGTTGAAGTACCTTTATATTGCCCTGGTGAGGTCTATATTGGGGTTTGCCAGCGTTGTATGATCCACATACCAGATTGGACACATCCAGCGTTTCCAGAAGGTGCAGGACTGCTTTCTGCGTGTGGTGGGAGTGAACCTTGGTTTCAACTATGGCACTGTACCGCCGGCACGGATTGGGACTCTCTTGGGCTTGGACTCTCTGCGAGCTAGAATGTAGCTGCTTGATGGGTCGTTCCTGCACAAACTGCTCAGGGCTGAAGTTACTTGCGCTGAAATTCTAAGCTCCACTGACATCAGAGTGCCTAGTCGAACACGCCCACTGGTCCTATTTTGCCATCGATCCCATCCAACCCATTACATGTCATGTAGTGTTGTTCCTCGCCTTCATCGACTTGGGAACCTCGTCTGTCCCGATCACGACTTCTTCCATGACAGTAGTCAACATCTTAAGAAGGTTTTTCTCTCCTTGGAAAACTGGGGCGATGTCTGAAGCGACGCTGTTTGTCAGGCTAGAATAATCAACTTGAATGTATATTGTTGAGTAATTTAATTATTGTTGGTTAAAAATAATTTATAACTGATATTTATTATACAGGGTGTCCCGTAAGTAACCAGTCAAACTTCCGGAGGTCATTCCTTGGGGTAAAACAAACAAAAAATTTCATGTATACAAATCATCTATCTCACTCCATTATCCGGCTATTAATCTGTATATGTTTTTTACTAAAAACTTAATATCTCTGTTATTTAAGATAAAACCATGAAAATTGGTATGAATGTTGATCTTCATAGTGTTCATGTACTATTTAAATTTCATTATTTTACAATAATCCTTTTCAAAATGGCGGCCATTTAAAATTTGTAAAGCCAAATATCTTAATGACCTTAAATTTTACTAAAAACCTGTGCGTTACAAAAAAGTTTAAGAATTTATTTCTACATCTACAAATAATTGTATAAAAAGTTTTAAGATTGAACAACTATTAACTGAGAAATTACAATTTTTATCAAATAAAAATACGCTAGATGTTAATAAAATTGGAAACTTTAGTAAAGTGACATTTATTTACTAAAAATTAGATTAGTGCTAAATAGATTTTTACAGCTGATTTAGAAATTGAAAATACATACAGTCAATAATTATCAGCTGACTGTAATATTGACAGTTCGTTGATGGAAAACACCTATTTTTATTTATTATTGATTGGAGTTAATTACTAAACAAAAACAGTGATGTTAAGGGGTTCTTGAGATAGTTTCTGTGGTTGCACTGGTATTAATATAATATCTTATTTAGTTTCTTCATGAACCAAAATACCTATTTATTCAAATGAAGAATTTACAGACGATCATTTTATTTATAGATTGGCTAATGGAAATTCACGCGAGGCAGTACGACTCTATGAAGAAAGATTTCCTCATCGAAGAACTCCTCACCGAGAAACGTTCGTAACTGTTCATAGGTCCCTGAGAGAACGTGGAACTTTTGCTAAAGTTGAAAAGTTGGGTCGTCCAGTTTCAGTGACAACTTTTAGAGCTCAAGAAAGAATATTAAATACCATTGAAGAAAACCTCTGCGTGGCATATTTTGAAAGATCAAAAATTGTATCCATATCATATTCAACGAGTCCAAAGTCTTTCTGAAAGAGACTTCCAGCCTAAAATTAATCTGTGTCAATGGGTTTTTAGGAAAAATTGCTTTTATTCCACCATTTCTGTCAAGTATTTTGTTTACCAATGAATGAGGCAGGATTTTCAAGAGAAGGTGTTTTCAATTGCCATAACAACCACTTTTGGGCTGATTTCAACCCTCATGCTACATCACAATGCAGACACCAAGTACGTTTTTCTCTTAATGTGTGGATAGGAATTATTGGAGATAAATTGTTACGACCTGTATTTTTGCCAAATAGACTTAACAGAGCATCATATTTAGACTTTTTACAAAATTTGTTACCTGAACTATTAGAAGACAAGCCTTTACATGAAATAAGTTCAATATGGTTTATGCAGGATGGTGCTCCTGCACATTTTCGTGTCGATGTTAGACTACACTTAAGACGGGTTTTTAGAAACAAATGGATATCCCGTGATGTGTAGCGTGGCCTTCTATGTCTCCTGATTTAAACCCCCTGAACTTTTTTGTATGGGGTCACCTTAAATCTTTGGTATACAAAACACCTGTTGGAAGTATTGAAATATTAAAGGAAAGAATTGTGGATGGCTGTAATACAATTAGACAGAAACCGGGTGTATTTGAATGAATGAGAAGTTCTATTAGAAATCGACTAGAACGATGCATAGACATGGATGGTGGGCACTTTGAGCACATGTTGTAGGATCACTAGTATGTTTTTCTTTTGTTGTTCTTTACTGTTGTTTTTGTGTTGTAATAAACATCACTTCTAACCTACTCCATTTAGTTTTTAGTAAATAAATGTCACTTTACTAAAGTTTACAATTTTATTAATATCAAGCATATTTTTATTTGATAAAGATTGATAATTTCTCAGTTAATAGTTGTTCAATCTTAAAACTTTTTATACAATTATTTGTATAAAATTATTGTATGAAATTTTTTGTTTGTTTTAACCCAATGAATGACCTCCAGAAGTTTGGCTGGTTACTTGGGAAACCCTGTATATATTGATTCATACATAATTAATCTGTATTTGTTTTGTTAGTGTAGCAATTACCGTTAGGAATTAATAGTTATTTTCTCAGATATATATTATTGTTATATTCTCACATAATTATCTGTTGTTGTTTTCTTATAGCATTGCAATACTGTTGAGAAAATTACCTGTTATCTCTGTAAATATATTTTGATAACTAATTTTAGGATTTATAGTTTCGATTGGATTCTTGTTTGAGTATTATGGTAGAACAGTTGAAGTATTTATATTGTTATTAGTTGTTATATGGTATATAGGTACTGTTGTTTGTATTATTATCTTAAATGGACATGTTGCGAAGCACATGTTTAAGTGATGTAAATATTGCTATATAACAATTTTTATATATTATATTTTCTCAAATTTATTTTCAGCTAAACTAATATCGCAGATTATGCCAAATATGTATGTATCCTTTAAATACTGTTAGATTTGTCTTTTTTTTAATACAAACTGTTTATTATAAGTCATCTTAGTTTATGTATGTAACTCTTAATAAATTGGCGTTTGCCGATAATAAATAAATTTATGTTTCAGTTTGCACTAAATATCTAGTTATAAAAAATTAATTGTATTTTTTAAAAAGAATATAAGCCTATATATATATATATTATCCACAGTATACACTACATTTCAGGTTAATACCTTATATGTTATTTTTGCAATAGTATATAGTATCAACCCACCATTATTGGGGTAACCCAACAATACTATTAAGGAATCCCAAATAACTCAGCCATTTTTTTTTTTTTTTTTTTTTTTTTTGAGGGGGCGGCTACAAAAGGTTTTGCTTATGGTGCAGCTTACACTAATTAATGGCCTGATTATACCTCTTTTGCAATTTTAGTTTTTTGTTCTTGTATTGTCAGAAGTCTTCATTATTTATATACTATCATACCAAATTGTATAAAACTTTACAAAGTATTTATAATAATTTTTATGTATTGTACTTTGATTCTGTTGAATGCAGATGACGTTCAAGTGTCCAGATCCAATAAGTAGGATGTTTCATTGAAGGATCCTTATACATGTCCAATAAACCTCCTTTATGATTCTGGTTTCCTGATGCTTCGAATACTCATAAAACCAGGAGAGGCAGAGTACATATTAACAGATTTTCACTGGGTGACATAGATGGTGAATACACATGATTCAGGAGATATTTAATACCGTAAACCCCTTATTTCAATTAATATTCCTAGACCCTTCATAAAAAATGTAATATTTCGAAGCCTCAAAACGTGAATTAGGTAAGCCTAATTATTCAGATTTGTTATATATTGTAATTTCTTAACATATTTGTAAGAATATTTTGTTGGGAAAGCAAGCTTTTGTTTTATTTTATCTTTAATCAAAACTAACATAGTTAACACTTAATAACATGTTTGAATTGTATTTTTACTGTGGTAGAACAAAATATTTAAAGTAAACAAAAAATTACAGAAAGATTTTATTGTAAAACATTTTGTTTGCCACACCCTCTCGCACGTTACACACACTACTGCATTAACTGATTACTGCAATCACTACGCTATACGTACCTGACCTTGCCTCATTAATTCTTATCTTTAATGAATCCTTTGTTTGTTTTTTTTTTTGCACTGAGGAGAGGTATTGATTCATAAGGAGGTTCCTTTTCAGACACTATAAATATACATGCTAATGAAAGCTCCTGTGAAATCCTTCTCTTAAGATATTTCACACAAGTTTATATTTCACAGAAAAACTAAGAGAGCAGGATTATGTTGGAGGTTTCATTGTACGCTCTACAATTAAGATGATTAAAAGCTCTTATATGATTCTGCTCTCCTAATACTTTGAACTCTAGAAAAATCAGAAGTAGGCTTATAAATAAATTTAAAAGAAACATATTTCATAACTTCACAATTTTTAATTTGTTAATTAATGCATTTTTGTCAGTTACGGCATTCAGATTATAATAAACAAATTGTAGAAAAATATAAAACATGTGTTAAAAATATACAATTTGTAAATATTAAATAACATAGATGGATTAAGATTTAAGATGAATGCACTTTCAATTTAATTTCTCCTTTTCCATGATTTTTCTTTATATATAATAGACAACTTTATTATATATACAATTTTAAAACTGAAAATACTGAACAATCAAAATTAGTTGAACAGGCTATTAATATCAGGCATGGTATTAAATTTGAAGAGTCGTCTATTATATATAAAGAAAAATCATGGAAAAAGAGAAATTAAATTGAAAGTGCATTCATGGCATTAAAAAAAGATGACTGCGTTTCTCAGCCATCTGTTAATTTTAATAACACATATTTACCTATAATAAGAACAGAATTAGAAAATGGTATAAATAATTCAAAACCTTGTTTTTAAACTTGAACAACTTATCCATCTGTTATTTAATATTTACAAATTGTATATTTTTTACACGTTTTATAGTTTAGTACAGTTTGTTTATTAAAATCTGAATGCCGTAACTGGCGAAAATGCATTCATTACAAAATTAAAACTTGTGGAATTATTAATTATACTTCATTTAAAAACATCGAAATTCCTCCAAGGACCAAATAAAGATAATCATAAATAGATGCTAATGAAAGCTCCACTATTTTATCCATGCTTACCTAAAACTTTGAATTTTTAATAACATTTGGAGAGCAGGATTGAATAGGAGTTGCAGGTCTACAAATTGATTCCATGAAAGTTCATTCTGCTTTCCATTTGAATTCAGCAAAACCAGGATTTAGTATTAAGTTCAATTGCAGACCTCACAAATGATTGCTTGTTATAGCTCCCCTATGATTCAGCTCTCCTCATATTTTGAACTCTTAGAAAAAGCCTCATTCTACTAAGAGTTATGATAGCAGATCCATAAATACAGTAGTAAAACAAAAGCCCCCTTAAGATTCTCTTCAATACTTCAGTTTAAACTGCAGAATACTATAAAACCTTAGAATCTGGATCCAGCGATTTAAAGAGACTGCTTTAAGTCTGTTGGTGGATATAGACGCAAGACAACCTCTTGCAACTTTGAATTCTCATAAAATCCAGGAGAGCAGGATTGAATACGAAATTTCATTGTCTTTTCACAAATAGATGCTTCCCATGTAGGAGTTTTTTAATTGGTGCTAATGAAAGCTCTAACATGATTCTGTTCATGTTATAAGTATACCAGTTATAATATGACTGGTATAAAAAAAGTTATAAAAAAAGTTACAAAAAAAAGGTTCCTTATAAGTATACCAGTCCAGTTTTTTTTCTTTCAACACCAGTAGATTTTAAAAAAAATATTTCAACTATTTTATAGAACAGTGGTCCAAACCCATCAAGCTAAATTTAGTTGGACCTCACAGGATTTGACCCCGTGCATTTAAGGCAGGAGTTCTAACCGTTAGGTTAGCAAGAGGCCAGTGTTACAAGTAGATTCAAAATATTCTAAAATAATATTTAAATAATTAAAATTTGCTGCAAATATGTGTGCTTTATCATTACAAAGTGAAACGGCCTGTCAAGATGATTATTTTGTTTATACTTATTTCTGTATTTGGTTGTTATTTGACAAAAGTGTTAATAATGTCATTCTCCTCATTTGTTAAATAATCATGATATTTGTAAAAATAAAATTAAAGTGATTAATTATTGAAAGTAATTTTATTTTGAATGAGGTCTTGAATGAAGGTTTTTTCTTTGCTATCAGACAAACAAGGTTTGTTATTATTTTGTTTAAGCATTTTATTTAAACCTAAACTTAAATTTATTTTATTTTAACTTATTTATTAAACTTTATTTTGACAAAAGTTGCTGTACGTAAACAATTAACATTTTTTTTTACTTGTAAGGCACATAATTTTGCAATTGTATCTCATTTAATGCCTGTACTTACATGTTTTGTCATCTTTTATTTTTCATAGTGTTTTTGAGTATCTGGATATATTTGAGATTTAATTTTCATTGAATTGGTATATTTTAAGGACACACATGACCAAACAATTATAGAACTAGGTGATATTTATTTTAGCCTGTTGTTATATATTATTGTCATAAGTAGTTTCCATAACAACTGTTAACATAGGTTTAATTCAAGGTAAAACACTTTTAATCACTAATCATCTTATTTCATAACAAAACATGATTATTTATCACATTGTGGCACAGAAAATCACCGTGGACACTTACTAAATAAATAACAACCATACAGAGAAAATAATAATGATTCACAGGATGGACAGACATAGTTATGGCAGATGAGGTTTAATTGCACCATGTTTGTATTGTATTTAATTTCTTACATATTGCAACTAAAATCATAAAAATATGGGTATTTAAATAGAACAAGAGCCTTGTTGATTTTTTGCTGATATTTTTTCGATAGTAGATACATAACTAAAAAAAACATGAATACAACTGTTTTTTCAGCCGAAAAGTAAAAAAGGCATGAAAATGAGGAAAAACGGGAAAATATTATTTGTTGTAACTTGATGATGTTGTACCCAAATTGTGCGAAATTGTGCCCTGATCACTAATATGGCAAGCTTTTTACAATCAAAGTTTGTTACATCATGCATGTTAGTGCCGGAAATGTGCCGATTTCAGTAGGTTACATTCTGTTAGGTTTGGTTAGATTAAGTTAACCTACCTAACCTCACAATACCAAACCTAACCTCGCAATACCCAATCTAGCCTTATCCTAACAAAATGTAACTTACTGAAACAGGAATATTTCCGTGGCTAACGTGCTTGGTAACGGTTCCAAAGATCTTGTCATATTTTTAATCAGCACAAAATTATGCACAATTTGTATACCCACATTGCTATATTCTATTTGTCCATTTTTCTCATTTTCAGGTTTTCCGCTGAAAAAAGCTATCATAATCTTGTTCCTTAGCTATGTATGAAAAAATGTTACGCCAAAAAATCAACAAGGCGAGCCAGTGGGCGAGCGGTCTAAGGCATCAGGACTTTGAGCTTGGGTTAGAGATAGCGCTGGTTCGAATCCGGCGCTATCTCTTACCAAAAAAAAAAAAAAAAAAAGGCGTCTATTCTGCATAGTTGAAAAAAAAATGTTTTAATGAAAAAAAAAAATGTAACATTAGGTTTTAAGGTAACAAAGTACACTATCTATACAGTAGTTTACGCTTTTTTATTTTTGCTTCATTATATAAAAAATATTACCATAGTGCTTGTTACCTGAGCAAATTTATCAAATTCATTTAATTAATTGTAATTTGAACTACAGTATATCAACTCTATTAAAATGCACACACCATATCACACAGTACTTTGCACATTTTGGCTGATTTGAAATGTGTATGACGAAGACCATTAAAAGTGTAAAAATGTAAAAGTGATGATAAGTACAGTGATACATAATATTTACAATTAATTATATTTGATAAACTATGATAGTAAAATGATCATGATTAGTATGTATGTACTAATGTACCGTACAGTAGAGAAATAATATAATTTACATCAAGATAAAAAGTTACAAAATACAAGATTATTCAGACATATATATCATATTTGATTAAAATGTATAGTATATATATTAAGTTGTGGACAATTTACATAATTAAAAAAAAAACAACAAAAAATACATCGTCATATGCAATAAAATAATAAAAAATAATTAAAAAAAAAAAAATAAATAAAATTACCAACTTATAAATGCTGACAAAATTAAATAATGGTATAAAAATGCAACATAAATCTAAGTAAAGATTTAATTTATTTTTTTTTTAATTGCTATTTTGGATAGTATAAAATTATAATATTCTTGTATCATACTTGTTCAATACTAAACAATAATAAATAACAAAAATGACAAAAAAAGGAAAATGTCAAAGCTGTAGTAAAAAATGTATAAACTACATTTACATACAAAATACAACATTACAGGTTTCATACAGAACTTGTACTTTTTATGAAATACTTATATAAGACTTTCAAAATGGAAAACACATTTTGGGAACCCAGCCCAGCTCTAAGCCCAGAGTCAGATACCTTATCTAAGCTGGCTATAAAGATGAATATAAATTGTAATTGTGGCCATAACTTCTGCATCCACTCACTGATAATATACTTATGCCTAACCCAATAACTGGCTATACACTTTACGACAGATATACAACGTTAATGGCTCCTATCAGAATGGCACAAAACAAGCAGCATTTCGTAGTCATCTTGATAATATGATGATATTTAAAGTATTTCTCTGTCAATACCCACAGATATAACACATGACTTAGATATAGAAAGCTTTTTTTATATGACTTACAACGATTTTGCGATGTTATACAGCGGAACCTCGTTGTAACAACTTTAATAAATAACAAGTCTCTAGATGTAAAAACTTTTAAAATCCTCTACAATATATACTCAATGTAAATTATATATTATTATGACAAAAAGTTAAGTCACAACATGAAATCAGAATTTCGCCCCTCACCAAACACCTTCCCTCGGTATAGAGGTCAGTACGCTCAGCAAAGTGCCATTTTTAAAATGTACAGCTAGCATAGTTAATTGACCTTTTTATTGTGTTTTTGTTTTGTATAGTGTTTGGTGATGGCAGAGAAAAGAAAAGGGTGTGCGATATGCATTGGCTTGAAATGTAACATAATCAAAAGTGTTAAAAAGTTAAAGAATGTCTTATCTTACAAGGCGAAGTTAGAGCTAAAAAGCCCTTTCTAACACTTAACATAAGGATCAACGGTTTTTTAATCACCGAGTGGCAGAGTAAAAACTGTTATGGTCACATAACGAATAAAACCCGGACCAGATGCATGGTAAGCTACCACATTAGTCCCTTACCTACTACGGCAACCCATTGGTTGTCTTCAACTCAACGAGGAAAAAGTAGACATCACCCGTGAATTTGCAAATTCACAGAGTACATTAGCCATGATATTAAAAATAAAGACAGTTTTGAAGGGGAAAATGTATTTCTTTAAAAAATAAAAAGTTTAGGTCATGTGAGTATAAGGATTAAAAAGAATGCTTTTTTAAAGTAGCTAAGGCAATGCCAGACCAAAAATTTACTAATTAGGAGTCCCATCTTTCAAGAAAACGCTGCTCAACCGAGACATCAAGATTTCTGAGCAAGCAGTGGTTGACTGCATAAAGAAACAAACTTATTTTTTGGAAAGTATGTAGTGTACCAGTGTCGATGATGGTGTTTGTGTTGAATGGAAAAGTAAACTCGCAGAGTTAACCGAGGGATTACAATAAGAAGATATATATAGCGTGATGAGATGGGATATTTTACGTTGATAAGATAGGCCTGATGAAACATTGTCATTAAAAGATGATAAATACCAAGACGGGAAAGGTATCAAAAAACGTTTTCGGTGCTGCTGTGGATATATAGCACTTGTACTCACATACTCAAGTCACTCAGTATTGGTAACTGTAAGCATTGATTTTACTATACATAGAAGATAGTTCCATCCAATGTTAAATTTTGAGGCACGGAATATGGGAGCGACCGTGCTGCAACCTGTCGTCAATCAAGTTAAAGAGGTCGAAATTGCCTCCAGTTTCGACTGTTTGGTTGCACAACCTGGAAGCAGTAAAGGAAACTAATCACTCACTCCCATTCTCTCTTCTTTCTTTTAAGACGCTCGTCCGGACTGTCGCCACTGCAGCTGTCTACTGTCGCCGATTGGCCTTGATAGTGGGTCAAAGTGGGATATTATTCCTTGTTGTGCTATGTCTTGCACGGAAAAAAAATCGCGATCTTTTATTTACGCCTTAAGGGTATGTGAATATGAAAAATGTTAGGGGACTTTTTTTTGTTATTTTATCAATGTAAATAACAGTGTGTTACATATGTTTAGTTAAAAACATTATGCATTATCTAAAATGATGTAAATACTACGTATTGTAAGTTTATTGATATTTTAAGTAATTGTATATTTAGAAGTAGCAAGAAAAATGGTGGTAGTTCTAAATTGTTAAAGGCTAAGTTGTTAAGTCCCTGAATAACACCAACATTTTATATAAGCACATACCAAACATTTTATATAAATTTGAGAGACGTAAAAAATTATATAAAATTTCTACGAAAAGACCATATGACAGTTTTAAAAATTATTTTGCAAAATGTACTAGTGAATTAAATAATGTGATCAATTTTACAAAAAAACAATTATTATTCAACATTATTAGAAAACTGTAAAGGTGATGTACCTGAGCAGTGGAAGGTAATAAATAACTTGACAAGTGGGTTTTCAAAGAAAATAGTTGAGCTAATTGAATTGCCAAACAGCGAAGTTATGCATGAGCCTTCTCATTGATAAGATAAACAATCACCTTATCACAATCCAGTCTAGCCGTCCAGATGTTGTACATTCCTTAAAACTCCAACAGATTTAAATGAAATTAAGAGTATTGTTAAGCTTTTAAAAAATAAAAAATTAACTGGCTCTGACCAAATTAATGTACATTTACTGAAAAATATAATTGATGAGATTGTTATCTGTATTCTCTAAGGTTTTTGAAAAAACAATGATTAAAAGACTCCATAGTTATTTATCGAAGTTAAATTTTCTTAATCCACGTCAATTCGGTTTTATCAAAGGAAAGTCATCTGAGGATGCGTTAATAGAAGTATCAGAAATAATTTATAACAATTTAATTATTCATTAACTTATCATCTGTCATATAGTTCACATTTAATACTAGAATGAACCCTTTATATTATTGAAATCATTATTCATTTTTTATCAAGTAATTAAAGCTTCTTGTCAATATTGCATTGTATAATTAATTATTGCTGTATTTTTAACTATAAATGAATATTCCTTTTTGTTTAAAAGTAAATTGAACTATTTGTCATAAATACCACAATATTAAAATCTGCTTCCGGGTCACACCATGGACAGTGAAATGTGTTTGGTAGGCCTACCGAAAGTTTTAATATTCGTTGTTTTCCTCTTGTGTGAACTGTGTTTGTTAACTTTTAATTAATTTGTGACGCATACCACTTGGACTTATTTGTTTTCTTTAACCTGAAGATGCCGTCCGTATTCACGGCGAAAAATGTAGTTGTTATCACCATCACACGCTGTGAACTGTTTGACGGAAGGTAAAGTAAACCTATTTTAGTCTATACCAGGATTGGCATTTTTTCATTTTATTTGATATAAAGAGATGGAGATAAAGAGAAAATATTTGCTGTATTGATGATTTCATAAATAGTGGCGGAGTCATAAAATGAAAAAGAAAAAAACATACACGCACACAATTCAGTTCTTCAGTCGCGTTGCCGAAAATCGTGTAATAGGCCTACCTCACTCTCTGGCCGTTAACGAGTTGCGCGCAATCCTACCTGCGTTAATTGCGATGTCCCAAGAAGGCCCCAAACCAGTACTCGAGTTGCGCGCAATACCGATCTCAGGTAGTCTGTCCAGTCTTGGCCGCTCAAAAATGCAACTTAGACCTCAAGCTGTGCTATAGAAATATTTCCGTAAATATCACAATCCGCCAAAAATAAATTGAATTTTCACTGGTCTGATTCCGAATAGCATTGGTCCAAACTTATACTACAAAATAAGCACATATCTGCTTATATTCTGTTACTATTAAATTAAAATAATTTTTAAACATGTATAGCCTATATTACTCCCCACATTTCTAGAGTTGAAGTGTTTGGTTATTAAAAAAAGGTCTCTGTTCTTCTACTTAGGATTAATTTATCTCATTTGAAAGTGTATGCTTATCATTAATACGATATATATATATATATATATATATATATATTTGTTTCAATATGAAACCATACTATTACAATTCAAAATATGCGCAAAACCCAAATTTACATATTATTTTCTAACTATATTATTGTTTATTTGTAATAGTTATTTGTTTATATAGTTTTGTTAGTTCTTGGCATTGTTTGTTCTGTTCATTCTCAGTTGTGTAAATAAGTCATATTCGAATTGTTATAATTAAAAACGCCACAGAGTGCGGCTATAGTTAATTTTGTTATTATTTAGACTGTGGTTACTTAAAATTAGTTATTTCTTATGTTATTGCTGGTCACACTACTTGTGAAGTGTTACCAGTGTAATTCCAGAGTGTCTCGGCCTTTTGGCTAAGATCAAGTGTCATATTACCGGCGTTCAGCAGTGGCCTCAGACGTAGATCCTCACCAGTATTTTAATTAATAATAATAACTACTAGACTATATATACTATGATTATAAGTACATTCATCCAAAATCAGTTTGACGAGGGACGTATCCCCTTTCGACAACTAATATTATGTATAATTAAATAAATAAAAAAAATGACACAGAATATTTTCATTCTTATTAAATCTAGTTTATGTTTTATAAAATAAAATTACGGCAAAAAGAGATGCCTTAGCATATCTTTTCCAGAGAAATTGAAAATATAAATAAATTGCAGTTTATCCATACTTCCACATCTAGTAAAATAATAGTATGAAAAACAGATGTGTTAACTTTAATTATATTCACCTTAGACATATTTTTTACAATGGTTTGATTCAATCAATGTTATAAAACGGTATTTTTTAAAGGGGGACATAAACAAAATTTACAATAATTTCACAACCTGATTAAAATAATGAAAATTGAATCTAAATAATCAGTAGTCTAGTTATATTCTATCACGATAATATTTCCCAGTATTATTCTATATAAATATCATAGGCCTATTTCAATATTTATTTTGTCAAAGAAATAAATAATGTCACATTTTTTAATATTTCACTATATTATATATTCCTGGAATATTTGCAGATTAATTTCATAATTGAAAGGAGAGTCATTGATTGGATTTGAAAACAATTTATTTTTTAATCAATTACCGAATATGAAAAAACTAATGATTGAGTACAACAGTCGATTTAATCACCTTATCGATGGTTAAAATGCAATAAATAAAGATTTTTCAGATGGGCTAAATAGTATGAAAATGTTTACTTAAATCAGCAGTAATTATCGCCAGCATTGCCGATAAGTTGGCGGTCTATTCAAGTGAGTCTATTTACAAATACACGGTGTGTTAATCATATAAATCAATATGGCGTTTTAATTTATTCAGTTATAAATATTTCTTTATTCAATATGAATGTCACACTGAGTTTTACTGTAATAGTATCAACACAGTATTCTTTATTATTCGAAAGAGATGCAAGCAAATATAAAAACAGAGAACCCGGATAAACGTTGGCAATATGGAATAACGTAAACAATTATCTAAGCAGGATGTTGTTTGTGTGTGGGACCTGAGGAAGGAGAGGGCGGGGCGGCTGTCTGGAGAATGGGAGAGTGGGTTAAGAGGAGGGAAGTGAGACAGAGACGGAAGAGCGTGCGAGAGAGAGAGGAAATAGGGCTATGCGCAGCGCAGCGTGGGGCCTCAAAACAGTTTTGGGGCCTCGCCACAACTCTCCCATATGGATGGAGTATCTCTTTATATATTAAAATCAATGCTGTAAGCCACGTTGTTTTAATATAACAATTTTTATCAAAACCCCTCAAGATTCATTATTTCAAGGTTCCACTTTATTACCAAACTGTAAAAATGATACCTAATTAATAATGACAAACTAATCCGCTGACTTAAAAATCATAATATGAAATGGCTGAAGTCTAACTTTGATTGTACATTCATATAATCAGAAATTACTGTTTTGATTTCAGCAAAAATTTAACATCTTTTTATGTCTTCTAATTAAATGTTCTTACAAGTGAAAAGATTTAAAAAATATGTTGTCAAAATCAGAGTTTGTATTTTTATATACATTAATGTATAAACACTTATATTTTTTGTCACATATTCCAAACGAACATTTTCTTAAGGTAATTCTGAAAATTGTGATACATAAAATGATGTATACACACAAAAGTATAGCAATTATAGACTGATTTGTAGCTTAAATATTCTTTAACCCTTTTAGTGCTATGGCATCTGGCCTATGGCTATACCCTGAAGTGCTATGTTCAGGTTAAGTGGAAGAAGGGACTTTCTAGTCCCAACTTCGCCTGATTAAATAAAGACATATTTCATTTCAGTCTTAAGCGAAAATGAAGAGTTTAGGGAAATATTTTGTTACTTAGTTTTTCGAAGACATATCTTGGTACTTATTGTTTTATATTGTACCAAAATAACCAAAGTAGAGATCTGTTATTTATTTAAGAACAAACATTTTTTCATATTTGTTGTACCTATTTATATGTAAAGAGCATTAAATTTAGAATAAAACTCATAGAATTTCATGTCGTTAAAAAAAAAAAAAAAAATATATAGGGAGTAGAGGAAAAATCTTGTAATCAATGTACACACACAAAAATAATTGGGTATGTAACATTTGAATCATTTATGTAGTACAAACAAAAAATAACTGCTCAAATAAATGTGATACTGCATTGAAATGCTTATTTATGATGACATACGTTGTTATAGTAAAATAAATATCGTAAAAAATAATTTTGTTTTATAAACAATAAAGTTATTGTCATCTGCAATGTTAATATAGGCTACGGTAACAATCAACAAATATCGCTAAAAAAAGACAATGGAGCTGAAAAATAATGTAATACAACATTTTATATTACAAATTAACACGTTCACTACGGGTGGCCCAGTACTGTACCAACCACCCTATCCAGCAAAAAATGGTCAATGTGAGCTGAGGATCGATCCGGGACGGAAGTATGTTGTTTTTGTGTCGTTTGGGTGCCTCTAATGTTACGTTTAGCGTGGTTCCAATATCCGATATCTGTGAAGTTTTTTTTCTTTTTGTGTTAATTATATTAGATGTTTGTGTTAGTGACATAGTATAGTTTTTCAGCATAGGGGGCTGGTTTTATCGATATTGGTCCCGCATGAACATGTTAACAAATTATTTACATTAGCTGGACACTCTGCTCTATTATGTTAGATATGTGAAATTCCTCAATACAGCCTTTATATAAATTATGCTTATATTATAATTCACTTAGATGCTGGCCATATAAGACCTTGTTCCATTAAAAGATCAAACAGTTTTCTTGTTTTATTAACATCTATTTTCACTAATTTTCTAGCTCTTTTCAATAACATGCCATTGTTTTTAGTGCAATCCGTTATCAGCAGATCTTTTGTATCCAAGAAAAATCCAGGTTCAAGGTTGTTTAAAGAACAAAAATCAGCTTCGGAAGCAGTCAATTCTCTGTACCTAAACAAATATAAACAATCAAACAAATTTCAGCTATATGCTTTGTTTATCTTAAAATTAACAAGGTAAAAACTTTTCTTCATTTAATGTTTAAACATGTGTTCTAATTATTTGTTATTACTGTAGCAGTACGAACAGACAGTCAAACCGTTAATGTTTTGATCACTCGTTATTTTTTATTAAGTCACTTTATCAACCTTAACAAGCATCAAACATAATATTCCATTTCAACATGTCGAAATAGTTTTTACTATCAATAATCAACAACAGCTAATGATATAACAGTAATAAAAATGTCTGTGATTAAGACTGGTGAGAGAGCCACCATCAGTTTGAGGGAACCTATCAGCCGAACCAGGAATGGAGTGCTAGGTTTGATGATGGTAAAACACGTCATGAGAAAGTGCTCAATGACAGCTAGACCATGAGTAAAGTTGATATAAAGAGAACTAGTATGGCTAATAATTTGGTATTAGGAAAGTGAGGTTGCGTGATATTAGAATAAAGACCAATGAAATGATAGGTGTCTTGAATATGAGTAGAAATCTGTCATACCAGAAGTTGGAGTTTGTCATTGACAAAGTCAGAATGCCTTTCAGTGAGTGAATTATAACTTGCTGCAAAAAGCCTACTGGTAGGGTAATGAGGAGATTTGTTAGCAATAGATCAAGTTTTTCTATGGGATGAAGTTGATTTTCATATAGGTGGAGAAATTTGATACCTGTAGGCTAATTAAATTTACATAATCTGATTTATTAAGTGGAAGAAGCCTTAATCAGCGGGAAGAATTGTGATTGGACTTTCCTTTCCTTCGGTTGTTGTTTAAAGTTAAAGCTTTTTATAACAAGTCTTTCACCCAAATCCTACCTTCAAAACCCCTAGCTATGACACTTAACTTTCGCATAGCATTTGAAAAAGCGAAAGAACTGTTTACGAAAGTACCATTACTTTTACATTTTCGTGACGACAGAGAAAATTGTAGGCCTATATATATGTAGATTCTAGTAAAACATGAATAGGAGCAGTGTTAATTAAAAAGGATGAGGAGTCAGGAAAGGTGCATCTGATAACGTATATGTCTAAAAAGTATAATAAATCCCAACAACGATATCCCAGCGTTCATGTGCTCAGAGTTCTTAGAGCTTGTGTCAGCAGTTTTGCACTTCAGAGAGTTGGTGTACAAAATAATCTGTACATTATAATCTGTATTATTATGTAATGTATTATTATCGTACATGTACTGTGCATCACTAGACAATTACAAGTCATTTAAACTTGATTCGGCAAAACTAAGTAGTAGGATTTTCATGTAGGAAAGCCGACATCAAAACAGTAACACAAAAATTAATTAAGTTTGTGAACAATTACGGCTATCCCAGAGTATTAACTCACGTTCAAGGGACTCATTTTATGGGGCGTATCTCAAAACAGTTCACATCAGCTACAGCTATAGGAGTTGAACAACACCGGAGTGCGTCACACATGCCAAGAGCACAAGGGTTGTCAGAACGTTTTAAGTAACTATACACTCTGCAAAGCACTAAGCCATTTTTGCCACGAGAAACCACAGAGTTGGAGTAATTATGTTGGTTTTGTAACATTAACTTATAACACAATAAAGAAAAATACAGGATACACACCATTTCACCTTATGTTCGGTAGAGAGGCTAATTTACCAAATGACTACGTGATGATACCTCAAAATGTTGAGGACACAGTATTAGAGAGGATAAAAATAGTGGAGGAGATAAGAAGTAAGATGCCAGAGATAATGGCAGGGGCACAACAAATGCAAAAGAAATATTTTGACAGAGACAAACAACACTTAGAGCTTGTCCATGATTTCTATTGTCGACTAATCTTAATAAGTACATTTACTAAATTAGAAATAAGGTATGAAGTGTTGGTAGAATATGAAAATAGCCACGTCAAAGATTTCAATAAGTTTATACCAAAATATGGGGATCTTTCACAATGAAAACAAAAATTATTGACATCACATATTGGGGTTGAAATATTTAAATATGGCAAGTGTAAAGTTGAGCCATATTTAAGCTGTCGCGAGGATTAAGTTGTATCATAAAAGAATGTAACCAATGACTGAACAACCTTTCACTACCATCTTCCTACTGGAACTGAAGTAGCTGGATGACAGACTTGGGTTCTTTGGCACCTGGATTGAGTAGGGTGTCACAGAACTTGAGATCGAAGTCACCATAAAGCTAATAAGAAGCTTTGAGCAGAAAGGCTCACTAGGAAAGAAGATAAAGGAGTAAACGGAATCCTATCCTAACGAAATCCTATTTTCCTTTCAGGAAAAATATAAAAAAAAACTTAAAATAGAAACGATAATTATATCTACAGAAGTTCTTATATAGGTGTTTAAGGAAGTCATTGTCTCATTGATAGGGATATATTCCTGTACTATGAGTAAATGTGTATGTGTGTATGAGAAACAAATGACATCGGGTGTATGAGAAAGATAGGTGAGTGACTGAGTAGCAAAATTTAGATTTGTTGATCGACACTTTTAGGTACAAATGTGAGTATACAGAGTAGGCTACGACATAGCAAGAACTCGAAACTCCAGTGGAAATATTTACTGGGGGCATATTTCCAACCACTTCCAGATGTCATACCTTACAGCTCAGCAATTCCAAAATTGCACCCAGATGTCATACCTTACAGCACCCTATTGCACTGATTAATGGTCAATAGGGAATGGGTAGAGTAAGGGTTAAAGAAATCAGCCCCTCTTTTCCGAAAAAAAAACATCCTCATTTAATGCATAACCATTGTGCTCTTGGAAATCTAATGATGGTTATGCATACCCTTCACTATACCACCTGATGCATCAACAACTCTTCCTAAACAACCTAGCCTCCCAAACCAAACGCATGATTTCCAGTCCTGAAAATCTTGATAAGTAAAACAAGCATTATGGATTGCCTTTCAAGAGAGATTATTTTAATAACTTAATCATAAACTAGATCGGTTTTGCCCAGTTCCGAACAAAACTCAAACAAAAACCAGTTCCAATAAATATTCCAAAATGAACCAGTTTAACAACACAAGTAGTAACATAGCCCTACTCAATAAACTGGTCTTACGATTGAAACCCTCCATAAATGAATTAATGGCCATAGACACAATTGCATCTCCATAAAACTCAGCTCTGCTCATATCCTTCTCCATAACTAAATGTTAATCAATATTACACCATAAAAGAATCAGATTCCTTGCCATCGTAAATTATAACAATAATTTCCATCTTAAAAGAATGAAATTAACACATCATTGCATAAGGAAAGGCTTGGATACAACCAACTTCAGGTAGACTTTTATCCGCCCCCTCAACAATCAGAAATATTTATAGACACGAAACATAAATTGTTTAAAATTTGGGTTATATCCTATGAAAAAATTCCAATCCCCGCCACCCAGTCACAGTTCAAACTCAGTCAGTGTATACTTACTGAAGAAAGTGAAGTGGCACTAAAAATATTTGTATGTGACTGTGTGTTGTCTTTTATGTATCTAGAGATAGTCTTTGTGGAATTTATTCTCAGATAAGTTTGTTGATTCTTTATCTCTCAAATTATATTAATTCCTGACATAGTGGCCTTAAAATCGAACCTCTTCTTTAAAAAATTGTTTAACAGATAATTAACCCTTAGAGCGCCATTTATACAATGCCTATTTTCCATTAAGCGCTAATTTATTCTAAAATAACATTTTTTAGTTGCTCATTTTTTTATTGTTCTGTACAGGAAAATAAAAGATATGATAACATTTTGAAACTTTTATTAGCTTACTTTACATTTTTTTCTTATATATGAATATGTAAATAAGCAATCTTTTACTTGAAAGTAAGCCTCAGGCATAGATCACTTATACAGTATGAAATTATACAAAATATCACTTATACAAAATATTATTACTGTCAATAAAATATGTAGAATTGAGTACATTTACTTGTACATAAACTGATAAAGAGAAGGCCATGAGCTGATAATATATATAGCACTTGGATACAATGTATTTAGTACCTTCCACAAAATCAAAATCAGCCGGATTATTTATATTGACACTTAAAACTAATAAATTACTAACATATATAAACTAACGTAATGATAAAACAACTAAATACACAGTTTCAAAGCTGTAAGGTGGCGGACAATGACAACCGCTCGACTCGACAGTAGCTGCGCATATACACACTTGTGGCGTTGGGCGGTGCGGCGGAAATGTACATTGCCAGACAAAAACCAGTCTTGTAGTGATTGACAGGCCAACAAAAGGTCGCGAGTCGCACAATGTGCCTCTCATGAGTCACCGCCCATAACCCAAACTACTGGATTAAATTAGAAACATTACTAGAAAATAATATTTTTGTAACTATTACGTGTATATGCGCTTACGGCTTTTAGAGCAGTCAACATATGCACGTGTATGCGCTTACGGCGTGGGAAGGATTAACAAAAAAAAGCAGCTTACCTTGGTAAATGAAATATCTGTAGAGGTGCCTTATTCCTTTTTATCGTTGGAGGAGTTAACAAATTACGAATATCTACTCTCTCACTTTTACAGTACATCTTTTTTATATTCTCAACAAATTTCACACTCATACTAGTAGTAACACCATACTGACTTCTATAGAAAATTAATTTGTTCAGTTGTGCTCTTTTATCATAAACATTTTGTAGTGAAGAAAACAGTTTCTCTGCTTCTTTAGTGGGCAATAATGGAGTAACATGTATCATTTTCTTAGTAGTTGATTTTCCTAATGAATTCTGAAAAAATATAGTAAATTTTACACTTAACGAGTTGCAAACTAGATTTATTATGACACATAATAGTAATTAAAATAAATTTAGAGTGAGGATGAGAATAGTTTATTGTGTAGAACAATTATTTACAATTATATTGCAATTGTCACTAATACTAGACAATATACAATATAATGCATAACTAGTTGCGCTTGTTGAGTGCTTTGCCCCAAACCCCATTTTTCCATACTGATCATGAAAGTTACCCAAGTTAATCAAGGTTGCTTTCCAAGTTGATCACGGCTGCTACCCTAGTTGATCATGGGTGCTACAAAAGCTAATCACAGGTGGCTATCTAACTTTTCACAGGTGGGTACTACAAGTTAATCATGGATGCTACTCAAATTAATTGATCACAGTTGCTACCCAAGTTGATCACGGGTGTTATTATCAACTTACGTTTTCTAAAGTTAAGCTTCGTAGTAATGAGTAACAGAGACCTTGTAACAGGAAATGAATAGGTCAACAGGCAAGTTGATATATGTGTGGTTGAGCCATTAATTTACTTAAGAGAATACTGAAGGGGATATTTGTACATGTTAAGTACGAGAACAATAAACAAAATTCAATGTTTATTTATTATTACTAAATAGTATTTAGTATTTATTCTTATTTATTTTAAAGCATCACTAGCACAGCTATTTATTATTTCATTGTTTTGTAGATTTACAAATCAGTAATCTTATCATTAAGACGCATTTTGCACTTTTTTCAAAGCACACTTCATCCACAACTAAATATGTTTGTAACTCCCTTATCTGCCTTCCAATAAATTTTGCAAAAAAATAAAAATAAAAAAATAATAAAAAAGCATTAGTGAAGGCAGAAGGGAGATTAGGTTCGCACATCAGTCACACAGCTCACATAGCACAATTCATACATAATGTATGCTTGTAACTTTATTGTCTCTTCTGTAAATGGTTTAAACCGTAAATAAATAAATGTTAGTAATAGCAGTTTTGTTTGTATTACTGACATAAAATTATAATATAATAGCATAATATATCCCTCCATATATCTTAAAGGCATATGCTGAACACTTTGTTTCGCCTTTGCTTTACATTTTCAACCTCTCTATTCATATCTTGTTTCCCTGAAGCCTGGAAGAGAGCGAAAGTTGTTCCTATATTTAAAAAGAGACATCATTCAGGTATACAAAATTATAGTCCTGTTGCAATTTTGTGTTCACTAGCCAAAGTATTTGAAGCTATTATCCATTTCAGATTATTTTTCCACGTTAAAAGACTTATAACGCCACATCAACATGTTTTCTTTCCGGGTAGATCAATTACCTCCAATCTACAATACTTTTCTGATATGATAACTGTTTATCCTCTCTAAATTCAGGTAATCAAATTGATGTCATCTACACAGACTTTAAAAAGGCGGTTGACAGAGTGAATCATTTAACACTACTTTCAAAACTGAACAGTTATGGACTCCCTGTTCCGCTTAAGTTTTTTTTCTTCTTATCTCTGTAATAGGTTTCAGTATATTTCGTTAAATGGGTTTCTGTCTTCTGAATTCCGTGCTTCTTCAGGTGTTCCATTTGGAAATAGTATTTCAGATTGCATTTTAAACTGTGAATACTCATCTGTGCTGATGACATGAAGATTTTCCAATCCAACAGTAATATTTCAGGTTGTTACAAAATACAAGAGGATATTGATCGTCTTTTATCTTGGAGTGATCATAATTTAAATTTTAATGTGGATAGATGTTTTGTTGTTTCTTTTTCCAAATATATCAAGAAAATAGAATTGCCTGTGATTATTCAATTAGAGGACAATTTATTTCAGTTAAGTCAACTATAAAAAATCTTTCAATCAATTTTGACTCAAAATTTACTTTCATTCATCACATTCTGTGTGTAAGTCAGAATTTTCAACAATGGACATTATTTGTAGATTAAGTAACTGTCTAAGAAACACTGCAGTAATTAAATTATGTTCTTTGGTAAGATCTAAATTGGAGTTTGGATCAGTTGTGTGCTGGATCAAATATATCTTACTGAAATTATTGAAAATGTCCAAAAGAAGTTCCTTAGGTTTCTTTAGTTCAAAGAGTTTGGTCAATATACTACAGCTGTACCGTATCAGGAGCTTTTGTCAATGTTTGAACTGGATTCCCTTTCAATATCCACTCTCCAGTTCAAGAGCGCCTGCACATGCTGGACAGCAAAACTATCTTGTCCAAACAACATTTCTATGCGCCTTGACGCGGCTCTCGTTGTCGTTTCCTTTTTACCCCCCACTACTTTCGAACTAATCTTGGAGTGAACTCCTCCACAAATTCCATGGCAAGAATTTATAATTCTGTAAGGATGCATTTAGATGTAGATTCGTATGCATAGTGCACTTTTTTGTAATGTTTCGATGAATATTTTGAGAATTAAACATTTTTTAATTAATAGCATATCTGTTTTTTTGCCAATTTTGTTACCTACAATCTATTGGTAGTAAAGATGAATTGTTTTTTCAGTGTATTTTGTTTTTGTATCTTTACGTAGCATATTTATTACTATTTGTTTTATTTATTAATAGTCTATAGTAAAAACTATATATATCCGCTAAGATGTTTTCTATTTGCATGTTTAGTATGATATAATTTGTTGTCAATTGTTATTTATTTATTATTAGTACTTTTATAACTGTTGTTGTATGTAGAAAAAGGAAAACGACACGACAGGCATGAACTTCTCTATTATAAATATAAAATTAATTATAATGCTACATTGTAATTGGGCAAAAGCATGTTATGTAGTATTTAAAGTTAAATTAATAATGAAATAATAACTAAATAAAATGTGTTTAGTTTAATTTAGCCCATCAATTTGGTGATATGTTTATGGGAGGGCCATCAATCTTGTAGAAAATTTATTGATTAAACATATAGCTAGTTGGTCCATTCCAACCGAAATGTCAAAATGGATAAATCCACAGAAATGGATATTAAAAAACTTTAAAATGTAGTAATTCACATCCTTTACGCTCAATGATATAACAATGAGTTGTTTCTTGATTAGCATATTATGTGTTGGCAGGACTAAAATTTTAAAAAATTGCCACAGAGAATAAGGAAACAGAGGTCGCATTCAATAGTGCGCTAAATGTGTGTAGAGTAGTTATTTCTCCACTTTGCCAAGCACAGACCTCGTCAGTCTCTCTTTTATTCCCCCCAAACCTTCTAGGATACATTTAGTTATCATACTACAGATATGTAAAGTTGTACATTAGTTGTAATCTATTAATAACTGCCAGTGAGGTGTTCGCTACAGCCATATGAAATCAACCTCTGTTTCTCTTTCTCTGTGACGTCATGCAACACAAGTTTATTACAAAAACAATAAATTTAGGAATAATAGTTTTATTATTTTAAGGTTAATACTCTTTACATTACTAATGAAGCCTACCTGGAGTTTTGTACACCAACGGTGATGTCCTTTACGATTCATTAATCCATAATTTTTAATGATTTCTTTTCTTTTTTGTCTTTCTTTAAGGTGTGAATTGTAACATTCTCCAAGCACTATCTGAAGTTTTGTTAACAACTTATTGGATAGTTTAGTCTGTTTGGTTTGATTTTCACGATTTAAATTTATATGATCGTCTAACCTTCCAGCAAGACACACTAGGTTCTCAGCATTATTATCAAATTCAACTTCAAAATCTCCTCTAAATGGATTGTACCCTGCTAGAGTTGCCTGATTTACCATTCTCATAGTCCGTAAATCCACATTTTTTGATTTGGAGAAATGTAAATGTGTGGGTGTTTTACTACTGTGGCTTGCCAGACTACTTTCTGCGGGTTCATTATCATGTCTGTTGATGCTGCTGGTACATGATAATGGAGACAGTGATGGAGTAATAACATGTTTTGCATGTCCAGATATATTTTCAGAGTTATTTTCATTACATGGACTATCAACGTATTTAGGTCGTCCCATTTTTAAAACTCTTACTCTCCAATTACATTCACAAACAAAATTTTCTTTAAGTAGAATTACATAATAATTTATGACAGAAACATCATAAATTGTGACATTTTGCAAACAAGGGTGTGGTAGGTCAAGAATAGATTAAAAAATTATTTCATATTAGTATACCTTTAGATGCTTACAGGACAAGAACTATTTTCTGACAATGAAACAAACAGAAAGCAAATTATAGGGCTAAAAAATAATTATTCAATATTATATTCAGGTCTGATAACTATTAACTATTGATTGAGTTAATTTTTATCACTGAATCCGATATAGAGATAATATACATTATGACTCATATAATTAAAAATCGATCAAAATAAATAACACTTTGATTCATGACATGGGCAGTTATTATCTCTTCCGTCTTCAAGTCAATTTACAATCCAAATCAGACCTGTGAACAAATTCATGATAATTAAACTTTTTATAAAGTGAACTTAATTTATCATTAAGTTACAAATTAACCATTTATTTGTTACAAACAATATTTTACATTGTTTCTTTATTAATAACTAAAAAGTGCCACATCATCCAAATCTATTCCTAGGGACTTGGACTTGTGATCAGCAGGTCAAAATGAAAATCAAACAACTCCACAGTTAATCACTTACTAAGTCATCATAGCTTTAACGAAAATTTAACCTTTAAATCTTTTGATAGTGCTACGGATCATGGCAATCACTGTTGCACAATCTAGGTCATACTTCCAGGTATTTAGGTCAATCGAGTTAGTTCCAAAAAGGACCAGAAGGCAGTTTATTTGCCTACAGTTGGAGCCAGATCCTTCCCGAATTGGTGCCCATTAGGTCCTAGATCCTCCTTCCAGAACCTTCTGGGCTTACACTACTACACTATATAGTCACCCTTCGGCTGACCTGACAGTCAGTCAGTGTCCATGACAGTCTAGCCTACAGTGTCAGAGCGACAGTGTACAGAAGGCAGAGTCAGTCTGAGTGAAAGTGACGATGTTTAACAGTGACAATTTAGTGAAAGTGCTCAATACAGTGACACTACACCGAGCAGTATCAGACAATGTATGAACACAGACTAGTGTGTGATAAGTGACCTTAATTGTTACAAATAATAGTGATTAATTTCAAGTGTCAAAATAGTGTCTAACTAGTATTTTAAGTTTGTAAATATTTCATAGTGTAATTTAGTTATTTTGATTTTATAAATAAAAGAACAGTTAGTAGCCAGAAGTGGAATTACCTTATTTATTTTGGACCCTGTCGGACGTAACAACAGTATTCCATTTCTAGTATGTTGTTTACTTTATTAGTAGTGAATTATAAATGTGCTCGAATTTCATGAATGCAAATGTTTATTACTGCATCAGTTGTGAAGCAATGTGTTCTAAAATACAAAAATTATCTAAATTAATTGAATATCCCACAAGAGAACAGACAGTGACTATTTAAATAGCAAGTTAACAGCATGTATATTTTGTAGATAAGCTATTACTTAGACATAACATTAATGTTGATAGTAGTCAATCATTTCTTGCATTGGTTGGTGTGTAAAAGACTATACTAGAGTTAAGTATGACTACCCTTTATAATTGTTAGTTGTTTTATTGTTATTGTTTATTGTAGATAAAAAATAAACTTAGAATCACGTATTGTTGCAGATCATGCCAATTATCGACAGTGCCCTTCTCTCTTTGTGCAAATCGCATCCAGTTTTTGAGCTAATCTAGAAGCCCGCAGTCAGTGCGATAATTTCTGGACATTATTAAAACCTTCCAGAATGGCGGTGGGATTATTCTAGTCAACATTACCAGAAACTTCTGGATTGCAGCAGGACATTATACAAAACCACCCTTTGGACGACCAGTCTGTGTCAGTGGCAGTATGGGTCACTTCAGTCTTCAGTGACAGTCAAAGTGCTAAACAGTGACAGTTCATGAACAGTGGCAGATATTAAACGAACATAAACTTATAGGTGTTAAGTAATGTCAATTACTGTAAATTAGAGTGGTTTAATTTCAAGTGTAAAACAGTGATTAGTAATTGATATTTGTAAATATCTTATATTGTGTAATTTAATTAATTAGTGAGTGTGAATAAAAGTGAGTTAGTAGTGTAAATAGTGCAATCACCTTATTATTTAGGGCCTTGTTGGACATAAACAATATATATTAGCTCTGCACTTCAAACCCCATGTTGAGGAGAGACTGCCTAATGGCATCGCAAGCTATCAAAAACTATACATGGTCAAATTTCTTTATTCATTTTTATGTTCAAGGGTGGTATGTTGAACAGTGTCACGATAATAATAATCTTTACCTAATTATTTTTTCCATTCTTATACTAAATAATACATCATTAAAAGACATATATATATGTTATGGAAATAGACATCTCTTCAACTGAGGAGCTGTCCCTAAATTACGCAACAGTAAAATCAGCCTTTTCAGACCACGCCCCTGTGTAATGGACATGTAATGGTAATACCAAATCCCCCTCAAAAATTATGTAACGCTGTCACCAAACCCCCTCCAATTTTATTCATCTACTTTCATGCATATTTTGATTTATCATAGTCATTGTTTAGACTGCTTTCTGTATGTTTTCTAATGGAGGAGAATGTATTACTAACTTGAAATTAAAAAAAAAATCTTATAATTTAGGGAAAAACGATCAAATTTTGTCAATGAATTTGAACAATTGTTGAGATTTAATAGTTATGTAACGTTGCTTAGGACACCCATCCTGCCTTACAGCGCATAACGCTGCCAAAACCCCCTCCTTCAGGCGTTACGTAATTTAGGAACGGTCCCTGAATAAATAACTTGATTTATTAATTAGTCTTTGAGTACTTTTTTAACTTAATAAGTTTTTTTTATTTTCCGGAATTCACTTAAGAAATTTCTTACCTGAATAGGTGTTTTTTGTTCAGTCATCGCAAAAATAAACTTCAACACATGACTCTCAATAATCATATTTCTCTTCCTTATATTATAAAGATAAGTTGAGGGTACAGAGTTCCTATTTAATTTTTTGTTTTGCGATGGAAACTGAATCAAAATTATAATTGACATTAAATCAGAAATTAGGTACTTAAACTTTCATTGAAAGATTCCCGCTACAATGCCTAATTGGTATTGGCTATTGTATTTTGTTTGGCTGCTGACTATTTTAGGTGGCTATGGAAGGTGAGAGATCAATATTATAAGGTACATAATTCCCAGGTACAGCTGACGCCAGCTTACCTGCCACTTGACCGATCGATTGATATTCTGTCCTAGCCTACATTAGGAACATTGTTTGCCGTCATGCTGGTGCGTCAAATGTCCTCGCGACCTCAGTACAGATGAAATACAAAATGCTATAAGTGATGTCTAAATCCATTGATATTTAGTTAGACTCTGTAAATACTTTTTATAAAATTTATGTAATAAAACCTACAGTAAGGGTAAAATAATGTGCTATTAGTCATTGGTCTTCAACCCTGTGAGTCATCGCCATTGTTTGCAGACAGTCTTTGCCTGACCTCCACCCATCCCCTGGCTAAAGTACCATACCAGGTTCAAGTGCCAGCTAAGCTGACACCAACTGTACTACTAGCAGTAGCCAATACGTTTTATTTAATCTTGTATGTGTTGTGTACCTTAGATTTATTTATAATATAATAAAATTAATAAAATGTTTTGTTTGAATGGAAATAAAGAATTTTATTTTAAATAATACTAATTTCCAAGATAAAATAAGAGCTCTACGGTTTTTAATTGGTTTAATAGTATTGACAAGTTTTTAAATATTTCATATTTTTAATGTTCTTTATGTTGTTCAGTTAAAATGTATTTATTTTTCTTGTTAAAAAATTTCTAATTGTAATTCGTATACAAATTTGTATTCTTAGGTTATATAAAATAGATTACAGTATAAATGGTCTTGTTATAATATATTTTTATAATGTCTTCTTGAGTATACAGGGTGATTCATGACGTTCTCCCCCCCCACTTCAACAATACATTCTACTACCAAAAATAAAGAAAAAATGTTATATAAACAAAGGTCCGAAAACGCTTCGTAAGTGAATTACAGCCTGTCAAACATTTCGGCAAAAATCATGGATAGAGTGAAATAACAGTGTACAAAACTTGTGGGAAGATAAATTAGTACGGAAATACCATAATTTGTATGTAATTTGACATGAGAAAGCTAAATAAATAGGTTTCAGAACTGTATATTTAGTAGTTTTTAGGTAATTTGGGGTTAAATTCAAGAAATTGGGGCAAGAAACTCTGTTTTTTAAGGTTAGTGTACAATAACTTTGTTAAAAGGTTAATAAAGTCATAAAAATGTCATACATAATATGTAGAGAATTTGATTCTGAGAAGATTGATGTAAGCTAAGTAAAAAACAGCACATAAATAAGTACAACAGTTTAACTTTATTTAATATAATACATAAGTAATTTAATGGAAAAATAATTGGTTTGGTCTAACTTTTTACACCTTTTTATAATAAATGTAAAAAAAATGAGGCCATAATTATGAATGCATTTTAATGCATGTTTGTCCATTACATGCTTATGTCGCTTTCCTTAATTTACCACTTTATCTGTGTAAGCGAATCCATAATAAGGGCAATCAATTCTTCCAGAGAATTAACACTTGTCTTTCTATTATCTAACGAGATAGACCTGGCGATATTGGTGGTCAAGATTACAGCCCTCCATGACCAACTATTTTTTAATGAATTTATTATGTAAGATATAGCGGTAAGGGCTTGAGACAAGTGGTGTGGTGCTCCATTGTGCTGGAGGTTCAAATTTTGTTTAATATCAAAGGAACATCCTAGAACAACTGCGGCAACTCTTCTTGGAGGAAGGTCAAATAAAATTCAGCATTTAGGTGGCCAGGTAATATTAACGGACCAATTAGCTGATTGTATAAAATCAGCTAATGTTGCAATTTCTGTTCCACTACCTCATGTTCTGTTCTGCTTATAAATGCTCATTAAGCAAGTTGTTGAAACCATCTCTAGTAAATTTGCCTCATCCGTGGAAATAAAATACACTTGTAGAGCTGTTGATTAGTATTTTAAAAATTACCAAACTCCAAACGAAGTGGACCATCCCCTAATTCTAGATGTTGGACCTTTTGTTTGTGAAAAAGGTAAAATTAATTTAAATGTTTAAGTGACCTCTTCACTAATGATTGTGAAACTCCTATTCCTCTCTTAAGATGTTATGTATTTATGCTGGCATTTTGTAGCCAGCCATTACTACCAAAACACAAGCTGTTGTTGAATTGTTACCAACTTAAAAACATAAAATTAATATTAAGATACATTATGTTGCATAGTAGACAGTAAAGGAACATGTTTTTATTAAAATGTTATTTATTTATTTATACTATTTTTTACTTTAATAATAAAATTAATAATAAGAAAATAATTTATTTATTGTGAGACACAAACAATACGATTTTATTATCTTCATCTAATTCTTTCCTTACAATTACTTATGTGTTATACTAAATAAAGTTACATTTTTGTACTTTTTTATTTGTTGTTTTTTAGTAAGCTTACTACATCAATCTTCTCAGAATCAAATTCTCTACATATTATGTATGACATTTTTATGACTTTATTAACCTTTTAACAAAGTTATTGTACACTAAACTAAAAAAAAAAGTTCTTGCCCCAATTTCTTGCATTTAACCCCAAATTACCTAAAAACTACTAAATATACAGTTCTGAAACCTATTTATTTAGCTTTCTCATGTCAAATTACATTATAAATGATGGTATTTCCATCCGAATCTTTCTTTCCATAAGTTATGTACAATGTTATTTCAGTCTTTATCCATGATTCTTACCGAAATGTTTCACAGGCTGTAATTCGCTAACGAAGAGTTTTCAGACCTATGTTTATATAGCAGTTTTTCTTTATTTTTGGTAGTAGAATGTGCTGTTGAAGCGGGGGGAGAACATCATGAATCACCCTGTGCACCCTACATAATATACACTTGATTTCAGAGGCATCACAGGCATTTCCGTTACAAAGACCATACAAAAATGCACGTCTTTGAAAAATATTCCTCAAAGGGGAATACCCTAACAGTGTAAGACATGTCATAATACAAACTGAAACACCTAAAAAACAAACGTGAAATAAAAAATAAATTATTTCAGCAAACAACACACAAAAGACTGTTAATGACAATTTTCAACAATGCACTGATATCAAATATTCAATGTTTATTAATAACCATCTGGTCAACAATAAAACATCTACTCCAACAACAACAGCTGGTTTGTTTAGTGTGTTATTAACAGCTGATTTTGTTTTTAGGGCCCTGATATTAGTGGGATTATTTTTAATGTACTGCAGGAGACTAAACAAGTGTAATAAATCAATGTAAAGGGTTTGACAATTATTTACTTAGTAAAATTATAATATCAGCACAAAACGTGTGTTTAAATAGCAGTTACATTATTGCTCTAGCCTTTTTGAAATGACTTGTTAGCTTTGACCATACGTAAAACTTACGCGAAGAAGCGTGTCAACGCGAGGGTGGACAAGGGGCCAGCCCGCAAAAAACGTGTACTTATTTTGAAAAATACACCAATTCTCAAAAGAAGCTAATGAATTCGTTAATATGTTAGTATTTTTGAATTATGCATTAATTAGTGAAGTTTTTAAGATATTTGGGCATTAGCTTAGAGTAAAAATACATTTGCAGTCACTGTTTGAATGTAGTAGTACTAGTAGTAACTATATTTTAAGTTAAAAAAATAAAGTTTAAACACTATTAATTTATGTTTTTAACATCCCGAAATGCCTTAAAACTGTATAATTATGCAAATGTACTGATTAAAATTATATTGTAAAAGTTTTAAGGCTCTGTGTGCATTATTTCTTGCATAAAAATGATTTTTTTCTGTTGCAATACACATATTTAAAAAAAATATTTAAAAAGTCAATAGCTCAATAACTATTAACAATACGATAAACCCATAAAGGACAATTTTTTTTGGAAATGATCCATATAACAAGCCTGTGAAGTTTGGACGTCGACTTTTTGGACACCCTGTATATGTGTGTTTTATGCTTAATAGGTTATGTATATTAGGATACTTATAATTTGTAGCCCTAAGTTTGACGATGCCTCTGAAATCAAGTGTATATTATGTATTGTTCTTGGAATAAATTAAGTTGAACTTTATAAATTCTTTTACAAAAAGTTTTAATAAATATAATGAATGGGTAGTATGAATAAAACTTAGCACTTGCTAGGTCTAAGGGTTCTTAAGCAAATGCTATTGATTTAGAGAGTAAAGCTGTCTAGCACTACCTGGGCCTAGTTGTTGCCTTGAGTTGCCAGGACGTCTTAGCAATTGCTTGAAAATGAGGTGAATAAAAAGAAACTCCTAACCTTACAAGTTAGCAAGTGCTTACAAATTCTTAACCCTGCTCCAGGGCATGCTAACTTTTAGTTAGACCTTTACTACTGTACGATATGGCTGCGTTTATGCACATTCGTCACAGAAACAGTATGGTATTTGAAGGGAAATTATAAATTGTAAGGAGTTATTACGGTTTAAAAGTGATAGTGTTGATGTTTTAGCCGCAGAAATTTTAAAAGAAACAGACACACGCTGTGGTAATCTTTCGCCAAGAAAACAAATGGAGACTTTTCTACGATTTGTTGCTGATCCGAGATTTCAGTCCGGTATCGCCCCGGACATTGGTGTTCGCAGGTCAACATCTTGTAAAACTATATATATTATGTTATATGTATGAAGACATTTTACAAACGTACAAAAAGGACACAACACACATAACCGGAAATGTAGTACTACATGTTACTAATGTTTTTGTACGTGCATGCACCAAGTCTACATTTTCATGCATTCCATAGCCAAAAAACAGGAGCAATTAGTTTTGTTTTAAAATTTTTTTTATTATTAAGATTGAGGAACTAGGATTTTAGTTTAAGTAAGTTTGTTATTTCATACATTGAAGTAATTAACATAATCGATCTCAGTTTTCTCTAAATCTTTCAATTTTATTTTTTCGGCTTCAATTTGAATGTTTTGTACCTGCATTTGTTGCAGTAAAACAACTCCCTGTAATTGGGGCAACAATAATATTTTGGTTTCTTCAGTTTCATATTCCAAAACTTTTCGGACACTTTTCCTTGTTTGGCTTTTCATCTGATTAGTATTAGTCATTTTTTCAATGTTGCTTATAATTATACTATCATGATCAAGAGGCTCTTCGTTTCCTGCTGGATCATTTACAACTTGGGAGTGCGATTTTGTTTTTACCAACACTTAAAATTTCCAGGTATTTAAAAAAATACTGGATTATCTTTCTCACTGATAATAATCAGTAATAAAAATTGGGAAACACAGTTTTATGAAATATCATCATACTGTTTCCCAATTTTTCAGCTTAATTTTCTTGTTGCCAGTTACGTTTCAATCCGTTTTCTTCTTTATGATTAATTTCATATTGCTTAGCAATTTTTTTAGCTGAGCAACAGTTAGTTTTTTCCCAAATGCTGACTAATATTCTTCTGCAATTGTTTTTCAGGCATTTACTTTTTCTGTAACAGCAGATGGAATCTTTGATTTGTCTAACACAACAGGATGCACAGCTATAAATTTCACAAATAGTGCCCTATCTAGATTCTTGTCTCTGATATAGTCGTCTTCAATCGACGATCAGTTTGTTGCTGCTTACTAACTGACCTCACAGGCTCACAGTCACAACCTCAGTGGAAGAGGAAAAAAGTCACAACACACATGAAGCTTGAACTAAGCCTAGCACATGCTACGCCAAGCAATTGCTTAGCTGTATCCAGGACGATCTAACTCCACCTTAGCTGGTGCTACCATGATTTAGCATTTGTTTATTCAATCATATTTTAACAAGATCTAGATCTATGTAGTAGGTCCTACCCACCAAGTGCCAGGTTTTATTCACATCACCCAATGAATATCAATTGTTTCTTTACTAAACAACTTTTCTAGTCATATACGTTTATATACAAATCGTGTAACTGACTAATAGTTCATCAGGACAACACACGGTTAGAGGTGGGAGGAGGATGCGGCCACACCCCAGAACTGAATACATTTTTAAAGGAGTTTTCCCAAAATGTTTATTTATTTTTCCTATATTCTAAATCAAAGTTGACAAAATATCAAAAGTCAGAAACAGTCAAATTAGGTACAAAAATTTCATAAAATAAGCTGAAAGGCAAAACATTGTATAGACAATTATTTTATATAATATTCTTAATATGCCCCCTGACATAACTATTCTATAAGAAGTACCCAAACTAATCTTTAACTTCAGACAGTATAGGCTCCAAAAAACTAGCAAAACTCTTTTTTTATCAATTCCAGAGTTTATTTTTTAATATAATTCACTATTATAACAACAAACTGTTTATTTCAATCATTTAGGGTTGTTTAGTAGGAGCAGCTTGCACAAACAATTTTGTTGGTGTTCTGGACACAGCCAGTGATTGCACTTGCTGCACGTCTTTCTTGTGGCTACGCCCACACAGGTAACACCTTCCTGAGTCACTTTGGTCATCAGATTGTTCTAATAAACCCTCCTCAAACTCGTTAGGCCAATAATGCTAATCAACACCAATAATGCTCTCACTATCACTCTCAGTTTCTGCTTAACACCACCTCAAAACTGTTGATTGTCACGCTCCGACATAAAAACACACCAATACAGCCAGTTGCATATACAAATATTAATATAAACAATTAACTACAATATTTACAATAGTTTACAATATTTATGGATTAAAAATAACTAATTGAACGATTTTGTGGTAGTGTCGTCACGAGGTACGAGTTTAATAGCACGGATCATAATAGTGATCCACTGGTGACAAATAGTCAAACAAACATGCACTATATCAACAGGGTAGTAGCATGGACATTGGAACTGCTCTGATAGGTGCTTGAAGACTTGGGGGGAAGGTATTTGGCAGTTCAAGGTCGTGCGTGTTGCCAACTGCTAATGGCAGCAAAAACAAAATCAGTGGATCACTATTGTAATCCGCGCGACCACTAGAGTGTTACGGTTTGAAGAATTAAAAAAATTTATTTTTTTTATTTTTTACAATTCATCCTACAATAATAATATAAGGAAAAATCCCACAGCATTTAAATTTGTATGCCTTGGAACAATTTGAAAATGAGCATATATACAAAATTCAATTTAAAATAAACATGTACGACGCTGTGAGCAAGAGCAGCTGACTGACGAATCTGTCTAGTTGTGTTGCGTTACAGCCACCTAAACCAATATCCATTGTGGCTTCCACACTGTGACTATATATGAAGTTTTTTTTAACGTACTAATAATAATAATCTTTATTTTCTCAAATGTAAATCCAATAAATCATTTGAAACATTGAGATTAGAGTACAACATAAAAAAGAAAAAGGACCTATTTCTATTATATGCAGCAAGTTCATAGCAGTACTGGTGTGATAAAACAGTTCTTTCTGAACATCGCAATATAAACCATATAACAAGTTGATAACATAGTATTTTTTTATACTTTTTTCAAAAACGTCCAAAATTTGGACGCAGAATAAATTAGGAGATACTACTGCTGTCTGATACTACTGACATCCGAAAAATCAGACACTGGGAACAAAAGGGTTAAGAAGATTTTAAATTTCATATGAAATAACCAAAAGATGCCACATACAATGGTCCATGGAAAATGCACCAAGTTGAAGAGTTGATTTTTCCTATTTTCTCCTCAAAACCATGTTTTTTTGCAAAATAAAAACTCTTACTTTTTAAAATAAAAGTTTCGTTTTATTAGGCTGTTTTCTTTAGCCTACGTTAGTTTTCATAAGGTCAGGTTAGGGTGGGTTATGTTAAGCCTAAACTCAGCTATTCCAACTAAATTTCTCAGATAGTCCAACTTCATGAAACATAATCTAACCCATTGAAACTTTACCTTCTAAACGAAAACCAATCTAATAAAACCAGCTTAACTTAAAACAAAATGTAACCTAGCCTAATGTTATAATACCTAACCTACCCTGACAAAACATCCAAACCATCATTTCTCAGTGACACTACGATGTTCATTATTTTATTAATTTATACTATGAAAATAAAAACAATTCTAGGATTCTTTCAAAGAGCTTACAACTGAAAAACCCAGGTTCTAACCATGGAAATTTGCATTAGGCCCAGAATATAGGGTTAAAACGTTAGTGCATGCTTACCTTTAAATTATGCTGGTTTTCAGTATGATCCCAAATAATACTTAGCTAACTAACATTAAATAAAATACTACCATAAAAACCCTGGTAACAAACTAGCCGATTAGGTTAAATTAAGTCTTCACTAATTCTCTTTGCGTTATTTCATAACATAACCTTTAAAAATGAGTTGTTGGGACAGAAAACCAGATTTCCAAGTTGCCTTACATGCCACATGCCAAACCCAAACAAAACTCCCCGACTCCCGTAGCTATTGGTAAAAAAAACTAGCAGACGACACTCGATGGTTTATTCCAAGACAGTACAAGCTGTATATAATCAAGGTAACTGTTATAACTGTTTAGTATATATAAGCATAGACCTTCTATTATACCGTATAATAGAAGGTCTATGGTACAAGTGAGGAGCCATAGAATAACTAAATAAATTAAGCCTTAAATAACAAAGAGTTTAAAGTATGCATTTCAAAATATCAGATTTGGTTTTAACGGAGCTAAATCCAGTGCCTGATTTTCATTGGATTCAGTGAGCCTAGGCATACTGATCTAGTTGTTACTTGTAACATTCCTAACATTAATTTTAAATTGTAATTGATACCTGTGAGTATTGAGAGTGTTATTACAACTGTACGTAAATAATGTAAAGCCTCAGATGCTCAGGATATTTAAGACATGTCTCCCTAAACTTTCTTATGAAGGTTATTTATATAATATTACCTTTGTTAACCTACCTAATCAATTTCTGTATGCTTGACTCGTTTCCAGACATCTTTAAGATAACACAGACATTCCCAATATTCAAAAAAGACTTTCAACAATGTAGCTACCTATTGGCTTGTATAAATTGTTTCTACAATTGGCAAGGTTGTTGAAACAATAATAGCCCCGTAAAGCAACAATAAATTGTGCGTCTATTTTGAAAATCGTCAGCTTTTGATCTCTGCCCAGTTTGGCTTCAGAAAAGGGAGATCGACAGCCCAAGCAGTTGAATTCCTTGTTGTTCCAGCTGTTGACTCCTTTGAGGGGAATCAGTACGTTTCACTCATGCAAGCATAAACGGACAGTGATAAAGCCAGGTCTCATATACTGTTCGGATCAAGTAGCAGAATGTGTCGCCCTGAATATGAGTTCTGCAATTTACTCGAAACGTCAGCAAAATTTATATAGTGTACGAAGCTATACGATACGGCCCAATCCGGATTACGATAATGTAATAGTTTAAGTACTGACCGTGGAAGTCTCCATATGAAGATTTTTTTTTTATAATGCAGTTTTATTAAAGGACGTATAGGCCTTCTTGTACCAAGTAGATGGTACAAGAATCGCATAAATTTGATACCGAAACCGGACAAAGACAAGAGAGTAACCTTTAATTTACGGCCTATTACTATAGCGTCAGTACTAGGTTGGATTTTCTCGGTACTCATAGAGTCGAGAATTTGAGCACAAGTACATCTGTGCATTAGGCATTTCAGCCCGACAACGGCTGTCAGGTGAACTGCATTATACTCCATGAAGCCATAACACTAGGGAAAAGAAGTAGGGCCTAGTTTAGTTTGGACAATGCTAAACGTTCAGAAGGCATTTTTTTAGTGTGGCGCACACTGTGATTGGCGAGGCTCATGGTGTGTCACACTGTCTTATGAAAACAGTCATGAGAATGTACTCTGATACAGATACTACTTTATCGGTTTTTAGGGAGACAATCAGAATACAGTTTCAGTGGCGTAGATAAGGGGGGGGGGGTCCGGACCCCCACAAGCTTCAAATAAAATTAAAAAATTGCCGTTCAATTAAATAATGTTTCTAATATGTTTTTTATTGGTTTAATCACTATAACGTCAATAGTATTATATCTAAAGCCAATAAAGTTAACCCATTTCTAGGCAAAAAATTAAATTCTTGACAATATTAAAAAATATGGCAATAATGTGTCGAAATGTCCTACCTTAAACATAAAAATAATGAAAAAAATCTATTTAGGCATTATCTATGGTTTTTATGTAAAATTATTAATGTATCTTTTTGGATACTTTGCCATATTAACGGTAAATGAAAATTATTTATTAGTGTATCCAAAATAAACTATGCCGAGTAGGCCTAAAGGTCAGACATTTAGGAAAAAACAATAAACTTTATAATTTATTAGGTTTATTGATGACTATTCATGAAAAACAAATCAACCAACATTTGATTTAAATCTTCTTATGGAAATTATAAAAACAGTTCTTTTCTTGGGTTAAGCACAATCGTATCCCACACTTCAAGCACTGCACTTTGGTCTGTCCCATCTTACAATATCCACACCGACCTTTATTTATCATTTGGGGAAAGTGCTCCATTCTGTCATATCTCAAGTCGTCATCAGGAGCTCTTCTCGGTTTCTTGGTAACAACTTCTTTTGATGAAAACTTAGGACTTGCAGAACACCTCTTTCCAGTTTTAATTAGATCAGCTGCTATATAATGGCGAAAAGCCTTAAGAGGCAGTGGCTTTCCAGTCCCATTCTCATTGAACTCTCTTTTATATAGTGGCCAGGCATTGGAAATGCACATATCTACTTTATGCGAGAAAATAGCCATATACCATCTGTGGGTTCGGAATGCAGTTCGATATAGAGCTACGAACATATCTGCAAGATCCACCCCACCCATGAAACGATTGTACTGTTTGATTATGTGGGGGCACGTTACATCTTCTTTTGAACGAGGACCTCTAGAGTCTTTATTTTTCTTTGGAAACCTCTTAATTGTTCCTACTGTTTGTGCTTCACAATAGGTACTTGCGAGACAGACACTCCTATTATCTGCCAACTTTACCACACATACATTATGGTCATTATCGACAGACATATCATAGCTCCCTCTTCCTCTTTTTGCTAAAACTTTGTCAGCAACCAATGGGCAATTCCTCAAGCGATCGGTTCTCAAGGTTCCTAAACCAAAAATTCCATATTTTTCCCTCAGAAGAATTGAGAATTTCTAAGGAACAAAAAAAATTGTCAAAATAGACAAAAGAACAAATGGGCTGTTGAATTGATTTACAAAGAGAGATAACAACTTTAGCTCCAGAGCCGAGGAGTTCCTCTGAGTTTGAAAATGAGTATTTCCTAAATGTATCTTCAACCCCACCATACAATAAGAAGTCATATATCATGCCACTAATGTCAGCTCTGACAAAAACTTTAAATCCCCATTTCTTGGGTTTGTTTTTAAGGTATTGCCTTCTATTACCAACACGTTTACCTTTATAGGGTACAACCATTTAATCAATACTATATTTTCCTTCTTCAGGAATTGATGAGAAGTTTTGACGGACAAGATTAACAAGAGGACGTATTTTTACATACCTGTCCGGGTCATTCTCAGATGAATAATTGTTTGTGAAATGTAAATATCTTCTAATGCACTGAAACCTTTTCAGGGACACGGAAGCAACTTTATCATATCTAAGATCAACTGACCAATAGTCAGTATAAGATGGCATATCTACTATGCTCATCAAAACAAGGATTCCAATAAAGCCCTTCATTTCTGAGAGGCTTATATTTATAGAATTGCCAGTCTTCTCGCAGGAATATAAGTTTGTCTGAGTTACCATAAGTTCCCAGATGTCATTGGTAAAAACCTTTGAAAAATATACAATAGGACTTGAGATATTTCCATTTGTTTTAAAATTAATATCTGACCATAAGGTCTCAGTGACAACTCCGAGAAAAGGCTTATTTTTCTCCCAGCAAAAGCTAGTTTGAATCTTTTTAGGCTTTTTTACAATTTTAATTGGCCTAGTGTTTTGTGTGTGATTTACAGGATCTTTTTTCTGATCTTTAACAGGCTTAGTGTTATCTAATTCGTTTTCAGAAACCACCATTTCATCTAGATCCGGAATGTCACTTACAACTGAGGTTTCACTTCAACAGATTGGCTGAATTTCTACTGTGTAGTTGTGGTCTGTATTGTTGCCAGTGCCTAAACTGGTCGATGGACCAATAAATATACCCTGTTCTTGTATTGCTTCAGGTGATAGTAATGGCGACACATTCTCTAAAATATCTAAGTCAATATCTTGATCTGAAAGAATCGTCACCAATTGTGGTTCATGCTCTATCACCTCTTTTGTAATTTGAATATCGTTCACTATATCTTCAAGTGTTGCCTCCAAATTACTATCCAAACAACCAATTTTGTATCTGTCCATTTCATTATTACAACTAGATATGTCACCTGCTGCCTCTTCATCACTTGAACTTGATGGTCCATCGGAGTCATCAGGTGGAATGAGAGCAAATATTGTTCGGGCTCGACTACCTGGAACTTGAGGTTTCTTTTTAGGGCTCAGCTTGTTTCGTATTCGAGATGCCAGTAAAGTAGCTCTTTTATTTTTCTGTTGTCCATTCATTTTCTGAAAAATAAAATATTGAGATTAGGCTATATTATAAGAAAGTATTATTTAATAGTAATATATCTGTGTATTAAACTTTGTCATAACAAATTGACGTACAAAAAGGGATTACAATAATTAATAATTAGGATTTAGCTTAAGAATTAAAATTTACTATATAGCTTTTTGGGTACCTTATTGATGAACTTTATAAAGTTGACACATAGGCATGGTATCTAAAAAGATACATAATCTAAAACTTGACAGTTACTATGCAGTTGGCATCGTATCCAAAAGGACACATAACCTAAAATCATGCAACCTTTGTGTTATTGGCACTGTATCTTTTAGGATACATTAAAACTCTACTCCTATAATTAGAAAATTAAGTTTATATAATATTTCATATGGTGTCTTACCTTTATAAATCCCTTATTGTTGTAATTATATCATCTGATTTGACCAAACTGTCCCGGGAACTACTAAAAACAATACACAAAAGCAGATTTTTCACATAACTCGTTTCTGTAGCAACGGGTACTTCAACAGCTGATTTTTTTTCTGTACAAATCCATAGAGATTAAAAATATACGAAACATTATGTAGAAATGTATCCTACGACTATTAAATAGAAGACTGATGTATAAAATAATCCATATCACGTTATAACTATATGTGTATCCAAAAGGATACTTATCAAGAAAAGGGTAATAGGCTCATTCTATTCGCTAGAAGTTGATAGCAATAACTCGTTACAAACGTTCATGCCTTCCTACTGTTTCGTCTTTTACCGATTATATTTGTGCCGTTAAGCCGCGTGGTCGGTGGGTGGGAAGGCTTTGGATTCGTACACGTTCCACAGTACCATAGACCAGAAGGTCTACGACGCATATTGGCCGCCACTTCCTGTTAGTGTTAGCTACTGTCGGATCAAAAAGTATAGATACTCAAGTTTGAACATCAAATATGTGAAAAGGATAAGGTGGAGGAAAACTAAATTACCATCAACATTTTTCTCATCTAACCCAGCTACATGGGGACAAAGTGTTTGGGAGATTGTAGGCGATAGGTTGGATGTTCGGTCCTCTTAATACCGACATGGCGTCCGCTTGGTGGTTGCTATCGGCGTGGACACTACTAGAGAAGTCTGGGGTGTCCATGTTGGGTGGTAATCATTGTGCGGATGTTGTGTGGGGGAGATAACTGAGCATCAGGCTTGTCAATTAGCTGAAAATCAGACCAGCACTACGTGGTTCGGATTCCACGTAAAGCTGTAGGTCCCTTAGTTGCCCTGGCTGTTGGGCTATTAATAAATTGCCCTTTCTGAGGAACAGTTGAACTCAGTTAGTAACCAGACTACACTCATCCTACACTCATAAAACCATTCATATTCGCCTTAAAATACGCACAACGTTGTGTCGGCGTCTCATATGTAAGAATGTAAGAATCTATTTAAGCGATTATGAGTGGTAGTTTTCACGATTTTTTAAAATCATAGAGTGGGGGAATACACCTCCCTCCATAGAATGGGGAAAAAATAAATTGTTTACAGTTTCAAATGATATTATGTGATGTTTGAAAATTCACTATGATACAAATAATGATCAGATCATTCTGAAACTTTAATAGCGTGTAGATACTTCAATTGAGATTACATATATGAATTTCAAACTTTTTCAATGGCTTGAAGAAATTACTTTAGACTTTATACTTTCTTTTCAATTTTCTAAAGTAACTTTTCCTCGAAATCACAGAATACAGACAGATACAGAAGCCCCACGCAATGCTAAATTTTGAAACGCGAGATCGCTTAACTCACCGGCCAGATCATACGCGGCGCTAGTGGTAAAAACCGGCCAAGCGCGGTTGCCAAACTGTGGCTGGCCGGCCGGCCCAGCCGGCCAGGGAGAAATCCCTGCTACGCATCGTCTCGGGTCTCTCAGACTAGTCAACTACAACAGTCCCGCGTGTATGGCACGAGCAGTCCCGCGTGTATGGCACAACAATGATGCATATGAGGAGATTAATATTACTGTACATCTTTTACTGTTAAAACTTAATATTCATATTAACATTTTTTATTAACAGTTATTGTTTGTTTAATTCGGTGCCTGCCCTAAACCGCCCAATCTTAGTAATTACTAGAAAAAAATTAAAATAATCAGGTATTCTTTCCTATAATACGTTTTTGTTTCTCTTCTTTACTATAGGTCTTCACAGACAAGTTTTTCATAACTTGGTGAGACCTAGATTTTGTACACACGAGTAAAAATAAGTAAATAAAACATATGGAAAAATATTTTGCCCGTGTAATGGCCCGTGTAAATGAATAAAGTATGAAATGAATGAATGAAATGAATAGTAAAAGCTTACTGTCATGAATGTATTTAAGATAGTAATAATAATAATAATAAATACTTGCAAATTTGTAAATAATAGCCTACATATATGTTAGTAAAATTATTTTGAATACTTTATTATTTTATTGGCGTTTTCAGACTGAAATTCCATACACGTAGCTTAATTAACTATTTAAAAAATACATTATTTTAAACGTTTCTTCAGGTATTCATCAGTGGGGTGCTATTTTCGCTCAAAACTTGACTAACTGAAAATTAGATAAATATAAAACATAAATAATCCTATTACAAAGAACAAATGTTTTCCAATTTTATCGTGGCTAGGGAGATGATTTCTATAAGTATTATTAAAGCCAAACAACACTGACTAATCACAAATTCTCAAAAATCATAAGACCACGAAATTTGCTATAAACATTCATTATAGGCTACAGACATATACTAAGAGAGAATTTGTCAACAGTTTTTCTCAAAAATCTAAATTAAGGCAGATAACTAATATCCCAATACTAGCAAATCATTGTTACCCTAACAATGAGAAAGCTTATGACGTGCACAGTTGACACTGTTACACACTTGACATGAGGTTATTTTTTAACAGTATATTGAAACAATGTTAAGCATGTAATACGAAGAAAAATAACAAAATTACACGAGTGAGTGAAATGAGCGTAGCAAGTAACGGGGTTTTGCACACTTAGCGTGCTGTGGTATCCCCTAGTTTAAGAAAAAATTAGGTTTTGGATTATTACTATTATTTTTTACAGTTTTAAATGGGTAAAAAATGTTTAAAGGAACATAAATCTCGAATGGGGACAGTGTTTGGGAGATTGAAGGCGATAGGTTCCATGCTCGGTCCTCTTAATACCGATACGGCATCCGCACAATGGTTGCCATCGACGTGGACACTACTAGAGACGTATGGGGTGTTCATTCTGGATGGTAGTTAAGGTTCGGATGTTGTGTAGGGAAGAGAACTGAGTGTCAGATTTGTCCGTTAGCTGAAAATCAGACCAACACTACGTGGTTCGTATTTTACGGAAAGCTGCAGGTCCGATAGTTGCCCTGGCTGTTGGGCTAACAGCACTTTCTGCACTTTCTGTGCAAAGTGCACTTTCTGCGGAACAGTTAATTGCACTTTCTGAGGAACAGTTAAACTCAGTTAGTAACCAGACTACACTCATATCATCGTTCATATTCGCCTTAAAATACGCACAACGTTGTGGCGGCGTCTCATATGTTAGAACGAATACTGTTTCCTCCAAACTAGATGGAAAATAATATTTGAGGCAAAGTTCAAAGAATGCGCACCGATCACGTGTTCATCTACTTCCAGCATCCTTTCCGTCTGTAAAAAAATTCTGAATAAAACTCAGTCAATCTATATACTATAAAGCTCGATGAAGTGACTGACTGACTCACTGAAACTAAATGTTGAGGCGTTTCGCGGCGTCTTACCCCGATTAAGAGTATACTTGAATTGAAGCTCTCTGTCTGAAACCTCCAGAAAAATTCACAAAAGTTTACTTTTTTCACTCATAAACAAGATGGCGGCCTGTTTACCCCAAAACTTCCCCAATGTTCCAATGGAAAAAATCACTAAAAAGTAGTTTTTATTACCAAAGTTGAAGAAAATCTTTAGTAAACTGTCCTAACATTCACAGTTCTACACGTGTAACAAACGCGCACCTTATATATGAATTTCAGCTTAGTAACTCAAACATTTGTGGTATCGGGGGCTCAAAAACTGAAAATTTTAAAAATGTAAAACTTTAAAAAACGTATCTAATCTACTCAAGTGAGGTAACAATTTAAAGCCATTTTTCTCCTGAAACTAAATACAATATCAGATTTTGAACAGGATAAATATTAAGGGGGGAATGCTCCTAAAACAAAACAAAAAACTCCTAAAACCAGTAAAAGGGTAGTACAAAAATAAAACTTACGAGTGGAGCATCAAACTATAGGTATTTATCTCAAAAATTACATTTTACCTTTACATCTTGGAAGAGACAACGTTTAAGTGTTCTCCCCCCCCCCAATAAAAAGAAGCTCCAAAACCCAAAATTTGACTAATGTCAAACTAATACACTCAAGTGGGGTATCAAAATAAAAGTATTTTTCTCTTAAATACTAATTTACCATCAGATTTGAGAACAGTATGTTTAGGGGTTCCGCTGCGCCAAAAACCAAAATTAATGGTCATACTGGTTAAAAATCCTGATGAGGCAGAGGGCCGATCTTTCTCACGAGGCGACATGCCGAGATCCACAAATGGACTGTAGCAGTATCTTGGTGAGGCCGCAAGCCGAACTTCCCCCGCGAGGCCGTAGGCAGAGTTCCATAACTGCCTGTAGAAGAGCGTCTTGGCGAGGCCGTAGGCCGGGCTCCTCCACGAGGCCGAGTTCCTCAAGTGGGACTGTAGCAGAGTGTCTTGGTGAGACCGCGAGCCGAACCTTCCCCCGCGAGGCCTGTAGCAGAGCGTCTTGGCGTGGCCGAAGGCCGAGCTCCCCCACGAGGCCGCAGGTGACCCATATCTCACGAGCACAGCGAGTGACGACGGGGTTGGCATGCGAAGTGGGCAGGGGTGTCCCCTAGTTTCTGAATAAAATTGGTTTGGTTTCGGTTATTTTATCATTGTGTCTTGTTATAACTTAGTGTTTTAATGGAGAGAAAGAAAGACTACGACAGTTTGTGTTAGAGGAAGTTTAAAAATTTATACAAATAGAATCACTGCGGATGTTAAGGTTCCCAAAACACCTATCACAAGTGTAAGTGGAGAACTGTGGTAAGTGAAAGAATTTTTTTAAATAATACACATCATTTAGGCCTAGATTATTTTCCTCGAGTTATTTGTGCCATGTGTTAATATAAATTAATCAAACGTCTTCTGCGTCTTGTCCCCGTATTGTCACTTATCTTCTATTGTCTAAACTGTAACAATGCCATGAGTAAACTGAAAAATAATAAATTAAAATGTTAAAGTGTTTAGCAAAGCCCGTCTTCAACCTTAAGGTAGCGCTATCAGCGTTCACGGAGTGAATGTAACGAATGCTGCAGTCGCACACCATTCACACACCTTACTTCACTAATCTATGCGATACATTTCCTGCAGCAAAAGTATACTCACATTCGTATTTGGTGACTAATCGTTAAAATGAATAAGTGAAACCAGTTTGATATAAACTCCACGTTAGAACAAACTATTTACATTATCATAATCCGGGTAGGACCGTGTCTGATTGCTATGTACACTAATTAGATGTGGCCGACGTTTCGAGTGCATTGCAGCTCTCATCTTCAGGGCGACATACTCATCACCAGGTACATTACATATACTCTGTGGATCTAGTAACAGAGTGTGTTGCCCTGAAGATGAAACTGCAATGCACTTGAAACGTCGGCAACATGTACATAGCGTGCGTACAAGGTGAAAAATTATAGAAACGCTGTCACAGCTTTTATATGACTTAACATATAAAAGTGAAATCTTGCACATCATCTTGGTCACAAAAACCTACTTTTTCATACCATTAGTGACTGTTCATCCTTTCACTGGTACGGCCCGTGAGGAGTTGAACGAACATCTTAAATCTAAGCCAAGTTTGGTATTCAATGAAAGGTCTATTTAAGAGAATTAATTGCCGCAAACTGGACTTGGAAAGGATTATCCTATACGTTTACAGAGTAGCAGTCATTTGAATGTCATGACAAACAAATTTAATGTTTTGTCTTGTGAAGTAACTAATTTGTATGGTTATTTTTCCATACATAATTTGATAATTTAATTTCTCTTAGTAATTGTGTTTAAGGCTTTTATCTGTTCTAAAGACTTGGATATAAATCAGTCTTTTAACTGTGTCACCAATATTCCTTTTTTGTCTCTTAATCTGTCCACTTTAAAGTATCTACAAGCAGTAATAAGCGCCCTATTAAATTGGCCAAATTGAAAGGTTTAGAACTGTGAAAAGGGATGTAGAAAATAGAGGGTTGAGTAAGATAATGTGGTTATGAAAGATCGAGATATGAGACATTTTGGTGATAAGGTATAATTTTTAAAATAGTCTATATGTTTACTATGTGTTAACAGTATTTATTTTGTATTGTATAACACTTTTAGGGCGTATTTATGTAACAATTTATGTTTTGTTTTTAGGTTTAATCAAATGTTTATTAATGTAAATAGTTCATAAATGTATCGATAGTTAAAAGTATAACGTCTAATTATAAGTTTCAAGGATCCTTATAAGAATGTGCTATCAATACAATTTGCTTGTCTCTGTATCTGCTCAGGTACAGTATATAGTAACTATAAACATTGATGATATCCAGTCGGTATAAAGTAAGTAAAAAAATCAATCAATTTGGCAAATTGAAAGGTTTAAAAATAGTAAGCCCTAATAAAAATGAATACAAATAATGAGCTTATGAGAGGATGTATTGAGAAATAGTGGTGAATAAATTCTGTATAGTATGTATGTCTAAATTATATGTTAGGCTATATGTTATAGTTCCTCGTGGTGTAATATCACTAACAATGCCCAAGCTAACTGCAGAATAAAAATTTTGGTTTTCTTATCATCCATCGTTATTTTATCTTCCTTAAAAAATTAATTGTTTCATAATTTAAGTTGATAAATTATCATAAATGTTTCATAAACTTGTTAATTAAGAATACAATTAAACAATCCCCTTTATTTAGAAGTGCATAAATTGGTTTCATTTGCTCAACGTGCAACTTATGTACTAGAAGAATTTGGCTAAAATTCAAACAAGAGGATGTATACGCGTCAAAATACGCGGAGTAAATGCAACTCAGTGAACGTAAGCGGGGGTAGGCCTATTCCGGGCCTTGCCCTCAGTGCCCTGTCTGACTGTCGGTTGGAGTTCTCTGTCTGTCCATTCTGTATTCCTCCCTCCACTGTGGGAAAACGGGAATCCCGCACTATGATCTGGCAACGCCGCGCCAGTTAGCGACCGTCTGAACGCCTTCATTTTGAGAAATACTACGAACTGCCCGTTTCATTATTTCCTATACCGTGGGGCTTCTGTATCTGTCTATATTCTGTGTCGAAATTGAAAAGTGATACAAATTGAGACATCCGGTGGTTTCAGGTGTCTGAAGTCAGTAAAACGAATATATCTTTTTTTTATTTTATGAATACAGATTGATTTTGTATAGCTTTATTAATCTTTAAGATGTCATGTGCACCGGACTGTGTATAAATATCACATCCTTTCCTGGCCGCCTGGCGGGTGCAGATTTAATGTTCAGTGAGGATAGTGATTGAAATAAGTAAAAACCTACAAGATTGTATACATTGTAAATTATAAATAGTAATAATCTATATATAAATTGTAATTAGTTAGCTTTACATATTGTAAACAGAAACATTTTAAAACCTGCCACTGGAATGAATGGTGATGGGAGATGTTTTTGTCAATTAATTAATTAATTGGTTTTTAATACTAACATATCTGATAAAAGAGATTTATATGTCCAATATTTAAGTTTTTTGAGAAAGTCAAGCATTACTTATACAACTTCCACAACCACCTGGTTGGAAGAGGCTAGCCAACTGTTAGAACGCTGCAAAGTTACATTCAGTTTCACCCGCCGGGCGGCTAGGGAAGGTTGTAATTACACGGTCCGGTGCACATGACACCTTAAAGATTAATAAAGAGATGTAAAATCAATCAGTATTCATACAGTAAAAATAAATATTTATTCGACTTACTGACATCAGAGTCCTGAAACCACCGTTTGTCTCAAGATAGTATTCCTTTTCAATGTCGAGGATAATCCTTTTCAATCACCTTAGAAAAATGATAGCAGAATTGTTTTATGCTACTGAAAATTTGTGAAACTTCGTATGTGTAATCTCAATTGAAGTACCTACACGCTATTAAAGTTTTAAAATGATCTGATCATTATTTGTATTATAGTGAATTTTAAAACATCAAATCTTCTGAAAATGTAAGAAATGGTGTATTTTTCCCACACTAATTACGATTTTTTAAAAATTGTGAAAAGGTAAAAATATAAAACTACCTCTCATAATCACATAGAGATAAAAAAATGTTGATGGTAATTTTGTTTTCCTCTGCCTTATAATTTTCAAACCATTGATGTTCAAACCCGAGTATCTCAACTTTTTGAGCTGACAGTAAGTTAGCTTACTAATTCCTAGCTGAGTTGCCAGACGTACTGGTACGATAATCATCGGTTTTGTATAATAATTCTGAAGATTCCGATGCAAAATTAATTGTGTACGATTGCAATAGTACAATAAATTATCATAATGTACGATAAAAAACGATAATTCTGGTGCGAAGATAAAATACCACTGATTTTGATTTTAATACGCAGCCTGACAGGGTACCCCTTATCATACTTAGACCAGAACTTAACCTTGTTTAGCTAGATCCCTTCATTCTTTGTTATTCCTCTATCTAATTGTTTGACAATCATTTTCGTTCCTTCTAATCAGTTATTGTTGTCAGACAGTGGTAACCATACTTTTGTAGCGACGCAGTACAAAGCACTCGCACTACTGTACTGACATATTTTTTATTTTAATATTTTATGCTAAAAAAAATCTTCTGTTAGTATGAAATGAAAATACTTGCATGTGTTAATAGTATTGAACATAAAGACGCAACACCGATTATTGATACGGATTAATTTGTTGAAAATTGGTAATTTACCTTTCTGAAAAGTGTACAATTTCACGGTTTTCCCCATAATTTTAACCTCTAGCCCTCATAATTTTATGTTTGAAGTCTGGTAACACTGGTTCCTAGAAGAGGGATAGTCTCACAGTCTATCACATGACACATCGCACTCTGCATTCCACATTGAACGAATTAAGGTGTTTTCATGTTCTCCTGATCGCTAAAATAGCGATTTGTCAGGGTGTTTTTACAACATTTCTGGGGGTGTGCCCCAGGACTTCCCTTTCTGATGGGAGATATTCCATACCCCCTGGAGGACCCCCCCCCAAACATTATTTTTATCTACGCCACTGCTGAGTTATGACCCACTGCTGAAAAGACTGCAAAGTTCATAATAAGACAGTGGCTGCAACAGCCTTCGCTGATGACATGATGCTGTTTTCCCCCGATGTAAACAAGACGAGAGATCTCCACTGAATATCTAGAAAAAGCGGGAACGTCTGTCGGCGGCAAAGTGTGACAGTTTCTGCCTTAGGAAGAGGGGTGATGCATAAATAGACGGAGATAAAAGTATTAACGAAGACATACAGAAATTCTCAGTTGCTTCCCTCTTCACGCACCTAGGGTTTGATTTTACAAATGCCAAGAGTTTGACCAATGATTTTTACATTTAGAGTCTGAAAGATGTGGTAGGCTGAGTCAGAAGACTAACTTTAAAACTCCACCAAAAGACTGTGCTTATTATGCAGTTTGTTGTCCTGGGCCATTAAGGAGTCATGGCTACATGCCTCAAAACGTAGCCATGACTGCCACGCCAAATTTACTGCATCAGAATTTCCCGGACAGTGCACTGTTCATTTATGAACACACCTGCTCAAACAAAGTGCTCCTACGTAGAGCAGGTGCATCATCCCTACAAGGAAAGAAAAGTTTGCTTCGCCAGCTTATTCAACGGCAAGGTGATAGTGAAGCTGAAGGAGGGTGAGGGCTCTATCAGAGTGGTACATATGAGTGACTTTGACTGCTATGAGGAGTAAATTGCAAATGGCACATGTACAACGGCATGCTCTAAAGGGTTCCTATTGTATTATAGACATGCTCATTTGAATATTGTGTACTTAAATAATAATGTATACATCTATTGATATGTAACAATAATATTATTTTCTACCATGGTTACAGATACATTTTTAACTTATTTTCACTAATTCTTGAAATATAAATATCTAATTTCGGTAAATATTTACATAGGAAGGTAAAATTTCATTCCTACATAAATAAAACATAATTATAATATTAAATATCATCAAGAAAATATACAAAATGTTGAGTAGTTTTTAAATACATTTAAATACATTAAATACTTAAAAACATTTTTAATTCTATATTATAATTTTAAACATCAATTCATCTATTAAGACTGAGTACTACTGAGAGTAGACAGAGTAAGACAGTGAGCTCTAAACAAGCATATCTTTGTTGCATAAATAATAAAGATACAACTTAGTGTATGTACTGGAAAACTTAAATTTCTTTTTACCCAACAGTAATTATTTAAAATGAAGATAACTTTTCTTTGTTCTGTTGCAGTTGGCTGAGAAATTCTTCTAAAAATGGGAACTTGCAATGTGAGTAGTAAATCGAATTGGACCTGATTGCTTTAGGGATATGAAAGATGATAATTATGTTTGCCAAATTAAAATGAAATTTGTCAGGAGAGATAAGATATTAGCAAACTTATTTGAGAAGACAAGTATAATAACACAATGCAGAAAAACATTACAGACACAACATGTAACAAAAATTTTTAGTGCCACTGGCATTTTCCTGAAGTGACATGACTGACTTCTCTGGAACCTAACCCACCCGTACACGTACAGTGGTCCCATACACTACATTATCATTGACCCACTCGCCCTGAACAGAGTGGCACTGAACATTTGTTTACTACTGAAGGTGTTAATGGACTTGTCTTTATAGGTAAATTTGCTGATGCCCTATACCAGGGATACTCACTACGCGGCCCGCGGGCCGCTTGCGGCCCGTGGGCCGATTTCTTGCGGCTCACTAACGCGAGAATAATATTTGTTCGTCCCCCGAATTTCGTTATTTTAAAACGCATATTTAATGAATGTTTTTTTATTTTTAAAAGGTTTACAATTTTGTAATATTCTACATTTCTGCGACTATAACATGTAATAAAGAGCTTTACCGCTCAGGCGTTGGTGGGCAAGGGATGGAAGCAGTGCTTCGTGCCTGTCGCTACACGAATGCACAGCTGACTGGAGTGAGTCAGCTGCTCGGCCACTGACAGCCGACACCAACGCGCTACTCTCAACTCCGCCGCTTTCAGTCAGTAGTCTGTGTGATTGTGATGGATGTCTACTAAAGTGTGTAGTGCAGTTTTACTTAGCTCAGTGCAGACTTGTATAAATTGCGCCAGTGTTATTGTGATTATAGTTCGGCTAACTATATTTTATTGACATATCATATATTTAAGTGCTTGAATCCCCATTTTAAATATGGCAGGAATATGCTCAAAAGGTCGGAAACGAAAAATTGAGGATGAAAACCGTGAGTTCCAACCTGAATGGGAGAGTGAATTCTTTTTTACAAAATGTAAGAAAGACGGGACATCTCTATGTTTGATATGTCGTGAAACGGTAAATGGATACAAACGTTATAATTTGAACAGACACTACACTTCAATCCATTCGCAATTTGACGAAAAATACCCGAAAAAATCTAAGGTACGAGAGGAAAAATTGCAATCTTTAAAAAAGTCTTTTGCTTTTGAACGTAGTACACTTTTTAATGCAATGAACAAGAATGAGCTTACTACAAAAGCATCCTAACAAGTAACAGAAATTTTAGCAAAAAAGATGAAGCCGTTTTCTGATGCAGAAATTGTAAAAGAGTGTGTTGTCACCATTTGTAAAACTTTGTTTTCAAACTTATCAAATGGTAAGCAAATATTAAATGAAGTTTCAAAACTTCAGTTGTCTGACTCAACTTGCATGAGACGGTCCCAGGATTTAGCAGCAAATATTGCACTTAATCTTACCGATGAACTTCAGCAAAGCAAATATTTTAGTCTTGCACTCGACTCTTCCACTGATATAACCTCAATTTCTCAATTGCTAATATTTGTCAAGTATATATCCAAGGATTGTGATCTTAAAGAAGACTTTTTGGGAATGATTCCCATGACTGGACAGACTCGAGGTGTTGATTATTTGAACACAATAGTAAGTTTTTTTAAAGAGCGTAGCATTGACGTGAAAAAGATTTTTCCCGTGTGTACCGATGGGTGCCCATCGATGGTAGGGAAAAATGTAGGATTCGTTCAGTTGTTGAAAGAACATATCGGAAATGATCATTTATTAAGCTTTCATTGCATTATTCATCAGGAGAGCTTAGCTGTTAAATTTGGCGAAAATTTCAGCGAGGTTATGAAAACGGTTGTAAGGATCGTGAACTTTATAAGATCTAATGAACTTAATCATAGAACATTTCAAGAGTTTTTGAAAGAACTCACGTCGCAATACGGGGACGTTCTTTACCACACAGAAGTGAGATGGCTAAGTAAGGGTAAAGTTTTGGAACGTTTCTTCAGCATTCGTCATGAGATTACTCTGTTTTTGGCTACAAAGAAAAAAGAGTATGCTGATATTTATAATTTTGGTTGGTGGCTTCAAGTAGCTTTTCTTACTGATACAATGGGCATTATGAATGAAACACTGACTCGATTGCAAGGAGACTACAATAAAATTGTAACGAAAATGATGAGTGTTGTATTTTCACAGGAACAGAAGCTCAATATGTATATTGAAGAATTGTCAAACAGCGATTATTCCAGCTTTCCTTGTGTTAAAACTCTATTTGATGAAAATCCAGATGAAAGTCACGATGTTTCTGACTTACTAAAGCTGTTGACAAATCTCAGGGACGAAATGTCTGTGAGATTTAGTGATTTCAGGAAGTACCAAGAACCATTTCACTTGGTGGAAAACCCATGGGCAATAACAACAGCAAATATAGCTCATCTTTCTGTGTTTGGATACGAAGCTAGGGATTTGAAAAATGAGTTAATTGATCTTCAGAATGATACGGAACTCAAAAGTTTTTTGAAGAAAAAAAGAAGGAAAAAGTTCACTATGAGTTTTGGAAAGCAGTTGACGAAGACAAATTTCCTAACTTAATTGACTGTGCTCGGAAAATTTTGTGTGTTTTTGCATCTACGTATGTTTGTGAATCTACTTTCAGTAAGCTTAAGTTTATAAAAAACAAGTACAGATCCAGGTTAACGTGTGAGAACGTTGAGAACATTTTTGAGGATTTCAGTTTCTTCCCAACGTGCTAACATTGATAGCATACTAGAAAGCTGTGAAAGATTTCGTCCATCAACTTCAAAGGAATAATGAATTCAAGTAAAATATGTTTTTCTGCTTTTTTATATGCAAAACAATTTATTTTATTGATGTAATAAACTTATGTTGTAATCATATTCTTTGTAAGTTATTTACCACCTTTTTTTGGTTTAGTTAGGCAATAATAAATAATCTATTTAGTAATCAAGCTAAGTAATAAATTATATATTTTGTACTTGCGGCCCTAAGTAAAATTTGATACGGACTATTTGGCTCTCTAAGAAATCCTAATGAGGACCCCTGCCCTATACTAATTCCTGGCCTATAACCACTTTAATCTAGCCTACACTAATGACATTTTTCAGAAACTCTAAGACTTTATAATTTTGTTGTTTACCTCAAGAAACTAATCTCATGTTCATTTTATGGAATAAAAAATTTGTTTATAATAATAGACCCGGGTGTTTTACATTATTTTTTTAGTTATGAAACATTTGTATCAGTCATCATAATTTTGGTTCTTCGCATAACAGATCTCAAAATGTGTTTAATATTTTTAAACATACAATTGAAAATATAAATTAAAATTAGTTTTTACTTACCTTTTCTCTGCACTGAAATCTGTTTCCCATAAGATTCATTTATTAGATTTAGATTTGTAAGGAAATTATAATTTTGTTTTATAAGGAAAACTCTCATTCATATAACCAATTAAATTACTATAGTAATTATAAAATAAAACATTCAACTGATACATACACATATTCGTATTTGTGGAAACAAAAATTGTTACAGTTGACACTACATAATCTAACCCTCGCAACTCCAACATACCCACTAGTTCGCCATGCTGTCTAGTATTCAGTCATTTTATAACAAAATACATTTCATCTTGATTGTATTTTGTGTGTTTATTCATTACATTTTGACAATTGTAATGAGTCCTTTTGCATTGTATTTGCATTTTAACAACACAACATACAGTATAGTACCTCCCAAACTTCATTTAATGTATGTGTGTCATTCATTTCACTAAATATCAAATTGGTATTATCTATATTTACATATTATGTATATATCATATAAGCCCACAAATGATAAAAGTTATGAAGAAAGGGCTACCCTCTATTATTATGAAGTAATTATTTTTAAATATTGCCCATTTCAGTTATTGTTGAGTGTTACTCCCATTATATTAGGTTTGGGGGGGGGGCACTGAGTACACATAGCACATGCACTATATATAGCCTCTCTGTAATCCAACAGGATGTTGGTCCCGTAATCGTTGGAAATAATTGTAATTGTAGAGTATCAACTGCATTTATTTAAGCAAAAATATCAGTTGTTCAAGGGTGTTACCGGTATTTTGGCAGTTACCGAACCAGAAGGAAAAGTTTATAAGAATGTTACATTTAGTAACAAAATTCAAATTAATTTCAATAAAAAAACAAACAAAAGGAAAAATAAGAAATGAATGTTATTATTGCTTTGAACAGTAAGCTCATTCTATTATTATTAATTGTACTGATAGTTATGCTTAAGGGCTTTAAGGGCTCAAAAACTAGAATTGTCATCGGTAAAAACGTAATTTGATGAGAATTTCGGGTGGGGCTGGAGCACTCCCTGTCTACGCCCTTGCAGTTTTTTGTCACTAGAGTTCTGTATCTTAATCTGAAGCTTGCCAGCTTTTAAGCTAGGTAAAGAATAGTGCTTTATTATCCGACAGAGGGGAGTGGATGTTGCAAACTGAACTGTTATGAAGAATTGCAATAATTAATGCAATAATGCATAATACCAAGATTTTGTCAATGCAGCAACAGGAATCTCAGATGAAATGTTGGATGGGGCAATAACCGCTCTTGGCTTAGATGACATCTTCCCACAATTTTCTTAAAGTGCTGGAAATAAAGCAAGACTCTGGCTTATAACAGTATAAAATAAAATATTATCATTCCATGTCATCACAGTACATTTTTCTAAATCAAACACACACAAATCGTTTAAAAGCTTTTTAATCCCTTATCTCAATAAAAAAAAAGATGTGGTTGATTTTAAAAGAGGACTTCTAATTGGAAGAATATTGCACCACCCAGGATTACATCACCAATCGTAAGGTGTGGTCAGTGCAGATGTTTACCTGTGTTTGTACTCAGTTGTTCGAAGCATGTTAGAGAAGCAGCATTTTCGTAGTTTTCTTTACCATGTATAAACTAACAATTGCTTGCTTTTATAAATTGTGTATGTTGTCCATGCATGTAACATGTGTTTTTGGCATAAATATAACATGATTTGAAGTATTAGACACGAGCAAAATGCCAAAAACCTTTAATAGATCAAAAGTTCAATAGCTGTTCTGAAGCCAGAAAAGGAACTAGATTGAGTGGCAAATTATCACCCTATATTTCTCTAAATGTGCATTATGATTGATTTTATACACAAATAGATTTTCCATCCAATGTTAAACCTTTGAGTCTCAAAATATCAGCTGTTTTTGTGGTTCATTGTGGAGCGCTAGTGTAGTACCATGTAAATATAATGCAGTTTAAACCAGCTTGCTTGTTAGTTAGTGAGGCTTGGTTGCAGGCCTCACTAACTAACAAAATTACAGGCACAAATATACCTATTAAATGGAATATCTATTTTAGGTGTATATAATCAAAGATATTATAAGCTGATTGAAAAGTAATTTACCACAGAATATTTCATATTCTCAATGTTAACCCTTCGTGAGCTATTTTATATTCTTAACTTAAGCATATATAACATTTGCTTGGGTCACTACTAAATTTGTTTACTAATATATAATATTATGCTTCAAAATTAACTATTATATGCAAAATGAACTAATATTTGGCTGAAATAATTTTTTTGCTTTTTTTTCAAAAATAATACTTGTCATTACATGTCATTAGCTCTAAGGGAAATTGTTTTGTACGTTTTTACCCGTCATTAGCTTGTTCTACTAAAATCAGTTGTTAGGTAAGTTTGAAATAAAATACTAATTAGTTGTTAATTTCATTTGATTGAATAATCTAATGACTAAACATGATATTACAAGCATATTTCTCTTTAGTATGATATGCCTAAAAGCAGATTTCTGGATGCAAGTGAGGCTTTTCCTGGCAGGTTTTGCAAAAGTAAACAGAACTAAACTATATAAATAAAATAAACAGAACAAATCAAATTTATAAGTCGAAGTAACTCATGTTTCAGTAAACAAAGTATGCGGCGCGGAATGCAGCAGACGAAGCACTGGATGCTGAACTAACAAGGACACAAGTTTTAGAGAGAGATGAGTGTCGGAGAGGCTAGGGAAATTATGGAAAGGGGAAGTCAGCAATAGCATTGAGTGGAAGGTGTAGTATGACTAATAGCGAATTGCGTGTGACCTTGGGAGGCAGAGTGGGGATCAAACAAATTCAAATTTTATACGACGGGCAATCACGATTGTTGAGCTAAAAAAAGTGTGTGTATGTATATATATATATATACATACATACACGCACACTGCTTGCTCAGAGAAAAATGTTTGCATATATAATCAGCATATGCAAACAAGTAGTTCTTTAATTAAAATTATGTTTATAGTTGTAAATAAATCACCTCAAATATGCGAATTTGAACTTTTTTGGTACATGCAGGATAAAGAAACTATTTTCTCGACTATCCCCAAATTTTAAAAACAGACCCTCACAGGACTGGTCTTGTTCATCAGTTAATTTAAATTATGAATTTTTAATTTTTGATCTGTTTTTTTATTATCAATTTTTAGTTTAAATTATCAACTAATTTAATTGATTAAGTTTATTAAATTATGAAATAAAAAAAAAATTAGGAACCGTTTCTTCATCTTAACTCTAATGATGGATTCTTTGAATGTAGGAATGTTAATTTTAGGATTGTATTTTGTTTTGCATAAATATGGTTTAGCCAACAGATTTGATCTTTTAAATAATTATATAATTCTTTGAATATGCCATATAACTTACAGCTTGAGACTTTGTTGATACTGTTTATGGATTTAATGACAATAATTACATTTTGATTTTAAATCTGGAGCGGCTGTAGCTACTAAGAGGCTAAGGTGGTGGCTTAACACCCGTGTGACCATATCACTTTCTATCCTTATGCAGCTTGTGTGGTTCTGAGGTCTTGTTAAGCTGGAGGTCCAACGAGCCTACAAACCAAATGCAGGTGAGGATAACTTGTCTTAACCCTAGACCGTGAGCATCAGGTGAATCAATGTGTGCTCCCTACTGGTAGGTCCTTTTTTTCAGCGCTGCGAAAGCTTTTTTAGTAAATTCATAAAAAATACTAAATATGCTCCAAATGTAAACATTATATCGTTTTTCTTCTTAAGAACTGTACTTTACATACTACCATCAACACTTACAAAAAGAATTAGTAAATAATAACTGCCATGAGAAGATTGAAAAACTCTTTTAAATTAAATTATAACCCTCCTTAGGAGCACTAAAAGATATGTATAAATAATTCCAAGATAGCCAAATTGTTTATTATTTAGTGCACTATAATATAATGTTGTTAGATTTAGATAAACTACTAGGGTTTTTTTGTGTTTGTTTCTATAAAACACAAAAATGTGCAAAGATACAGTATGATCAATATAGGTAATCAAATACACATAAAAATTTTAAAAAATCACTTTTGAATAGACAAGAAATAGTTGTTTAGGAAAAATAGTCATTTTGTACCCATACACAAATTTTTATATTTTTAGTTTATTGGGAAAAATAAAAAGTTTACCACGGAAACAAAATGTTTCAGTGAAAAATTACATAACAATCTGAAAATAAGGTGTATGTATATTAGCTATAAGAAAATATAAAATATTTCAAAAGTATAAAACTTATAACACCATAAGTCAGCGTGCGCAAATTGTGTAAGCGACAGTAGAAAAATAGTACATATTGTAAAAAAAAATAATTTTTGGGAATTTTTAGAATTGTAACACTTGATAGAACACATATTTCTGAATAGAAATATAAAACTTTTATTACAGTAATACCATAAATAAGGTTTTTGCGCTATATAATAACATGCTACGTAATTTTGTTTTCACGTAAAGAAAATAAACAATCTATTTAGATTTCATAGAAATAATATATAATATTTTTTTTCTAACATTATTATAAGTAGGCTACACTAATACCCTATCCGTACACCCCTTGTTTGCTGAAATCGGATAAAAAAGTAATGTTTAGGCTAGTACGTACTGAAATATATACACGGCAATCAAACGATGCTTAAATATGATTACACTAAACACAACACATAATTGTATTCATTCAAATAGTAATTTATAACACTTATAGCGAATAAAACACTCACAAAGAAAGTCAGATGCGCAACAAGTACATTTTGGCTGTGGCGTTGACGGGCTCTGCTTCTTCCAGTAAAGTAAAAACTTGCCGTGACCATTACCATTACCAACCTACTGCAGGAAATTTGCTCAAAGCGGCACCGATCAACTTGTCAACTCTCTCTATCTAGCTAATTTTTTTAAAGTTTATATCTCAATAAATAAATTATTAACTAAACTTTTATCAACAGCATAAATTATGCCGTACCTAGCTTTTGAGAAATCATGTAAACAAGGGTATACAAAAACATTTTTGTACAATACCCAATGCAGCTAAGAGAATGAAATTTGTTTTGTTGGATAGAATATTTCATTCTCTACAGACTGACATTTGGTACGTCTTAATCCATCTTCTGGTTATTCTTCAGAGATATAACAAACATCAGCAATTTTACTCCTTCCAGACCTCCATCGGGTGGGAATCGAGCGGGAGTTTTGAGTTGCACGTTCTAATTTTATTTCCTATGTTTATATAAAGGCATAAAAAATGTATTAAAAATCTGATATGTATAGAACAGAACATTCTGCGTCGATTGGTACCAACTTTGTAGTGATTGCTTGATAATAAACATATTTTTTATTGATTTTAATCCAACAGCATACATTATATCGTGCCTCACGATCAAGGGTTAAGGGTTTTCGTATGGGCCAGTTTAGCGCTCTAAGAAATTTAGTTCTAGATTATATCGCAACTGCCACTAAGAATAGTAAAGATCCTGACTCACTAACAAACAAGCAATGTATTTCCCTCCTCTTTCTCCCTCCGCCCCGTAAATTCAACAGAAGGACATAACTCCCTCATTTTTAGTAAACTCTAGCAACAAAATATAAAACACAGTATGTCCATGAATTAAACACCAAAAAGGCCAAATTAGTCACTTTTGGCAGTCATATCTCCAAAAAGAAAATTTTTAGAATTTTCCCCGCAACATTTATTAGTTACACGGATACTAAAAATTTTTTCGAAAAATTTTCAAAAATAATTTTTTATCGAACATCCATTTTACACGCACAATTAGTTGAATTTATTAGAGAATAAATTAAACTTATTTGTTTAATTTAATTTTACTCCCAAAAATAGTGTTTTGTTTTAAAATCGTAGTAGTTACCACTATTTGTTTTTAAATGCATATCAATCAGTCACTGAGCAATTATTGACTGAAGTGTATGGCAAGGGTATGGTTGTCAACCTAACATCCGTTAGGTTGTGGGGAAGGAGAAGTGTCTGGGTCATACACCGATTAAAAAGTGTCAACCATGGACTGAGTGGCATTTAAATAATCGCACTAACATGAATCTGCAACAAATGGCATATGAGTACTGCATATTAAACACGAGTTTACATAAATTACTGCAGGTAGTGCATGTGACATTGACTGCAGATAATGAAACATTTTATTCCAAGGTGATCTTAGAATCATTATTTCCAAATTATGCCTTGATTTAAATTTTTTTTTTAATTATGTCCTTAAAATTTTCAAAATTTATATATATTCATACCTGCGATGAAAAACCATAAAAAAAATATCAATATGAAAAGTAATTTATGTATATATAATTCCACTTATAGATGTGTATTCATTGTCAAAGCTTTACTCTTTTGGCCAAGGTTTGGTTCAGTACAAGCTAATTCATGCCTTTCAACAATTTTTTAGGGCCCCTTGAACGTGATTTTAATTTCATTGATAATATGATATAATAAGGAAAATACTGATTTGATTTATTGTATGTATTGCCTTTCTAACCAAACTTTAAAAGAGGATGCTTAGCATAATAAAATATTTTTAATATATACTTTACTATGGAATAATAAAAAGTAAGAATCATATTTATTCATATAACTCATTTATTCATATATATGTATAATATATATAATTTTTTTAATTCAAATAAACATATTTTGTGTTAAGAACTGCTTCAGGATGAATTCATGATAGCTAATTAACAAACGCTTCTTTAAAGTTTAACAAAACCTAAATATTCCTCTTCAACCACACTAGTGTAGTTACATAAGTTACAAGTTTACAGACAGCAAAATATGGCTCATATGTGGTATTGTATAACAATGTTTATAGTTATTGCACTAGCCTACACCATGATACAAGTAGATCAGCTACTTACAAATCTAAAAAGTGGTTCAAACAGTTAAAGAGGAGCATAATTTGTACGTGGTTCCAGAAAAAAAAACAATCTTTCAGCCAAGCTACTTTGTAAATCTTCATTTCTGTCACAATGAGAGTTAGAAAGTAGATCATCTATCTGAATCTACCTAAATTCTAAACTAATTTCTATTTTAAGTGCTCAAAATATTGCTCCAAACCAACTTATGCTATCTGATACACAAATTTGATAGAGTAATACAATAAAATATATAAATATTATGGTGGTCAGTTTAGTTAAACCACAATTACCATCCTCAGAACAAAGGGACTAACAAAGCAATACATATTCTGACATTTTGTGAAATAGTATACCCAAAGAAGTTTAATAAAACCTAAATATTCCTCTTCAACCACACAAGTGTAGTTACAGAAGTTACAAGTTTACAGACAGCAAAATATGGTTCATATGTGGTATTGTATAACAATGTTTATAGTTATTGCACTAGCCTACACCATGATACAAGTAGATCAGCTACTTACAAATCTAAAAAGTGGTTCAAACAGTTAAAGAGGAGCATAATTTGTAGGTGGTTCCAGAAAAAAAAAAAAAACAATCTTTCTGCCAAGCTACTTTGTAAATCTTCATTTCTGTCACAATGAGAGTTAGAAAGTAGATCATCTATATGAGTCTCTACATAAATTAATTCCTATTATAAGTAGTGTAGGAGCCAAGGGGTTTGATCATGAGAAGAAGGGGCCCCGATATAGGCCAGCTCTCTGATTGGTCCATTTTTTGATGACGTCATCCAAGATGGCGGCGCCCATGTTTTCCACCAAATTTCCAAACCTCACTTTCTGTATCAGCTGGGGGATCAGGAAGGATGCCAGAATAAGGAAGAAGAATATTCTGGCATTTTCTCCGCCAACTTCCGGAACTTTCTAAAGAGCGGGGGAATTAAGGTGATCAGTGCCTCTTTTCATGTTGCGATATAACCTAACTCTACTGAACCTATATATATTCGATTACTTCATATCCGATTACTTTAGTTGACTATATCCATTCGATTTTTTTAGTCGATTATACCCATTCGATTATTATATCGACTTTTTCGTTATTTTAAGCGTATTTAACTGGTTTTTGTGTGTGTTTTACCATATCTTTGTATTTTAAAATGGATCCTGTAAATGTCGTTGGTACTAACATTACGTAAACATAGGTAAAACAAGGGGTTGCGATGGTTTCGACTTCTTTCCAAGGTCAACCCTTTCCTTGCTCACTTAACTCATCTAAAAGAGCATTATGTTCGAATTTATATTGTAAATCCTCGTTACCAATCCGTTGGGGTTTTACTATAATAAACTTAATAAATTTGATTCTAATTGTTAATTTTATTTTACAGTTTTAAGTGACTAAACATTAAATTATTATTGCTACTTACAAATAATCAGTTAAGTTTACAACATAATGTCAGCTGATCAAAGAGCGCTTTCTACCTAGCTTTATCGGTATCACTTCCGTTGCCACTATCACTACTGCTTGCAAACACATGCTTTATTAAGTAAGCCTCCTAACAGTTTAGTACTTAGTATGATATAATAGAAATAAAAGTAGTGGTAATGTGTCGGTAGTAAAA